>VXAA01001141.1:310879-399460 GCA_013399115.1 Anseranas semipalmata
TTTTTTTTTTTTTTTTTTCTCTCTTCCTCCTATGCCTCCTCCTCCCCCCTAAAGAGAAGCCCCTTCCAGTTAGACAGGGCAGGAGCTGCGGGTGCAGGTGGCGTTCCTGCAAGGCCCAGGAGGCACCACCGGTCACTTGTGACGCTGAGCCGTCTTCTTCCGTTTCCTCTTGAAGAAGCAGCAGCACCTGGAGCACAAAGAACAAGGCCAATCAGCCCCGCGCACGCCTCCCCGGCCGGCCCCCGCCACCCGAATCCTTCCCTCCGCTCGCTCGACATGCAACGGCAGCTCCGCACGCCCGGCCCCGGGCCCAGCCGGACCTGCCCGCGAGGTCGGCAGCGGCGCGCGGATGGATGGCCAACGCGCGCTTGGGCCAACTGACCAGCAAAGGCCGGCGGCCGAACGCTTTGGGGTCCTGCTGCCTACAGGCACGGCCCTGCGGGAGCCCCTGAGCACCCGGAGCCGGGCTGTCGTCCTCTGGAGGCTCGACCGGGGCAGGAACACCGGGAGCCATGTGGGAAAGCAATGAAACAAGGATCCAGAAACTCTGTTCCCTCTTGGCCAGACCTCCGGGGAAGCCCGGAGGGCACTAGGACAGCGAGCCTCGGCTGCTCTTCCCCGCTATGAGACACACGGGTTCAACACTGCTCACTAAAAAGACAAGTCCCAAAGAGATCTTGGATCAGGGACCAGGTTTCTTTACTGAACCTTTCACAACAACCAGAGCTTCCACCTTTGATAAAGCGTTACTCAGTGCAGGTATGCAGAACACCTGCTTCTTCCCTCATCCAATGTGCGGGAGATGCACAGCGCCCGGGGATTAGGAGAAGCAAAAGGATGGAGAGTGGAGACGGAGGTGGTGAGAAAAACATTCAGCGCAGCTGAACCTTGAGCAGCGGTGGTTTCACTTGTGGGAGAATACTGAAAGCAGTCGCCCAGCTTTTCTAGTCCTGCTGGATTCCTACAGAATGACTTGGCATTTAAGGTATATACGTCTTCCTATCCCCAGTCTGCTGTCAGGAACCCTCCGCACAGAAGAAACGTGTTCGTTCTGTGCAAGTTTTGCTCCTGAGCTATGTATCTTTCTCTTTCTGCCATTACAGCCATCTCCAGAGCAGCCCGGGTGATGCTGAAAGCCCACTTTTCCAGGCTGGTGGAAGGAACGTGGAGCTAAGCAGCAAGAGCAGATGCGAGTACGCAAAGACCATTTTTTTTCCTACAAGCATCTTTTACCAACGGCCAGACCAAAAGCGTTCAAAAACGCTGCAACAACATCTCCAAATTACTTTCAGTTGGGTCCGTCACGGCTCTGAAATGCCGGCACTAAGCTTCTGTCCTCTCAGCGCTAGAGGAATAGATTCATTCTCACCTTCACCCCAGAATGTGCTTGCCCCTAGAAGCACGAGCCTTACCTCGGGGTGCAAAAGCGATGGTGACCACCACCACCACCACCCCACGAGCCAAGTCTGCCAGCACAGATCACCTGCTGGGGAGACTGAAATCCCCTACCACATACGGAGCTCAAAGCCACAGCTTAGGAGGGCGACCTCCCATCACACACTCCTTTGGCCTGCATGGATTTAGGGCTGGGGGAAGTTTAATGTCCACGATTTGGCTTTAGGTTCCTTTTAGGCACTCCTAACGGGCCCAGTTTGGAGGTGAGCCGAGAAAAAGCACAACACACTCGTCCTTCCAGGAACACGGGCCCAGAGCGACCTGTCAGCTGCGATGACTCCATCGCTACCTGGCCTGACGCTTGCAGCACATCTGAAAAGCTTTACGATCACCCAGCACAGGCTCCTGCACGCTACTGGCGCTCTCCCCCCTGCTCTCCAGGACTGGGCGTGTTACTTTATTGTCCCACTCCACCTGCCACCCTCTCTATTTAACCTGTCGCAGTATTTCTCTCCCACAGCAGCCACCTTCCTTCATGATTTGGGCAATGGTAAGTAAGGGGGGGGGGGGGCATTAAGGGGAGAGATGATGAAAATGCACGAGTTATGATTTCACATGCAGCTGGTACGGGAAGAGGGCTGAGCAGCGCTCGTTTCCGCGGGCACTGTACGGAGGGAGCTGGCTGACTTTTGGCTGTTTTTTCCTTGAGACTGTCTTTTTAGGCTGTTAGTCAGAGGTCCAGGGAAGGGTTCAGGAAAGGAAGTCCTGGCAGTTCAGACAGGCAGAGGCAGAACACCAAAACAAAGAATAAGGCAGGCCGACAATTACAGAACGTGATCTCTGTGCATGCAGACAATGCCCAAGAGAACAGCCCCAGACTATGACATACAGAGAAGCCAGAGATGCCAGAGGTATCGGAGGCAATGCCTATGGAGAGCAGGGCAGAGGCGGGTCGGTCTCTCATCGAACAAGGACATTCCTCACCACACAGCGGCGGTACCACCTCGCTCTGCAGCAATTCCCCCCCACCAGCACCCCCAGGGCGCCGCCTGGGCCTAAAACCTCGAGTCTCAGCTTGGCGATGTTGCGTCCCCGGTCGTAGAAGGGCCAAGGGAGGGAGGGAGCACCTCCACAATCCTCCTTGAGGCAGGGATTACATCTTGGAGAGCCTGATAAAACCGTACACACACCTGAGCTGGGCTTGGGCTGATGCTAATCCCACGCCCCTGCAGCCAGTTCTCCTGCGCTCTCAGCTGCTGGGTTTTTTCCCCCAAGTCGTCAGCCTGCAGGGCATGTTTGGAGAGCAGCCGTCTCCCACCCACCAAGCAGTGGTTCTTGCTGGGCATCTGTCACTAATGTCACAAATGAATGCAACTTCTTTACACCCTCTCTAACGATGCCGGCCCTGGACCGCGCTTTTTTGTAGGAAACTCTCCTAGGAAGCGACTGCTCCCTTCCCCTTGATACCCAGAGCGGGGCTTTCCCTTCGTAACCGTCTGTGTGAGGAATTCCTGTAAGATGCTTGGCAAGCCTGGTCCCGACTCTGCCCAGCTCCATTAGACATCATCTGCACAGGGACGTAACAGTTTGGGGGAGGTGGTAAGCCAAATAGAAGAGGATTCAAATCTGTCTTTTGCATAGATCGATTCAAAGGTCAGTCTGATTGCTTGGCCTAATGCGGCCTCTCAGACACAGCCCGCACCCTCCCCAGTATTGCAAATGGTTCTCAGCATGGTCCTAAATCAAAACAGCCCTGGGTTGGCTTTGAGTTTGTGCCTTTTTATGGCTTGGTTGGTTGGATTTTGCCAACCCCAGTCTAGTCTGGTCCGCTCCCCCTTGCATGTGGACTGGAGAGAGGGACTCACCACAAGTTGAGCATTTTCAGGCAGCTACAGAGAGTGTAGAGAAAAAACACAGAAAGGAAGAAAGAGCAATTAGTTCACAGAGGTGGGATGAAAGCATGTCACTGCAGCCATGCAAACATGCAGTGCAGACTGGCAGACACACACCATGCCTGCCCACCGCCCACCCCCAGCCCTCACACCACCTCTGCCCTTGCCCCGGCGCCACTGAGAATTGCCAAGGTTTGCGGGGTCTCGAGGCCTCGGATAAATACCGCACGTTCTCCATGGAGGCACAGGCCCCGTGAGGTTCTTTTTGGGGGGCTGGGATCAAAGAGGGGTTCTGGGCCACCAGAAGAGGAGACTGCTCTATCCCCTGCAGCTCCAGCAGCAGGAGGGCCAGAGCATGGATCGACGTGTGTGACCCGCTGTTCAGCGAAACCCAAGGCTGGGATTTGCAGCTTGTCTGCAGAAAACCCCAAAGCAGCATTCGCACTGCTCCTCTGCCTGCCGGGAGTGCCAGGGTCTTTCCCCTTCCAGTGTTGCACCTCGTCTCAAAACACAGAGCCCGAACTCCAGCTAGTTCCAAAGCAGTTTTTTAAGTCTAAAAATCCTTTGCTCTCCTCATAACCAAGGGGATTTATGATCACAGATGCAAGGAAAGATGAAGGCAGCCCTCCTTGTGGCAAGAGGAATGAAGCACTAGGGAATTAGCACACTAGGGAATTACGAGAGGAGCCCCCAAACCCGTTGGTGCAGAGCAGCCTGTGCTCTCCTTCACAGTAACCCGTTAAACCCCCCAAAACCAATTCTGAAGCACACAAACAGGGCCTGGAAAGGGACAGAACAAATCACAAGACACAGCTTGGGCAGCACGGCCCTTGCACGCTTCTTTTCATCTGTCTTGACACTTCTCTGGTGGCGATTTGCCCCATCCTTCCCAGGAGCAACCCCAAGTCACGAGCCCAGGAGGCCCAACTTCAGTCATCCTGACCGAGAGACAGCCTGCGACGCTGAACCTGCAGCCTCCGCAGGCCACGTTACCCAAATTTAAGAGGCATATTGTCCACTCTGCAAGTTGCACCTCAAGACCTCCCCCTCCCTGCCATGCTTTAGGAGGAGCCTGTACCAAAACCATGGCTCGCTCCTTTGGCTGGGAGGAGAAAGCATATCCACTGCTTGGACAATTCGCTGCCGGGATCATGCCCAGGGCAGCTACCAGCAAGGAAGATCACACAGAAGTGCTTCCCGAGGGACAGAGGAACGGACAGCAAAAGACCTTCAGCACAACAGTGGTAAGGTGGGAAAGCAGGCTCCAGCCCGATAGATACCTAGGGACCACCTCCATCAAGACACCCTCTCTCACAGCTGCCCGTTTTCCTTTTTACCCTCCCACGAGTCCTTCCTAACGAAAGCGTCCACAAAGGCTGAGACAAGCAACACCAGCGTCATCAAGTCCGATCACAACCAGGCACTTGGGCGATGTCACAGCACCGACCAGTTCAAGGACCTGTTTACCCCTCGTATGGTGAAGCTGGGGTTACACCGTGACCCTGCTACAGTCCTGCTCTAGTTCAGAGGCAGCAAGAAGGTCCCATGTTGAGGATCATGCAAAAGGTGACGTGATGGTGCCAGATGCAGCACATGTGCAAAGAAGGGCAAAATGGTCAAAGCAGCAACTTTGTACGTCAGTTCTCACTCTCCGCCACAAACTATGGGGGAGAGGTCTGCTCAAAGCGAGCACACGGTTCCCCATGTGCAGAAGGGCTGCTACTGTTTTCTCTCTCAGCTTCCATTGAGCTGGACCAAGAGAATTCACAGAAAAAACCACAAGTCCCTGCAAGAATTATTTTAGGACCGTTCTGGATACCTGGCATCCACTTCTTGCAGCCAGAAATAAAGTGTTAACTTTCAGACCAACAATTTCTTCACCGAGCTGTGCTCAAGCTACTCCTACACTCTCAGCATGAGTGTACAGTGAGTTCTCCTTTTGGAACAGGGGATGCTCACCGGGATTCCTGAAATCAATTCACGTTACTTTGGTATTTGTGCTACTGTCTATTTCACAACACATGCTCTGAGTAAGAGTTACGTTCTCCAGCCACGACAAGTGTAAAAAGAAGCAGCAGCAGCAGCACTGAAGGCACCATGCACAAAAGCAGCAATATGCAGGAAAAGGTCATGGGACACGAGCATCGAGAACTTCACCATGGGTAAATATCCCCACTCGTTTCACAGGAGGAGGATTAATGACCACACCAGTGGAAAGCCTGTTTGAAAAACGAACGTACTTAGCTTCCTCCACCACTTCCACCTCTGCCTGCGCTGTTATGGGTGCGTTGGAGTGTGCCCCCGTCGGGTCATCCACATTCAGCTCCCCGTTGGTCGAGCTAACCACCTGAAACACAAACAGACGCCCCGTTAACAAAACCCCCTGACGCCCCACGGTGGCATGAGCTGCGTCTCCACCCGCCTCAACGAGGGATCCTGTAGGAATTGGAAGTCTGTGAACTAATTTCTGTTCCTGGCACCCTCTTAGCAGGCTGTGGGATTCCTGGGATGCCTTTAAATCACGTGCCCTGTTTACAGCAGCCATTTGGAGAGGCTAACCTAGCTCGTGAGAGCAGGACACCAGGCAGGGGACTCTGTGTTCACCAGTTCACACTTGTGCTGTGCCCAGCACAGGCCTGAATGTCTGTGGGAGGCTATGCTACGATTTGGGGTCTTAAGAGGAAAAATTAGTGTGAAGGCTAATCGACAGCCTTATACACACACAGAAACTGTATTGACTGCTTTCTCCTGCCACCTTTAGAGGTGAGTGACTCGGTCCTGTCACCTGTCACTAGCGTGGGATAAACTCATTCTAGAGCCCCCAAAAGCTCATTCCTTACACAGCCAGTTTCTGGAATTACCTCCTTACCCAAAAGCTATTTGTACGATCTCTTTCTGCTTCAGTTTACATTATGGCTCATTTCAACATTTCCATTACAGGGATAACTATCCAGATCCCCAGCTGTCAGCAGCTGTTCCTCCGCCAGGAGAGCACGTAATTTTCTGGATAATTCATGATTGCTCTATTGCAGGTGGCAGTGCCACTAACCACCAGAGATGAAGGGAAAGAAGCCAGACCTATAAAGATGTCTCCTCACGATTAAGTGCATCTGCATGTTTGTTTCGAATACTTAAGCTCTACCAGGAGTTGCTCTTTCTGCAGATCAAGTCCCGTGCCCGGTCTCTGCGCCAAGAGAAGTCAGGACCAAGCTCATCGGGTTTTCAGAGCTCTCCTCTCAAGTGAGCCCCTTGGCTCCTCTTCACCCCCTCCTTCCCAGACTCGTCGCAGCGTAGGCCCACCCAGGCTCTCCAGACCCCCACGCTTCCCACACAACTTTGCTAAACGCTAGCAGGTAATGGTGCTATGCCTAGTGCTCTTCCCACACTTTCTTCAGCTACTTCTTGTTAAATCTCAATTCACAGAAGTCTCTGATTTTCCTCCTCCTTTTTTTTACGTGCTGCCACTTCGTTCTGATATAGCAAATTTAACTGTTCCCTTAAGGAAAACAGCCTCTTGAAACTACTGACTTCCCGGTGGTTCGGCGTTAGCTGGGGCATCTGTTGAGAAATAATTTAAGCATCCATCACGCTGCAGCCAGAGCAGCCATGCACAGCAGAAGACTCCCCGTTCTTGGCTGCAGATAAGCAGAATTTTAATGCTTACAGTAGCACACACGCTTGTAAACTGCCCAGGTAGGCGACCCTCGTGGTCAACTACAGATTAGGACTGCTTTATTGCTGTAGCTACTCTGGCAGAGCACTGTTTGTAGGGAGATGCAGCTCATGCTGGCTTTGCACAAGCAAACTGTTCCCCTTATGTAAAACAATACCAATAAAGACACCCGCTTTCAGTTCCCGAGGGCTGAATTCTCCCGTTTACTCTCTGCTCTCATCCAAGATCAGAGCTATACATACATTAGTTCCTCCTTATCTTTGAATTCCTCAGCGTTTGGCTTTTACCAAGCATTTGGTCTCATACTGGCATAATAGTAGTCTCTTTTCAGGAATTTCAGAACTTAGCTGTAGTGCACCTTTAATTCTGTCACTGTCACCCATCTTCTGCTCATCCACCTTCCACAGTGCCATCACCCAGCACTCACTGGTTCAAAAGAGCTCCCAGAGGAAAAGCTTCATGGAAGCAGTAACAGCAACTGTATTGGCCATCACAGCTTGGATCCCACAAAACTTGAGCGTTACGTACGGGACAGGACCAAACCGTCCTGTGAAACCGCCTTCCTGGCCACAATGTTGTAACTGCGATTCGAGGAGACTTGAGGGGATTTAACACAGATCCTCCCATCGAGGCCGTGCACAGCAGGGGGAGAAGGTACCTGTACTGATCCTCCATGCCGATCTGCAGCCAAATGAGATGTCAAGTACGAGGTATTCGTCTGCCGGCTCGGCTGGATCTCCCACTCTCCTCGGCGATCTGATGACGCCTGCTTGCAAGTCCAGAAGCAGGAGAGAAATAGAAGAGAGGACAACAGGTGAATGAGGTGAAGAAATGAAAGGGTGTTTGTTAGTGAGTTAGTGTTTTTTGTTTATTTGTTTGTTTTTGCAAAAAGCAAGGCATTTAAACATTCAGCTAGGCTAAAATTTCACTTTACCAAATACATATCATATCTTACTCCAGCTGTCTCTATCCACTGCAGGAGTGGATTTCTTCTCCTCTAGGTGATAAATGAAGAGAAAGCTCAGATCTATTCAGCAAGTTACTACTTTACACGGCTTCATTTCCATGTGTTTCAGCATAGAAATAAACGTGCTGACAATATGTTTCACCATGTCTGTCAGGTCACACAGCAGAGCCCTGGACATGGCAGCAAGTTTGGATGCACAAGCTTGACCTCCCTAACATACACTTTTTTTTTTAAACTCAAATTTGCAACATAAAACAAAGCCACATTTTATTTCACCAAAAAACAGTTCCACACACTGGTTCACCTGTACAATGCAGAAGGAAATATCCACCACACCTCCCTGACTGGAGTAACGGTTGGTGTTTTTTTCGTTTTTCTGCAGAAAACTACAGCAGGTAAGAAACTTTCACTATCAGTTTCTTCTTCGTTCCCCATAGATGCAAGGAAATTACTATAATTTGATTTGTTTTAGTAGAAGAACCATTTTGCACTTGCATGTGAAGCTGCTTAGAGGCTGTCCAGCACTGATGGTGACACACCCAGCGTTTACCTAACACCAAGGAGTACTTCAGTGCAGTTAAAGCCAGCTGAAGGAACACATCTGCTTTCTAGGATTGGGAAGCACAGGATGAACAGGCAGATTTGTGTCAGGCCTCAAGCCAACAGCAGAGGATGTAGTCAAGCGTGAAGTTACTGATGGGACACATTTAAAAGGTGTCTCCTTGGTCACTGTACAAAAATGTAAGCAAACGTTTCAAAGCTGAAGCACAAATTCAAAAGAAGAGAGGGCAGAGAAGCAGAGTCCCCACAACACGGGCGCACCCCGCAGGAGGGATGCTGAACAGACACCATGGACCTGACCAGCACAAACAAGCTTTAATCCAGCCAGAGGGCAGGAAACAAGAATAAACACCAAGTTACCAGCAGCGAAGCTGAATTAGCTACCCAAAGAGAGGTGCCCAGGCCCTGCCTTTCCCCAGCACTACTTCGTGTTACTTCCCGCAGTCACAGAAGATGAACCTGAGCCCTGGTCAGAGCAAGAGAGAAGCCACAGGGCTCAGTATCACTGTCTGGTGAGGCAAAAAAGAAAAAAAAAAAAAGAGACTGCAAGCAGTTCCACACAGGATGACTCCAGAAACCTTTCAATAAACTTGTACAACACTAACTAGCAGATTGTCACCGCACTGGAGCAAGAGCATGTGCAAAAGGGAGCAGAACAGAAGTCTGCTTGCATTTCATAAAGCATGCACCATCATTTCCTTTGCGAGTGACCTCTGAGTCCTTCCCCAAGTGACCCATGGAGAAGCACTTCCCTTGGAATTCTTCTTTGGTTGCTGCAGGTCACAAGAATATGAATGACTGGAGAACTTAAATGCAGGCTTTAAAAGCTAGTAGAAGACAGATCTTGAGTGCTGCTTCCTACAAAGCACATCAGGTCGCTTGGCCAGCCCAGGTGATGAACTCATACCATGTATATGAACAAGGGGAGCCTGGAAGCAGTTTCTAGGAAAGGCTTTAGAAGCCACAAGAGCCAGATCTTTGTCTTTTGGCTCTACACCCAAGTACGTGATAAATTGGTTTTGAAGTAGATTTGAGCTGAGCAGCCCACGACGCAACCCGAAGAATGGCATCGAGGAAGTGATGCCCGCGAATTTGAGAGCATCAAGTTCCTGTCAACACTCATCACCTTCCTACCAGCTACCAAATCGCAAGACACGACTGGAATTTAAAAACAGAAGGGGCAGGGCTCATCCATGTTTGATAGAGAGTAAATATCTTCTCTTCCTACAGGAAAAGGCTACAACAAGGAGACCACTCTCTTGTCAGTGTCTCTACTGGGAAACCAAGTATTATAAAAGAGAATCTGCAGCTTGTATACTTGGAAACAAAAATAAAGCAATTAACTCCGGAGATCAAGGCAGTCACTCGACCCAAACCCATGTCTCCAATCCACTACTCTAGAAGTTCAGTTTTTCTACTTTTTCCTTCAGAGAAATAGTTTGCTCAACAGTTACAAGGAACGTCCCTTGGAAAAGAACTGTTTATGTTTTGACAAGGGGAAAATCATTTGCAGTCCGTATTAGGAATATTGCATAATTCAGCATCCTAAATAATGTTTAGGTGAAAAAGATGACAAAAGGTGCCCTGCAATATAGCATTAAGACTATTTGAGAGGTTCAGAAGAACAAGGACTGAAGGCTGTCTGAATAATCTTTTAGGAATATGACAGCTTTCTTTGTGCTACGTACTATAATTTGTGAACTAATATGCTTGAAAATGAAGCCAGGTGTCATTGCCTGCTAAAGGAAACAAGATGCCTCAAATGTACACAGCGTGAAGGTCTGTTGTGAAAGCGGACAACTAGAAACTGCCACCCAAAAAGGGGGTTAATGCATTAATCAGGCAATATATTAAAGCAGATTATTGTACTAGTACTCTCATACCAGTCCACGCTAATAAGCATGCATAAATACAGGACTGCACACATGCTTCAAACAATCCAGCTTCCTACAAGCAACACTTCTAATGAGGGACGTTCATCCTGATTGTAGCTGATGGCTTTAGATGTATTCTAGTCTATATTAAGTGCTCTATGATTCAGAGCCCAGCTGCACGGAGCAAGGAAAGCCGAGTCCAGACAGGTTATTTCATCTCACACTCAATTCTGCGCCCACAAACCTCAGCTCGCGTGAGCTGTGTGGGTGCAGAGATCGCAGACGAGGATCTAGAACAGCACACAGCAGTTAGAGGAGCAGAGCGAGCCCAGAACCACTCACTGGGAAGTAAGAGCACCAACAGCTCTAGCTAGGAGCCAGCAGTTGGAGATCTACTGAACTTCTGATCAGCTCTGTTAATACAGAAAATCCAGACTCTCAACAACACCAACAAAATATTATGACTAGAAAGGAAAAAAAATGGGGAAATTCAGAAACTTGAAGTTCATCTGGACCATGATGCCCAGCCTCCCCACAGGACCCTACGCTGGCAGTCCTTTTTGCTGTGCAACACCCATGCCATGAACAGGACACCCTGAGCTGGATATAGTATGCATCCAAGGGACACGTACGTCTTATTCCAGCTGCATGGTCCTTGGAAAGAGGGCAGCTGGGAGCAGGCTTCCGTAGCCACAACTGTTGGTCCGCTCCACAGTCCATGTGCTATGAGTAAAAGCACCCAAAAGAATGTCCTTGGCCAGGTAGGTCAGGTAGTCTGACATCAGACATCTTCTAAAGACATCTTTATCTCAGACAGCTGAGATAAATAGCTTACCCACAAACTATGACCCATTCCAAGTTGTACTCTGTTCGGTTCACGACCCTGAGGAATTCCACTGGCCGATACAGCATTTCAGCAATTTGTTGCTTTGACAAAGTCTTGCTCAGATCACAGTCTTCCTAAATTAATCAAGAAACGTGCTTGCCACAAACAAGGCAAGAATCCGCCCCAGCTACCTCTACTGGCACAGGGTTTCTGCTTCTCCAGAGCAAGAGGAATTCAGAAAGATGCCGAACAACGCAGTACTGCCAAGGCGGTGGTGAACAACGCACCTGATTGCGAAGGGCCTGCTGTGATGGTCGATCCCTATGGACGTGGCTGTCTCTTGTTACTGCAGACGTCCCAGAATCTACGTGAACTGATCCCACTGGAGTAGGCTGGAAAATAAAGCGTTCATTAGGATGAAGCCAATGCCTACAACACATTTCTCAACATACATGTGCACAAACCTAACTTGTCAATTGGCTCCCATCATGCAAAAACAATGCAAGAAAACATCAAAATGCTGCCCAAAGTACTGACAGCAACCAAGGATAATTACAGCAAGGGCTATGAAATCCCTGCGATCCTTGGCTTGCTGGATACCAGCACCAAACATCTTTTAGAAAACTGAATTAAAAAGATATAGTTGAGTATCTGTACCAGGGTCAGATCACATCAACTGTGTCTCAAATAAGATTACTGCAACTGCAAATATACAGGCTTATGTTCCTCATCTCATTGTCTTGCTACTTTTAAAAACCACACTTGCATAGAAACAGGACTTGTTAAAATTAAAGCTTCATCTGCTCTATTCTCACCAAAGTCATAATCCCTGCTCACAACATCAAAATCTCCATAGCAACCACTGCAGTTGTCAGCAATAGCAAGCTTGTCTTATAAGGGGCTTTTTATCAATTGCCTTCGTAATTAAACAAAAATGAAGAGAAAAATCACAATTCAGAAAGGGAGTGATTTCTTATTAAAATGAACCGGTTTGGGCACAGTAAACATTGGTAACGCTAAATATAGTTGGGCCGGTAAATCACCGGCAACGGTACCAAGTTTAGCTCTGAAGGCATTTGATCTGGCGGCAGTGACAATTAATTTACGGGTGCCTTTGCCGTTGGCGGTGCATAGTGACTGGCTGTTAGCAAGAAGGCTATCAGCAGAACGACACAAAACACAAGCGACAGGCTGCACCACGGACACAAATCAGACAGGCAGCCAGCGGAAGAGCTTTAGACACTTTTATCAGATTTCCCCGTGACACATCTTTTGGCCGAGGTCTTCCATGAATACAAATGGCTTTTGACAATAGACTTGATGGATCAAGATCACAGTTATGTTCCATCTGGTGTCATGAAGCTGCTAAATGGAGCATGGATACTCCCACATTTCCCTGCCGTGTGCTTTATTTAGAGCTGGCTCAGCCTCTGGAGTAGGGTAAACCCCAGGATCTTTTGAGAGCAGGATGGGTTTGCCGTTATTGCTTTCTGAGCATCTGTCAGAGCCCTGCCCAGATCTCCTGTACTTCTCTATGAGAACGCAACCATCATGGAGGGCTTCCGTCATTCAGTGCTGAGGTAGCAAGTATGCTCTCCTGCTGTAAGATGGATGTCGTTAGATATTGATTACAAAGGTCTCCAATCCCGTGCTAGACTAGTGGAAATTAAGTCTAGTCCTGTTCATGGCCTCAAGTGAGAAAAATCAGGGGCCTTCTGCCCCTTAGGTAAACTTAGGGCACCACTAGAACCTCCAGAACACAATATTAGGACTTCTCACTGTGTTGAGCCTGTGCTAGCTACAGAAAAGAAGTGAACGATTTGATCCTGAGCTCGCTGGCACTAATTGGAATTATTTGGACAAACAAAGAGCCAGGTGGCTGGGAAGCAGCACCTGGAATGCAAGGCGCTGCATTTTGCAGGAACGACTTACAATTGGCCTGCCGACCCAGTCATAGGCGTAGTCAAAGGTGTAGCCTTTCTTTTCAAACAGCTCTGTGAAGATGGTTCGTAAATAATCGTAGTCTGGTCTCTCAAAGAAGTCTAATCGCCGAACATAACGGAGGTACGTGGCCATCTCCTCTGTTGAAAAAGGGGAAAAAGAGAAACAGCGTTGGTTCTGCTCACACATGAGCTCCATCGCTTACAAGCCTCTCAGTGTACGCCACGAGCTACACGCACGTGCTGGAAACGCGCTTTTCAATTAACTCCAACGAGGCCTTTCCATGGCACTAGGCAAGGCAGCGCTCAAAGATGGACCAAGGGCAAGATCCCCAGGGACGTGAATTGTCCAGGCTCCACTAAATTCAGGTGAGCCGTGCAGACCGATAGAAGCTGAGGATATCCAGCAGGCCTTTACCCTCAGTGACCTACCCAGTCATTTATTGCTCGATGAATCTCACTCAGCTCTCTAGAGCCCTCCTGCCCTGCCCAAAGTCTAATAATAGTCTGCTTTTATTCTGAATCTTCTCAATGAGTGGCCATAAACCAAGGGCTGTGTTGCAGCATTGAGCATCACGCTGTGAGAGGATGGTCTGGGCTGCTGGTTCTAACCCTGGCTTTCCTTTAAAAAGCACTGGTTTTAGCAATGGTCTGCAATGCAAATTAATTCAAACGCTTCTCAAACAAAGGTGGAAGTCCCACACCTGCTCCAGAGATTGGCTGCTCCACCTTGAATCCGAGTTTCACGGCAAGTTGTATTCTATAGCTTTGTATAAAAACAAACGCTAAAAACACACTGTACGATAAATGACAACTCACTGAGCCTGCCAACAGGATGCTCACACATACGCCTGCTCACACAGGCATTTAAAATAGCCACAGCGATTTCATCTGAACACTCAGCAACCAGCTGGGGAAGGGAAGCGGTAGATGTTGGTGTGCACCCTGGGACACCCCTGAGCTCCAGCAGCAACGAGGCTGTGGCTGCCCAGACATCATCCCATCTTCTAAGCTGGCCACCTAAAATTTTAGCACCTGTAAATCCTTTCATTTGGAAAAGGATTAACTCAGTAGATCCAACACAGTCATTTGAGAGATGGACAATAACGAGGTCCTCTTTGGGAAGGAAGCCAAGAAGAAAAGAAGCAACACGAGGCATTGTCCGGCCTCCTCAATGAGAAGTTACGCTCATTACAAGCCACAGTCACGAGCTCTCAGGCCCTGCTAATTTATAGTAGCAGCTCCAGTTGTTTGCCTGCTTGAGGAACAACGTAACAGATGCACATCCTCAAAATACTTTCTGCCAGAGCTGCTCAGAACCATCGGGTTTAACAAGGTACGTCCATCTCCAACTGCATTCCAGTGATCCCGTCAGGGCTTTACCTGGAAAGTTCTCACAGAGAACTTCAACCGGAGTGTTTCTCTTTGTGTCCCCAATCTTCTGATACCTCTCTTTTAAGGTGTCAGCCTGTAGCGCACAAAGACAAAACAGTTGTGGAGAAAGAGTTCAACCATGTGATAAACGACATGCTGTATGGGAAGAAAAACAAGGTATTTAATACTGATTCTGGGTAGTATCAGACGATGCTACTTGTAGCTGAACTGCATCCTAGACTATGCTAGCAGGAATACTGTACTACTAATTCTCACTATACATTTTACATGCCATCAGCAGAGAATATCCACCGATGCATTCAAAACCTCTTCAGTACTTGAAAGGGAGTACACTGGTTAGTGTCTCACAGGGCTAATTTCTTACCAACCCAGTCCTGAAGACTGTATAGGGAAGCTTTCACGGGACAAGAAAATAAAGCTGCATATACTTGATTGCACATCAGTATCCTGACACTCCAGCAAAGAGCAGTCCTAGGCTTAGAGCCATCTGCAACCATGACAGCTTCATGAGCAACTGCAGAAGTAGTTAAATTGTGACAGCAATTTTGACACGTTGGGTCTTTACTGTGCATAACAGAATGCCACCACATCGTCAAACAACCAGTTTACGTCAGTCACACTTCTCCCAAATCCCATGCTACTTCCGTACTACCTCTCCTTTCACCCCCAAAGTGTCTATCACTTAGCACTGATTAAACAGATGGTCATCAAGAAAAATAAAACAATTTTACAGTTTCCCCATCTGAATCCCTCCTGAAGCAGAGCACTCTCCTTCAGTTGGTACCCTAAGAACAGGTCTTACTCCCTGTTTTTATTCCTTCCTCCATTTCAAAATATGCCAATTAGACCTGCCAGCAACATAACTAGCATTGTAAGATGTTCTCTCAAGACTTTAGCATTGACAGTAGAGACCAAAAGTATAAGCTGAAGAAACCCAGAAGAGTGAAGATGCCATATTCTAGATCAAGCTGAAGAGTTTGGGTGTGCTCTGGAGCTAAAGAAATGCAGAACTTCAAGAAGCAGTCAATTAATCCTTATTAAGTTCAGCACTGATCTGAGGAAATTCTGTAGAGTCTTGTCTAAACCTGGAATTATTTTAGAGTAATTTTCAGGATTAATTTAATGCAGATAATTTCAGCTAAACCAGAAACAAAATATGTAATAGAACAACACACTCACTCGCAGAGTTACCACACGAGGCGCACCTAATGTCAGAGAGATTCTGATTCCTTTCAGAAACATTTTCATGCTTGAAAAACCCTTCTGTGCTTTTCTGAGTTGTCGCCGACATTTCTGGCACACTTCTGACGAGGCAAAGCTGAGGTTAACTCTGGATAGATGCAGCTTAGCAGGTTCTATCATGCCACCGACCACAGCAACACTCTGCTGAGGAGCTTGCGAGCACAAAAGCTCAACTGCTTTTTCAAACCGTACCAACAGCTCTAAACAGGAGTTACTGTCCTCACTAATAAACCCTCTCCTAACCCGATCACATTCAGCCCCTTCACTCACTCCAATTCCAAAGGTGAACACAGTAGCTTCATCATCATGAAGGTGATGGAGAAGTGAAGATGCAACCACCAACAGCCTCAGAGCCAGGCTTACTTCAGCTGATGGATGGTAGCTGCAGTTGCCCTACCTCAATTGCTTGCAACCCTACGCATCGTACATGACGTTTCACAAACTTATAATCCAGAACTAAGCACTGAGCGTCCAGTGTCTCTGGAGGGAAGCCAAGCTCCATACTTCCACCAGAAAAACAGCTTTTCAAGCTGAACTCCATCTGCACATCTAAAACCATCAAACTGCTCCCATTATAAACACGATCACGGATGCAGCTGGGGCATTGTGTGCCGTAACTGGAATTTCATAAACAACCATTGTGTTCCTGGGGCAGGTTCACATTACAGCTTAGCTGCTCCAACAGCTCAGTGGCCCTCTTGTTGCTGTCCCTGTCCCAGTCGCTCATTTGCCTCTGCTGCATCTTCTCTCCAGAGCTGTATGGACCCGGCTAAGCTAACAGTAACCTGATGTGGCAACTTCTGTGCCAATATCTTCTCTGTAGGTAAAGCTAACGCCTTGTTAGACTGCACGAAGATACAGAGAGGACAGTTTGGATTCTGCAAACTTTCCCCTGCCAGACTCACATTTGGGCAGAAACCAAGTAAAGTTTGGAAGGGCAAAACCTAAAACTCAAACCTACCTTCAGTCCTTGCCAGGGCAGACTGCCTCGGAGGAAATACATAAACATATGGCCGAGGGCTTCCAAGTCGTCTCGACGACTTTGCTCTGAAACAGAAGAGATGACAAATTATTGCTGCAGCTGCAGAAATGGATCTGACCAGCAGCCAGTCATATTTCAGGGATAAAGCTATCACAGGCAAGTTCACTTGCTGTCTGTAGCTCGGAGCTTGTGCAGAAGTACCTGAAACTTGTTACAGCAAACATAAAATACGTGAATATAAGATCAGCTAGAAGACATGAGATAACACTGGAACTGCGAGCCAGACTGCCCAGCACCAGGTATAAAGGATAGGAGATGGAGGTATTAATCACAGAGGAATAAAGCAGTTCCCAAATTGCTCTCAGTACTGCTGGTGCCCACGGTGCAACCGTGGTGTCGTGCCGGATTGTGTTATTTCCTCTGAACTACACAGGACCAGGCAGGGGACGCTTGCAGCCAGCTGCAGGGAACTACCGTGCTGCATAGTGCCACCCCTCTCCCAATTGCTTCTGTAGCTCATCGCATCAGAGCGGATTAAAAATAGCTCCTTTTAGCACTGCTTTTGCTTGTGAAATGCTTGCTGCTGTTGCCATGCAGATGTTATGATTATAGATGAGGGGGAAAAGAAAGGGGCCTCAAGCCAAAGGAAAAGCATCCTTAAAACAATCTACTGAAAGTAGCTCCTGCTGTCAAAAAGAAACCTACGGGAGGACACAAGAGAGATGGGAGCACAACAGCACAGGACTGCTGCCGTGCCAAGCAGGCTGCCCTTGCGGCAGCGCGGCACCTCTGCTTGCTGGGTGAGCAAACAGCCCTGGAGCTCCTCAATAGCGCGAGGACCCCAGAATCTGTCACCTACTGCCTCTGGCCTCCCAGCGCATCGCGGGGAAGCGTTTACGGGGAATACCAGAGCGCTGCAGATCAGGCCCTTTTCCCAGGGAGCACCAGACTGGGCTTCACGGAGCGATTTGGCGCAACCTCCTCTCCTCCCAGCCTCCACCTGCAGGCAGATAACGTGTTCGGAACCCGCAATACGGAGCAAACCGAGTCATGCAGCCCACACGCCAAAACAAGCTGCGCGTGAGCTGTCCCCGATGCTGCATAATCTGCAAGGGGAGAAAAAGGCAGCGCTTTGCACAGCATGACTCTCCTTCAAAATAGCAGCAAATGTAACTCGCAAAACAGTCTGGAGGTGAGAACACTCGGCAGAAGGGAATCGGGATGACAGTTCCTGCATGTCACCCTGATACAGCTGTAAAAAGGAAAAAAAAAAAACGCAGATGAGCTCGGTAATTTAATCCGATGATGCAGAAAATTTCTCAGGGAGATGGCTGAAAGCACTCGTCTTTCAGAAAAACTGTAATCAAACTCCTTGACTTTGGTCAGTCCTGAAATGCGAAGGGGCCATCTCCACCGCTCTTTCCCAATCCTCCCACTTGCTGAAATGAGGGGACGAAAAAACACATCGGCATGCTCATTGCCGTGGTTCGTCACGGGGACGGAAAGGTTACTCGCCGGTAGGTGGTGGCAGCGCGGTGCCCTGCGGGTAATCCCACCCTGTCCAGCGGCCTGTTCCCACGGCAGCGTCTCGTTTCCTCCATCCCTTCCTGAATCTCCACCGGGTTTTCCAAAAATAGAGGTTGGGCCCATCCCTTTTCACTCCCCAAAGAGAGAGCTCTCCGAGAGATCCGAAAGCCAGCGACGCCTCGATCTCCTAGCTGGGAGGCTGCTCAGAGAATATTCCATTATCTTACTACTCTTTTGAGTTTAAGTGCATATAAACATTTAATAAGCTTTCTTGCCTTTCAGCCACAGAAATGTAATTTTCTAATATGAAAGAGGGATGCAAGGCAGTGAGGAGAGGAGATGGAAGACGGGTTTAAAATTAGTTAAATCATTAAGGAAAACCGTTATTCATTTTCTCCAACTGATTATTAGGTCAGGGAACGTTGAACTGTAACACCTGAAACTGAAAGGTACGTGGATGTGCTATAAAAATCTATTTGGTCATCATGTAGTGCAGCAATTACTACCCGCCTACTCGCCTTTTATCAGAGCAGGGTTGCTACCAGTTGTTTAGTTCCTAATAAAAACTATAATTACAAGGCTTCCAGTTCCAACGTTTTAGCTGTCTCAACGCCTCAAAAAAAAAAAAACCAACAAAATCTCACAGCTGTAAACAGCATCACCACACTGAGCGGTTTGCAAAGACCTCGAAGGGCACGAGAGAGCCGTAAGCCAAGCTACAATCAGAGCTCTACAGTACTCAGCACGGCAAGCTCGCGCCGACCACACAGACCTTTGCCAAGATGCGTGTTGATGGACATGTATCTTGCTGTTCCAGTTAAGCTCTTGTGTTCCCTGTAAGGTATGTGTTTTTTGGTTTCTGGATCAATGTACTCCTTCGCCAATCCAAAGTCTATGATGTGAATGACGTGGTCCTTCTTATTGCCTTGCCGGCCAATAAGGAAGTTTTCTGGCTTGACATCTCGGTAGATGAGGTTCTTCGAATGCACGTATTCCATTCGAGATATCTGCAAAAGGACGAGGCAGAAGTTATTCCCAAGCAGACCGGCTGCTACGTTCTCCCAGCTAACAGCACAGCAAGGTTTTGCTAGCCCATCGCAAAGCCTCCTGAAACTGCTTGGTGCTATCTGAGAACTCAGATATTCTACAAGAAACGCAGCAGATGGAGTAAACCAAGGCAGAAGTTACTCTCTGAGCTAGGTCACATTATTCGGTGCGTTATTCCTGGAAGAGGAATTTGTCAACCCCTCCTTGCTCCAGCTATCATACTGTGCTCCCTGACTTTATCTGAAAAGAAATTGGACAGGCTCGTTCTGAAACGCCACCACCAGAACACCGTTCTTGGAAGGATTCCACGGAGGATTGCAGCAGCCTTTTTGTATTGATTTTAAACATACTAAACCGGTTACCAAGAGCTCTTTCCCTTGCCCACAGCCTTCCCTTGTTGCTCTGTGTCTCACCACCTTCCTCCCTCGAGCCATATGTTGTCTTAGACATGCCAGATCCTCCATGGAGGGGGATTCTGGGCAGGTGGAAGCCTTACGCTCCTCAACGCTGACTAAAAATAATAATTAATCTCATCAGCTGTCAATCAGAAACAGCGGAATGTTTTTCAGCTTTTGACTAACTTTGTTCTGCCACTGCTGAGAAAGCGAAGGGGCAGGTACCCCAGCTCCAAGGGCTGAAGGGCCATTCCCCCTCTCACCGCACACCTTATTCAGCTGCTCACCATTAATACCACTTCTGAAAACAAACACGTCGCAGGTGGTTTTAGAGTAGGTCTGCAAGCAGTGCTCCTTTGTGTTCCTGACTTAGCAGATGATTCCAAGTGAAAAAAATTAACAATTTAACTCCATTTATTGCATTTTTATTTCCTCTTTAAGTTTTAATGGAAAAGATCCGAATCCCCAGTTATGGCTACCTTGGTCCATGCACACCACGCGGTAAGTATTTTTTAGCAAGATGCTCCTTTGGAAAGGCCATTTAAATCTACCCGTGTGCATGCTGGCTCGTGATGCTATAAAAACCATAGCAAAGCTCTCACAAACTCTCGATTTTGTATTAATGAGCGTCCGACCGCAGAGGTCACCGCCGCACCACTGCAGCGGACCTCACGGCGTGATGGCATCGGATGCAGGGAACGTCGAAGGTGACCCAGGAGCCGCAGGCTGCTCATTCCTGGGGACCTCACCGTGATGAGTCGCTCGTCCCCAGGTGGCTCTGCACGGGGCAGCCTGGAGCACCCACAGTTTGGAGCACCCACAGTTTGGATCCCTGCCTGGCTGAAAGCTCCGCATGCCCGATCTGACAGCCCGGGTGCCATTTCAGGTACCCAAGTATGTTTGCCAAGACAAAACAAACGAAGCTCTAATTCTGCAGGTAGTGACATCAGAGCCTCATCCCTGCAGCAGCATGTGCGATTACTCTGTCCTGCTCCCAGAGATTTATCAGACACCTCGTTTTTAAGGAAAACTCGCTGCATTTTCACCACTTGCAAAGAAGTAACAGGCAGAAGGGTGCAGCTCCCCTTACAGAACCAAAGTTCTGTACAGGGAGAGCAGCAGACAGGAAAAAATTGACTGCAGGTGCCTCAGTCTTAAAAAAATAGGACTGCTCAAAGGCTCTTCAAAGAAGGTAACAGCACGAGTTACAGTTCCCCTCCCCTCTCATTTTAAGCAGTGATTTATTTCAATGCACTGAGAAAATGGGTTCCACGGCTAAGAGCCATTATTTCTAATCAATTACAGGATGATGCAGAACAGAGCAGATGCTCCGCACTTCAGCCATTCTTCACGCTTTGAATCACCTACATGACACATCAGCAGGTTTGAAGACAAAAAGGTATGTGGGGAGGCAATTCAAATTAAGATGCAACCCTTAAAATGGGAACAAAGGGTTTCCTAGCCTCTCCCTACATAACAAGCTTTCAAGCAGCGCCTGACTAGCTTATTTGATTTGTCTCTGCCACCAGAGAAGCCTGGTTGTTGAAACAGCCAACAGCAATTACACAACTGTGGCAAAAAAGCATTTTTTTTTTTTTTTTGCTTAAAAATTCACAGCAAGTCGCGCTGGCCAGGACAACAATCTGGACAGTTGTGATGTCCGATGAAACAATACACGCCAGCAGCATTTGGAGATATTTATGTACCTGCCTTTTTTGCTTCCGCCACACAGACACACACACTGTTGGGTCTTTCATAGTCCTTTTTCTTTATTTCCACCTGCCTGGCCACCTCCTGATGTGCTGCTGGAAAACTGCACGCGGCCAGGGATGGTTGAAAGAGGCTCTCCACGTCAGAAAGATGCTTCCTGAAGCAGCCTCCGTGCTTTATTCACTGTGACAGGATGCTTGCCCTGCTTATGGCTGCTGGGGACGGGGAGCTGGTGCTTATCTGTGCTGTGTCTCCCCTCCAGGCTTGCTGCATGAGAAGAGCCATGCAGCAGCTGCTCCAGGAGAGCGATGGCCTTGGCTCAGACACGCTGTGCAGCTAAAACAGGAGAGGTCAGTGCAGAAGATGAGACCTCTGCGAGTTCCCAGTCCAGAGGTGGGATGGAGCAGAGCCACGGTGCCCACTCGCGTGTTTTTGAACTATAGGCTCTGATACCCGTGTTTAAGTCCTTCCACATACAGACAGGCCACTGCAAGGAGCTTGGACTCGTGGCTGGAATTGCTTTTACACTGAAAAAAACAGCAACCGTGAAGCAGTGTTAACATCTGCTCTGTTATTTTAACAATAATGAGAACAGACTATGGCATTTTATCTTAGGGCAACGGAACGCTAACAGTGCGTGGGAGACTCTGCTTGTGAATTATAGCAGGATTTCCACGTCCACAGCTGGCCGAGTTACTCAGGGGTCCATCTTCGGAGCCACAAATCTCCATTTCAGATGTCAGAGAAACCCCTGAGAGCGGAGAGCATCCCCTGGCACACATCAGGACCCCTGCCTTGTGGCTGAGAAATGAAAGGATGTTTGTGACACGTAACCAGATGCCAAATAAACCCATGCTTTTATTTTCCTTTCTCCTGTCAAGGATTGAATATAGATCTAATATGATATAGAAGCTTGAATATAGATCAGACCAGCAGGGATCAGAAATTCTTCCCCTTTAACAGCTGTTCTGGTGTCTCATACCAGATTTGGATGGCCACAAGTCAAAAACTTTTCACCATGACTTGGGCTAGATCGCAGCCAGAAGTATTTGCACAATGCCTGACACAATGGGCCTTGTGCTCCTTGGCTCCGACAGGGTGAAGTCACGCTACTCCTGACAAATTGAGTTGTCAATGCAGCATCACACATGTTGGATGCAGCCAAGAGTGAAAAATTGAAGCCAGAATAAAAAGTGCGGTTCCCCAGCCCGATACTGAGTCAGCTCTGCAAAGCCGTAAGATGACTTCTAATTTATGGACTTTTGGGACTGGCATTAGTGAACACACTTTTGATTTCCATGCATTGCGTAGTTCAGGAATGTCAGCCACTCGATCTATTCAGCTCCACGCAGAGGAAGCGATTCCAATTTGATGCTCTTAATGGAGCAATGTGAAGCATCATAAATGCACAAGCCACAGGAGCAACAGAGCTCCAAAATTTCCACTGGGGAAGGAAAAGCAGAGGATCCCTTTGACATAGGTTTTCACCGAGATGCGTGAAGCAGTGCATTAGGCTAAGAAGAGGAGTGCTCCTGATTCCACCAAGCTGTGCTCGACAAGCTGCTGCCACAGCTCTGAACACAACACACTTACCAGAAAAACACGCAAGCCTGGTGACAAACCTGAGGGCTGTGTCTCATCCCCCGCCGAGGCGGACTTCCCCACTGTGTCATCTAATTAGAAAATACTCCAAAATGGGTTCTCCTTTTTCGCTGGAAGATTCATCATCATCCAGTCTCTACCTCCCTCAGCCACAAGAGTCTTCGTGACGTAAAACCACGTGTTTAAATTCTCCCTTAATCACAAGCTACACTCCTTAAAACTATCGCGATATGTTTGTTTTTCATAGAGGGCTTTTCTTTCTCCTAAAATCTGTTGAGTTAAAGGGTTCACCCCAGCACTGAGCTGCTGCTACCTGTCAAGCTAAGACCAGCCAAGCATGTATGCTTATTAAAAAAAACAAAACTATCTTTCAGGGATGCCTTTGGTTAAAAATTGTCCCCTGGCCACAGGAAAAAGGAGATCGAGTGCCATCACATCGCATTTAAACCTCCTGCCTACCTTTAGCATCAGGCACATGCGCAGATGAGTTGGAGATGTGCTGCAACAGCAAGGAACTTAGGCAGGAGAGGCAGTGCAAAGGCAGGAGAGGAACGCTGCTTGTGCAGTGCACTAAATTCTGGCAGTGAAGTTTAATGTCTCCTTGCAACTGGGATTAGAATAACAGCAGCTTAAGAAGCCTTGGCTAGTCAAAAACAGCAGCAAAGCAATTTATGGAGGCAAAACCACTGCATATGACAGCTCAACTCTTCTTCTTTTATGTCTCCCTCACACTGGAGTGTGACACAGTGACTGTAATGATTTAGTGTAGGAACAGAGATAAATCCAAGATAATTTTCCCTAACGCCTTGTGGTCGGTGTGAAGGGCTTTCTTTCTAGTCAAGCAGCAAGTGCCAACCCCTTCAGAAAACACGTCAGGGCCAGCTGAACCCATGTCCCAGGAAACCTTCCAGGAAAGGAGATGGGGCACACCTGAAGATGCTAAAATGTGTCTCCTTAAATGCATACACTCCAAGCTGGTATCTCATGAAATCTTTCTGAAAAGACTGGAAAGGTCCTAAAACATTTCCCCAGGGAAAAAGGAGAAGCACTACCTTCAGAGAATATCAGCTCCATCGGTGATTGTATTTCCTGTCCCCATGCTTCACCTGGAGCATCCATTTTCCAAACTGGTATCAGGGTCTAGATGAGTTGGCAGGCCAGATGGACCCTGCCGTGTCAGTCTTGATTTCCTCAGCAGCCTCACGGAAATAAAATTATTCCTACAACTACTAGGAAATTTCACTAACACAACTGTAGGAGAAGCAAGTCTGTCAAATTCAACCGATGTAGGTTGTTCCAGCCCAATTTTGCCCTATGTTATATACATGCACTTAAAAATATATCCATGTTGCTATTCTGTTCCCACTGCTTATAAGAAGGACTATGAATTTTTTAAACACTTGCAGAAAAGCTACCCAAAATGGTAATACTGTTTCTGGAGTGCACCCTTACAATGGAAAGGTTTACAAAACTGTATCCAAGGCTCTGCCAACTGATGCTATTTGATTTAATCAAAAACAAGACTACAAATTGGTTTTCTAGTGATGAAGGAGCACTCAAACCCAACAAAACTGGACTGCTCGGCCAAGTGCACCCAATACCAGGCCAGCACGGTTCAAACTTGTTTATCTGTGACCTCAATTTTCCATTTCAGATTCTGTCGTGGCAAAGTTCAGTTTATTTAGAATATGATTACGCTCTCTGTTCCCTTACTATCTTCTCTTAACACTTCTATCCACAGATCCATTTATGTGAATACACAGTCCCACCTCTGCTATGCCACTTGGGTACCTGCAAGACCATGGGTTGAAATCCAGTAAGCCAACCTAAAATTAGAACTGATTGGCACAGCCCACTTGTGGAAGTCCACTCACCACGTTTAGTATTTTCAATCTTCATGTAGTTCACTCTTAAACATGGTTCAAAGCTACCACTTTTAACTAGGTTTCCTTAGGCAAAAAAGAGGCTCTGTGATGGTGCCCATGGATCTATCAGCTTCCAACTATTAGCTTTTTAAACCCATTGGCTAATTCTGACCAAATTTGACCAAGGCAGAGAGACCTCAAATGCTGGTATTCTGGCTAAGGACAGCTCAGCTCCCACTGCTCTGAGAGGTTTCAGTCTTTGAGCACCCTGGTAGCACCAAACCAGTAAAACTGGTAGGAACGTGGGAGGATGCTGTGCTCCCGGTGTCCTGGGGAGTGGGTAAGAAATGAGATGTTTTGGGGGAAGTCCAGAGAGAAGGAGCTGGGGGAGATGCTGGGGCAGGGGACACGGGACATAGGGATGCAGCTTCGCTGGTTCTGCTACTCGAGTTTGCTCTGAGCATAGGTTAACCTTCCCTTCCTGAGCAAGAGTTTTTCCTCAAACCAGGCGGAGGAGGACTCTCTCCAGCCAGCAGACATCCCCGAGCCTCACGCTGCACCAGCCCGACCCTTTGGCTAACACAAAACTGACACAAGCACGTGTCGGACGGCGGAGGCTGCCGGGCCTCTGTTACTCACCAGCTGGATGGCTATCATTAATACCGTCTTCAGAGTGAACGTCCTATCGCAGAGGTCAAATAAATCTTCCAAGCTAGGACCGAGCAGCTCTAGTACCATGGCGTTGTACTTTCCACACGGTCCGAAGTAATAAACCTGGGGAAGCCCTTCAGCTGGAAGGATATGAAAAGAATTTAAATCAGTCAGCAGTACAACATTAATAGCCTTCCTCCTGGGTGTAAATCTTTCGCCGTGCAGAGCCTTTGTTTTCACTCTCGAGTGTCCTTTCTGTTTGATCTTACACAGCAAGCAAATAAGTTTCAGCACGTACCGTGGATGAACCGAGGGCCAAATCGGAGCAGGCTTTGCCCAGTTACACCCTTGAATAGACAAATGGATTTCAAAGCAATAACACGACCACATGAAAGCGTCTAGCTTTGGCAGCACAAAGGCTTGGACTTCGTGTAACGAGACACGGAGTTCCCTGCGTTGCACTGAACAGCGGGCAGAGCACAACCCCAGACGAGGGCTGGCACTCGTCTGAGCCGTCAGGAAGCTGATAGCCCTTGCAGAACACGAGGCATGCCCGAAAAAGGGCTGCTTTTCAAACAGAGTTAATCCATAGTCATCATTATTCAGCACCACCTCACGCAAAGTTTACGTGTATTATATTCACAAGAAAGGAAAACAAAAGTTTTCTGTTAGAAAAGAGCAGAGATTTACATTTTCATCCATCACCACGTAAAAATAAACAACCACAGTCATTAAGCTTATGTGTAAAACATTTTGCTAAGTTGCACACAAGACTCTTAGCGCAACTGGCAGGAGCCAGAGCCTACCCTTCCCACCTAACAGCCCAGCAATGTATTTCTCAGCGAGAGTATGCAATATTTATACCCAGCTGACAGTGTCTTTGTGCCGATTCGCTTTCTGAAAGGCACCAGAAAAGGCAAAAACCAGTCTCTGTGTCTGAGCACTCACTGAGCTGCACAGCACTACTTGAATTATCTTTTAGTCAAAAAGAAAAATCAGACCAGCCCATACAGGGGAGAATACAGCGCAGAGCTACCTGCAAATTTTTCTAATCAGCATCTAGCACAGGCGCTCAGCATCCTGGCATCAGTATCAAGCTGTGCATCAGACCTTTTTTTCTTGCCAGCATACTTCCCAGTCTATGTCTCATAAGCACTCCCAAAGCACAATGGAAGGATTTTCATTTTGAAATACAGGGCTTTGTCCTGTGTCAAAACAACTTTGAGCGCACGGGGGTACAATGTCCCGCTGTTCGGTGTAACAGCTAAGTATGGGGAGCACTACTACATACGCAGCCTGTTTGCACAAAACCAAGTCACATAGAGGTCCGTAAATTGTACAGCTTCACCCCTACTACAGGTTCAGGAAAGCTCGTTAATCTGCCCGATGGCACTCATCAACTTGCCAACAATAGAATAAATCCGGCGCTGAGATTACTAAAGCTTAAATATTACTGAACTTATACTCCCATAAATTACTCAAAAATAACAAAATAGGGCTTGACAAAGATTACCGTAGGATGGTTTTAATCTCGTTATATCACATGCTTGGGGAATCATATTAGGCATCAGTTGTCAGGATGCATTAATGAGGTATTAAGAAATATTGCAGGAATTCCCAGTCTAACATGGGCAATCTGATCTTTGGGTTGCCAAACACTGGCAACCTGATCTTGGGAAGCTACTGCTCTTAACAGAGCCTTATATTTTAGTGAGCATTAACAGCGATGAAGTCCTCTGAGAAAACAGGGTTTTGACATAGAAGCAATTCAGAAAGCAATGATAGGATGTGACCCAGACAGCTTCAAAAACATTTTCAAATACCCCAAACAAATATAAATGATAATTTAATGCCATCAGCTCAGTGTTGAAGGCTTGAACAACTGCAATAGCTCTGGAAGTAACTTATGGAGAGCCACCAAGTTCAGTAAAACTTGATGAGGACTTACCTACAGTACTCTGTAAAAAGGACTGAACTCACAAAGGACTCAAAACTGAAACATAAACCTGTATTTCAGAACCAAAAGAGGCAGCCATAAGGGCAGACAACCGAAACAGAGCTGCTGTTTTGTTTTCAAAAACATCTCTCTAGTACCAAAATCATCATCTACTTTTTAGGGAATACCAGAATATTCTATAAGAAGTTTGGAACTGAGACCATTATAAATTCAAGTTATCTATACAGCGAGTACTTGTACCACAATTTCTACATCAGGAGAACAGTCTCGAGAAGTGCAAATCAGGAAGGAAACCACTCAGGCTAGGAGTGAGCTAATTACGGAATAGCAGAGAATAAGATTGCAGAAAGGCTCTCAAGGAAGGCGAAGAATCCCATTCCCAGAGCAAGGGAAAGGAATAAATTTACTGCCTTACTTGGTAAAGAGATGACTGCAATTAAAATTAAATTCCTACTGGACATAAGAACCAGGAAGATAAATTACAGCAAGACTCATAAGACAGGGATTTCATGTGGGAAAGGAAGCAACGCAACCATTTCACGCTCCCTGGGGTCCTAGCCCCCGAGTTAGCTTTACCATCAGCGTTTTGAGCCAAGAGCACGGAGTACCCTTCTCAGCTTTCGCAGCGGGATAAAGCCTCAGGAAGGCTCTGCTCTAGGTGGGAGCTCCTGCAAGGTGAAGCTGTAGCTAAGAACATTAAAAAAAAGCACCTTAAGTGCCAGCCTACAGAGGACATTATTAGTTTCAGGCATATTTTCAGGGTTCGATTTTCCTCTGAGTGTTTCCAGCAGCGCTGCTGCCAGCTCTGCAGTCAAGAACTTAAGCATTGGCTTTGCTAGAATAAAAATGCCATAGAACATACCTCATTTTCAGAGGGTGCTTGGTGGAATCTGACCCAGGCTGCATCGTTCACACATCCTGGATGCAGAGGAGCATCGCTGACCAGCCTTTTGGAGCCTCCTGGCTCAAGCCGGGGCTCCTCAGCTCCGCACTAGTTACTGCAATAAAATTAGGAGGGATGCAGGGTAACGCACCCTCAGCTCACTCCAACATAAGTCAGTATTCGGTATGTTTTTAGGAAGGGGCAAAGCTTGAAATAGAACTTGTAATATTAATGGTGCCTGAAGGATCCAAGCAGGCAGATTAGGCTAGATGGCTTCAGGGTGGCCCTCTGCAAATTTAAGACAGAGGCATCTCCAAACCAATTCTTCCTACAAACCTAGGAAAATCTACATAAAATTTAATCAGAGCTCAGCTACGTAATTCAGAATGTAGCCTGGCTCTATTTCAGCAACAAGCAACGTGTCCCGGTCCCACCAACTCCATTGCCATGGCGAGCTACAGGAACTTCACAAATATCACCCATAAATCTGTAAATACTTGAGAAGGACGTTTCTAACAAGAGATTGATCGAAGAAAAAGTATCTTTTGTCCAGGCAGTCAAACTTGAGGTTTTTAATGCAAAGCATTAAATGCTGGCAGAGGACTGGAAAGGTCAAAGGAAGACACCGTACTGTGAAGCAGCCTGTCCTAGATGGAGTCAAAGAGTGCAGGATGAGAAGCCAGGGGCAGAGCAGAGCCTTATTTTAAGGACTCAATGATACAACTCAACACTTCAAATAAAAACCATGAAGCGTTTAACCCAATTAGTGCATGAAATAACTTCTAAACAAGGAATTTCTCCATGGCACTAAACGAGACCAACACATTAATGCAAGAAAATCAAGGCATGACATGTTCAGGTTCTCCTCTCGAGAAAAAAGCAGCCTGTTACAGTTGAGAAGTCATCTCAATTTGCTTAATTGCTTCAATCGTGCTGCTGAATGATTTGGCTTGACAATATTTAAGAGGTCCCACTCCACCCTTGCTTCTGTGGAAAGTTTATCAACCCAAAAAACAAAGACTGATCACCGCACTGGAATACACAGGCAAATTCTGCTATTTCAGCAGTGCAGCGTCTTGGAAGAAATTCAAGCTGAGCACAGCAAAAAACTAGCATAGCATTTCGGAGATTAAAGCATCATTGCTGGAACGAGAGCAAATGCAGGCATCAAAGCCAAAACTCAGACTCTGCTACCACCACGCTCCTGTGCTGCCACGCGACTCCAGCCTCGGTTTCCCAAGGTGCTGAAACCATGCAGCTCCCGAGGGCTCCACCGAAAGGGATGGTCCCATCCTCACTCCACCCTCACCCGACCCACAGCCCCTCCGGCCCCACACAGCCGGGCAGGACATTGGACCAGGTGGTACGGGCAAAAAGCTTGAGCTTGGATGCAAGGAAGGGAAAGCAACGAACAGCAGGACCAACCCTCTTGGAGAGAGCTTCACCTGAGTTGGATAAACACCACAGAGCTACGCCTTTCAGCGAGTTTCAGTCGCAGGATCGAGCATCCTGGCTGATTCAAGTCGCGCTGTCTTGCTGCCACATGCTTTGTGGCACGACTAACAGCCCTAATAACTCATCAGACATTCAGCGTACTCCAACAAGCCACGTTTGTCCAGGCACCAGCTGTGCAAGCCATACAGGCAGTCCAAAGCCGCTTCGAGGACCAGTTATGAAATGGGGAATGGCAGAGAGATGCCAATCAAGGGATATGCCCAAGGGAAATCTGATTTTGCAGCATCCGCCCCACGTGGAAGACGCGGAGAGTGGAAACCATCTGCTGTGAATACAAAGAATACGTAGTGATGCTCTCAGAGGCTAAGAATAAACCTAGTGCAACAGCGAGCAACCCAAAACGCACCCAAGAAGAGGCGAGGTAACATACATCAGTTCAACAGGAAACAGCCACATTTCGTAAAAGGTGAACGAAACTTAGCTCCTAAATCACCAATTTTTTGTTCCCACTGGAATTTGGCTTACGCTGCCCTTAGATGTCATGTGGCCAAATAAAGAGGAGCTGAGGTCTTCAACTTCAAGAAGAACAATTGCAGCTCTTTCGTTTTATTAAGGTTCGCGCAGGCTTCAAAACTGAGAACAATTGCAGGGGGAGACACTCCTAAGAAAGCCCAAATTAGATACCCAAAGACAGAGGGAAGGGGGAGCAATCCTACGTCAAGCGAACGGCTGATGCTCGATGCAGGAACGCACTCTACGTGAGCGGCAAGAGTAAGTCTTCATAAAAACTCATCCAGAGGCACAACAGTCCCCCTGCAGCATTAACGCACAAAAAGTTCCATAAGATTTTAAAGCAGCACTGATGAATAGGACGTAGATTGTCACAAAATTCTCATTCAGAGCAAAAAGGTTTATTTTTACAAATCACAGAACACAAAATTACACGATAAACAGCATAAATAGCAACTGTGTGAGAGCTGAACGTTTATAGCTAAAATTAAACATGTTTCAAACAAATTAAACAAATTGCTTTAGAGTAGTCAACCCATTTAAGCTGATTACGCTAATGAGGATCTACCCTTCTCTTAATTTTCAAATCAGAATAAAATCCTAGCCAAAACAGAAGCTTTGCTATCAACATCGACTGGGCCAAGATCTCTTCATTTAACCTCTTAAGACACACCCTGCAGTAGCAGGTTTAAATCTACCCGAGTGTGTTGGTTAATGGGTGATGTCTACAAACCACGTTGTGTAGGCTGAAATTACAAAGGCTCATTTGGACCTTCCGGTTTCTGAAGGATCTACTTTAAAAATAGGAATAGAGGAGGAAAAATTAAGATAGAGTTGTTACTCGGATTAAAGTTCTCTTAATGGTCTTTCAAATATTTGGTGGTATGTTTCGGAGATGTCTTATTTCAAAGCAAGACTGCAAAAGCTTTTCAGTACAGCCCCCACCACGGCTGCTTCAGTTTTGGGACTGAAACAAAGCTTTGGGCAAAAAATAAAAAAAAATAGCACACATTGCTTCTCTTTAGCATGTTTGAGAGTCATCAGAGCAATCACTACCAACGGTGGATGAAATTAAGCTGAATGCTTTCATTCCCTGAAGTCAGTAGCAGGCACTTTGCTGTGTCCATGACAACACACCGATGAAAATTTTGGAAAATGCTAAAAGCTGGCCACAGGACTCTCAGCGAAGCTGCGGTGATTTAGTGCCCGATTCCTGAGCACGGGCTGTGGGACGCACGCGACCGCAGACTGGGTCAACCTTGGGGATGCAGCTGAAAAGCAGCCTCCCGTCCCCAGCGAGCTCCCGGTCTGTGTTTGGGTCCAGTGACAGCACCGAGGAGATGTGACATGGCAGCGCGAAGCACACGTCGTGTGCACACACAGCTTTCTGGTAAGACCGTTTCGGAGTGCTGTTGGTTGACAGAAAAAGGTTCAAACTTATCTAGCGGTCCTCCTCCTTCATGCTAGCCTTCAATATCCCTCTACAAGAGAGAAATGGGGAACTTTTTTTGCCGTGCAAATTTCAAAGCCCAGGAATAAGGCTGTAAGCCTCAAACCAATTAGCTAGCGAGATGAAGGCATTGCTTTCAAATGAAAGCAACTTGAACCTTCCTGGCTTTCAGTAATGAGCAAGCTACGTTAAAGGCTCCTTACAACCTAACTCCCCTCCAGCTTTCATTAGGTCCCTCAAAATCACCTCTTTCCAGTACATTTATTTAGAAAAATCAGCTGCGTGTTCGTTGTGGTTCACTCTTCGAGTTCAAATGATTAAAAGTAAATCTGTAACTGAACCGAGAACAGGCAGCCTTTTAATCCGAACCGCTGCAGTGGAGAATCATTAACAGTAAGGACTGAAAGATACCCAACTCCTGAGAGTCTAGGAAAAGGAAGTCAACATACTGCTTTAAAAATAGCCTGTTTTTAGCCCAGTAATATCCAATTCAGCTGAAGGGGCTGCAGGGGACGAAGCTTCTGCTCACGCCGCTAACCTGAGGAAAGTCTGCAGTACTCCAGGTTTAGCCGAGGAGCCCACTGACTATGAAATGAATGTGCTGTAGAAGACTTCCAGAAGACAGGATGTAGCCCTGGGAGTTTTCTTATGAACAGATTTTCCTACCTCTCCTAAAGCTCCTGTCAGCGTTGCTGTTGATCGCTTAACGCCGTTTCTTTGCAGGAAGCTCACCACGTTTCAACAGGTTGAGGCTGCTGCTGCACCTGTGAAGTCCAGACCCGTGGCTGCATGGCACTGATTTAAGAACCAGTTTGTGGGAGCTAGCGAAACCTCTCGTTGACAGGCGAAACAAAACCATTCAGGCCAAAAAGCTTGTGTGACAAGGACTATCCAGTCACCTGCAAAGATCCCACCAGTCGGATCTGTCATGTGAAGAGCATCTTCCACTCAAGCCGAGTCCTTGGAAGAACTAACGAAGTGCTTGATGCACCAGTCATCACCAGGCACTTACTACAAGCACAGTCAAGTGCTCTTAATCTCTTCAGGAAATTTAAAACGTGATAAACGTTTTAATTAAGCTTTTCGTTTTAACAACATCCTTCATTCCCCAGAGGTACACCCTTAATGGGAAGAGTTTGGGGATGGAGAGCTCCCTGCTCCCCTCCCACTGCTCTGATGGAGATCACAGAGGTGACCAACCTTGCTTGGGAATCATGAGCGTTTTCAGCCCAGCTTAGGACTGTAAAGCCTCTGGATCATTTCCCTGCTCTCCTCAGCTTCAACACTGCTTTGAGAGCCCCCAGTTTACTCTCTGTTCACTCATCTGAACAGGGAGAAGAGCAACTGGACCTGTCCCCATCTCCTGCCCGCTTCCTTGTGATGGTGCCTGCGAGACAACTGGATCTCCACCAGCTTTGGCTCCTTGGGGAGAAGGGACACTCAAAGCATCACTAAAGCAAGAACCCATCCCAGCTCCCTCACCCAAAGCCTGTCAAGGAAAGCAGCGGAGGGGCTACCACTAGATAAGCCACCTCCTCAAAGCTCAACTGGCCTTTGCACTGGCTTTCTCTGCTCCCAGCCCCATTTATTCTAGACGTAACACGGAGCTCAAACTGCTCACCCTGTTCCAGATGTCATCTCAGCAGCCCTTTCACAGCATCATTACAAGCTCCTCTTATTCATGCTCTCCCCAACATCCTCATGTTCTGTTTGCTCCAACTGCTGCCAGACACTAAGCTCTCCGTTGCCAGCTTTTTGCAACATCTTCTTGCTTCGGTTGGGTAATGAATCATCTCCTTGCTAGCAAATGCTAAATGCTTCAGTGTTACTGCCCAGCAGGAGTAGCTGCAGCAGGACTCGCTGCTCGGGTGAGGCAGAGAGCCTGTGGGGAATAGAGCAAGTGAAAATGTCCCAAAACCATAGTTTGACCCATTCCCCTTCCCCTTCTGATCACAGAGCAACCAAGCCACACGCTTTCGAAGGGAAGAGATGCCACCTGGCACAGAGGTACAGCAGTTGTATTCGAGCCACCAGCAGATAGAACTGCTCCCATCTCCAGCATGTTTGTGAGTAAAGTGGGGCTGCTACACAGACTTCGAGACTCCAAATTAATTCCAGAAAGCTAGCAGATTTTGTGCCTCTTCTCAGGATATACAGGATGTATTGAATCCCTGCTGTGTTTTGAGTAGCTTGTATTTGAATCTACAAAAAAAAGGTACGGGAAAAGGAACAGAAGAAAAACAGACATGGGAAGGACAGAAGGAAGAACATATTTGTTCTTGCTGCTGGTATAAATCCAAACGATTTGATTTTACTTCAGTTACAGAAAAACAAATTTCACGATCGTGTTATTAAAATGGGGTGATATTTCATTTTCCTGGAGTCGTACAAGCTGGTTTCCTGCTAACATGACTAGACTCTATTAAACAACTCTTCCCATACACAAAGCAGCAGTTTTAGAGAGGGTACCCAGTGGATGCTCACATCTGTATTCATAAAACTCAAATCCAGCTGTATGGTAATACCAACACTTTTTGCTCAGCCTTTGGCTACTGCAAGTGCTCCCCTTCCAAAACCTGGCAGAAGTTCAAAGCCAGTTGCTTTGATGACCCAGCTAAAACAAACTTTTCCTGAGATTACTTTGAACAGATACGCTTCACAGTAAGCATTAGCTCTGCTCAAACACTATCAGCATGGCGTTACTTGACTGAAGTACACCAGCACTTTATCTGGCCAAAAGACAGGGAAGAGAATTAGCCCTTGCCGGGAAAGCTAAGCTGCAGGAAGACCTTCAAATCTGTTATGCAGGAAATTTACCCAGAAACACCCATTCACGGGCAGTTTTTTTAGCTGTAACGAGTAAACTACAGTCTAGTCAATTTGTTTCAATTCTTTACAAAGACAAAAGAATAAAGCGCAACACAATGACCTGCTTTTTTGGCAAGTTTCGGGAGACTGAATTCTGTATTTCACCTCTAGGGCTCAAGGGAAACGATTTCACTCACATCTCCGCATTACTGCTGCACTTTATTTTGTTAAACTCTTTGCACGTTCTCCAGTTCCAGCGATGGTGGCAGCTGGCACATAAGGCAACAGCTTAGCAGGAGGATCGAAACACTAGAATTTTAGAATAGGTATTTTAAACCACCCCAAAAAGTTCCAGCTTAAGTTAATTACCTACCTTTTCCCGTGTACCTGCAACACAGGGACACGGATGGAAGAAAACATCAAAAGGCTTAACTTCACGTAATTATTCCCCTACCCTCACGTTCCAGTCTGCTTTGCTTTTGGGATTTCTTTCTGTACTCAGTGGAGCCTGTGTCTCTGCTGAAAGGCATGAGAAGCCGCGGTGCTGCAGTTTTTGAACTTCTTGCAGGTTAAGTGAAGGGTTACAGCAGCCTGCTGAAGGCAATGGGATTTGCACAAAAAGCTCTTGTGCAATTAAAATACAGCCACGTAGTGAACCAGCTTCCCAGGCTGTTTTTAAGCTCCCGTACAGCAGGGAGAGGTCACTTTTCAGATCGCTAGGATCCGACCATCAAAATTACCTCCAAAGTCTATCTCTAAAGCCCTCAAAACCCAAGTGCCTACACAATAGCACTTAAAACGAACACAGCAGTTCGATGGCAACGGTGTCACATCTTGAACACAACGCTGCAGCCACGAGCAGCAGCTCAAAGTCCTTTCATCACCAACTACAGCCACATCACAACACTTCTACCTTCAAGGCGCACGTCGCTCCGTGCATCGGCTCCACGCTGTTGAACCGGCCACGTGCTATCAGCAGCCGTCGCGTCGCGGCTCCTACATGTCGGATCAAGCAAGAAACGTGTGGCCTCCTGCTGTGCACTGGGTGGGTTTTGCCTGCCGGTGCAAATCCGGATCATATCTGTGATGACTGACTTGGTTCTGCTGGTTGATAACAAAGAAACTGGTTCCCATTTAGTTTTCCTTTGCCATGCAATTCTGGCATGGGATCAGCTCTCGCTACTGAAAGGGAATTAAGCGGCAGGCTTTGGCTCCTTCATTTTTAAGAGGAATTAAGACGACTAGGGTATCCTCTGGGACTGTACGTTTTTCTTTGAGAACAAGTTATGCGTATTATTACGTTACACGTATAATCTACAGGATACTTAAAAAAAATTATGAGCTTCTAGGCTTCAAGAGAGCGCTCAGCCACACGCAAATTTAACTTCAGAAGCACTGGCAAGGAAGAGGCCACTCGATCCCTGGGAGATGAAAACTGCTAAGAGAGCAGCAATAACAGACTTCTGCTGAATCGCTCCTCTGCTGTCCAGAGAAACATTTTGATTTGATCTCACCAAATCCCAGGTGGCCCCTGCCCTTCGTCAGCTCATCTCCATTGGAGACTGTCAGCTGGAGGCTGAGCTCTTCCCGGCACCTACTTCCTCCCCATCCACGCACCAAAAATCTATAGTGCAAGTGAAGTGATCCTTTAAGCTTACAGTGTGCTGGCCAGCTGCAAAATAGGGTGACGCTGCTGCTGCCTCACAATGCTAACGCAGAAGGAATTTGACAGCTTGAATTACAGCTCAGCTACAACCCACGTCTCTGTGCAGTGACCAGGAGCTGTTCCAGCCAGGACGGCACAGCAACATAAGGCAAAGCTGGCGCGTACGAGCAGCACCAGGGGTTGATCCAACAACATTGGGTTCTTGGGGAGCAGATTGGTCCATTTTAGCCGGATAAAGCTGAAAGAAGTAAGTTTTTACAGCCGTGTACCTCAAATAGTTCATAAGCACACCTGGATCGGAGCAGCAGCTGAGCAAGCAGCACATCACGCACCCTGCCCTTACTCCTGTGTTCGTCCACCAGAGGAACCCACGGAGGCATCTGGGACAATTTGGCCGGGTCCGACTGTGACAGATTTACGACCACCACTGCAGGCACATGGGGCTTCAAGGAAAGCTGCCTGCAGGAAAGGCATTTCTCAGCTTCCCGGCACGCTGCCTTTCCCAGCCACCTGCACGCTGCATGGTGTTGCTGGGTTTTGATTTGTGATTACTGCAGTGAATACCGGAAGAGTAGGAGATGCATGAGAACTTTTTTGAAATATAAAAAGGAAACTGCCCTAATCTCATATTCAAATATTAATGGCCTTGCTTTAAAAGCATCTGATAGCTTCCAATTGACAAAGCCTAAATTTAGCCCAAGGAAGTCAAAACTTCTGATGCTAAAAGAGATGCTGAAGTGTGCATGTTCAGTAAGCCCTTCCTAGCAAGGGAACTGCCACGTTAAAAAAAAAAAAAAGATTTTTAGATAGCAAAATATTATTCCTCAGAGATCAACAGCAAGCCTGCTTTGAAAGCAGGCCGGCTGTAGCTGGGCATGTTACTGTACTCCCCTGCGTTTCATTTTGCAAATCAAAAGCTCTGATGTTGGAGATCCCGCAAGCCCAAAATTTCGTTGGAGTCCCCTGACTTTATAATGAACACGCACAAATACTTGGAGCTGTTGATCATCATTCTTCAAGGGCACAGCTAACTTTGTCAGGGACCTCCATATGTCGCACTTTGTTGAAAAAAAAAAGTAATTTTCAATTAAATGAAAACCTTACCTGTTACCACTTCTTGCTGAGGCATCTCAGACTTATCTTCAATTGCAAGTTTCTTCGCAACACCTTGCAAGATTGAGAATGAAGGTACAAGAGTTTTTGCTTGCTGTTAGAAAATTAACCTAACAGCTTAAAAGGACCGCTAGTGTCTATGCCAGGGATCTGAAGTAGGGAATTGCTTAAACACTGGATGTGATCCAGAAGAAAAAGTTGCTTTTGGTGCAAATGGATGTCAATTTTGTATTATCTTGCACAGAAAGAAGGGACTTATCAAATACTTACAGAAACTCAACATTTACATTCTAAGATATTTCCAAATACTTCAAACAAAGAGACTGCAGTACTCGTCTAGAGTTTTTACCGCGAAGGCTACGAGTTCAAAGAAGGTAGCAAATAGAAGTGGGATTTCTGAAGATTAAAGCGACCACAGCAACAGCTAATGTGTATGTTCGTGCTCGTTAATTAAGCAGGGGTGTGGACATCTTGCATTAGCCCTCACTTACGCAGCCCCAAGTTACTCCAGCTCCCTTGGGGAAAAGCATTGCACACAGGGAGTTCCCCACAAAACCCAGGTATTGGCAGCGTGCTCCACCACCGTAACTTGTTTACATCCATCCACGTAACGAGTCTTACTGAAATGACCCCTACCTAATTGCTGATGAATGACGGCGTTGTGCAACCGGCATGGAAAGAATTTCTCTACAGAGACTGGTACGTACAAAGTGTGCAGCAGGTCATGAGTAAAGCAAGATCAACACAGGGTGAGAAAAACGTGCTAAACGCAGGCAATCTTGAAAACCAACTTAATACACAGTATGGAGTAGCAGACACCTACAGCTACATTGAAAAATATACGTGCAAATATTGACTAGACTATGTAAAATGCTTGGTTATTTATACCACCTTCATTTTTCTTGGTCCTGCTTCCTGACAAGTAAACAGACTGCTTCACTCCAGCAAGTTGTGCAACAGAAAGAGGTCCAAAAGTAAACACACAGACTCAATACTTCATTAGAGGTGAACTTGTTTACAGAGCAAGAATTAAAACAAAACTACAGAACCTTTCGCTATTCTATACGTAAGGACGTACCCCCCCCATATTCTGCTTTGCTTATATGCTGTGACTCATATACTGCGTGGGCTGGGGAGAGCAGAGATGTTCTCTGTTTCCTGGGATTCTCCAGCGCATCCGACTCCTCTCCGACATGACACCGTAGAGGCTAATTACGCCTGACATCCACTTGCCAATATTATCTAACCATCCTGGGGAAGAGCGCTGGCTGCAGCCCGTCAGCCGAGCCATCGCGTGAAACTCCGAACGCGTGTTGACACCGGACTGCGATGAATCACATGTGCCAAGGTGGGACCGCGAGGCAGCGGGGGCCAGCGTGACTCATCTGCCAGCTGATACAAAAATAAGCTACTACTGAATCGAAAATGCACGACTTCCTTCACGCCATGTGCACAGGCAGAAGCTGTCACTATGCAGGAACTCGCTCATCGGCTCCACGCAGCCAGAAGAAACCTGAAAATAAGCAGTACTCCATCTTACCTCCCAAACGCAGAGCTTACGGGGAAGGCATTACGTATGTTTGTTAACAACCACAGGGGAGAGGTGCCAGAGATGCTTTGAAATGTAGTAACAAAAATTCACTCCTGTACATCTCCTGGTCACTGCTGGAAAGTCAATACTTCCCAGGTCCACGGTGAATTATTTATTTGCGTAGAAGCACAAGATCAAAAAGCAGTTTCCTGACTGCTTGGAGATGTTTTCCAGCCATGATCACATCCTTAGAGAGAAGAACTGGGCTAAGAGCAATACAGCAACTGCCACGTAGCAGTGGGCTCCTTGTCCTCCAGAAAAGGCTTAGAGTTTGCTGGACAAACATGCTGAACTCTGGGGAAATAGTTAAAGCTTTGCGAAGATATATCCATGCAGCAGAGATGCTTGCCTCAATTATTCAGCAAAGCAAGGGTTACAGAAGGAGATAACTTTTCCCTCCAACCAGCACAGCTGGAAAGGAGAAAAGCTTTTGGAGACAAAGGTCTCCACATTTGGCTTCCATTTCAGCCGAGCTGCATTGGATACGACAGCGGCTGGACCAGGAGAGGCATCAGCTTTGTGGCCACACAGGCACGCAACGCAGCTCCAGACATCTCTCTGCAGCACGTTAAGCGATGTGGAACGGCTTCGTGGGCTCTGCCGCAGCCTCCAGGAGAAAGGGGCTGCCCAGCTCCCTGGCCGCGGCGTGCAGACGGCTTTACCACGCTCCCGTGCCTTGGAATGAAATGGTTTTCTACAAGAGTCTTCAGCTTCCCATCGGCAAAGCGATGTTAAACACTTATCAGGTGAGATGTGCTTATGGCACTGAGTAGGAACACAGAGGTTCCAGACTCCATTTGATCTTTAATTCCATCTAAAGTAATGGCTGCTGTTTAAAAGGTGTCCTAAGACATCTCTGTATTCACTATATTAGCCCATCAGCTCCAGCAGCTTAACTACAGCAGGAAACACAGCAGCGTTCTAAGTTTACAAATTCAAAATGCATTTGGAGTGTTTTCCAGCAGAGCTCAGAGCAGGAGGAGGCACCTTTCACACGACAGGCTCGAGCAGCGCCGTGCGCTCCCCATTGCCACCCCAGATCGTGATCAGAGCAGTCATCAAACAGGAGAGTCCCGTACCTCCGCGTGTAACAGCCTAGCTGGTTGGGAATGCCAGCAGATGCAAAGGAGGAGCTGCTGCAGATTGCAGCCAAAATTCAAATGATGGGACGGGCAGAGAAAAAACGCGACCACGTTCTCCTGTATGCCCACATTACGCACGGGTAAGAGCAGCTCAAGCCAAAGGCTTCTGATGACCGAGAAGGACTGGGAAATACAGGTACTATTTGCTGATAAAAGATGAGTTTCCAGTAAAAACTTTGGAAGAGATGTCCTCCTTGAAAGTCTGTAGGAGAGTTTAACCTGAAGGAAAGGTGAGAATCTGGAATCCACCTAAAAAAAAAAAGACTGTTCCTGCCTAAGTTCCTAAAGCCAGGCCAATAAGAAAAAAGAGCCCACAAGAAATAGTCAATGCAACTGCTAAGACCTTCGTGTGCCACCAGCCCAACCCAGAGTCCTGGGATGCTGCTGGATGAGCAGGGGTCAGCTCAAGCAAAGCAAAAGCTTTGCCTTTTGGTACACTGCCCAGGAAACACAACCATCTCGGGAGCTTGGTCAAAGTAATCAGCTTTGTTCTCCCAACACGAGCTTTCTCCACCCCAGTACTTACAGGGAACCAGACACTAACATCAGCCTGCAGTGAGGATGAAGCTCCTCCACTCATCATCCTGCGAGCTGTATGGCCTGAGGATTCAAAATTTTCTGTGAATGATAAGAAACCAGGCCATTACTGCACAGACTTGAAGTACAGGGGGGACAAATCCCATGCCCAAGTGCCTGATCCATAGAGACCTGAACTTCTGGCAGCCACAGGAGATAGAGCAGCACCTAGTCAAGTCAGAGGGTGAGCTCACCTCATCCTCATGGTACAGAAGCAGTGGATTTAAGTGGCTGTACAAGAGCTAAGTTTTGGGGAAAACCCATGACACTTGGGCATACGTGGACAGCTGTGCTACTCACATTCATTCAAAGGTAGCTGCTATCCAGCAAGAAAAAAAATCAGGACCAACATACACAGGACTGACGACTGCCACCACCCATTGAGTGAGATGCAGCAGATAGCCCAGACCAGACAGAAGCCTGTATGTCATGAAATTTGCGCAGAAATTGTTAAAACTACCCCAATTATCTTGGTCAGCAAACAGATCACAACCTAGACTACCTAAAACCTAACAGAATTCTTACCTTTTCCTGAGACACCATATGGACTGGCCATCAGGACTTTGACTCCACGCCTGTGGTTTGTTTTACTTGATTTTTACTTGTTTCATTGCTGACATTAAGGTAAAGCAGTCATACACTATTTTAGGTTATTAAATATTTAATTCCACGGTGAGACAGAAGAAACCAGCAGATGGTCACTGTGCAGCAGGCCCCTGCCTCTTCTTCAGAGGGGTAGAAAAGTTAAAGGAACAATCAGGAAAACACATCCCTATTTCCAACAGGAGTCAGAAATCCCAGTGCTGTGCCAGAGGACAGGGCAGAAAAGGAGACGAGGGCAAAAAGAGCAACTCTTGGGCAACAGCTACCTCTGCATCTTCGCTAGCAAACCAACTTCACGTGGACACAGCCAGTTGCATGCTAGGGATGAAATATATCTTTCTTGACACACACGCAGACACCCTACAAGAACATTCCTACTTGATCCATGGTAAGCTGCTCCCTTCCAACTTAACTTATCCTAAGATTTTAGAGTAATATACTTCAAAAATGTTTGTTCTGAGCATCCAGGGAAAAGGAAATCACCAAGGCTGTTCTCATTTGAAGAAATACCTTCTGTCTACAAGTGCTGCACATAAAAGCAGGTGATGACGATTTTGACTTCTCCTAGAGATGCTGCTCACTGAGACCATCTGGTTGTACAGGCAGTTGAACGCAGCAGTTGCACTAGCAAGAGGACGACGCTGCTACTGCTACGGTACGCAATGCTTTTACTAGTATTACATCTCAGGTTAACGGTGGGAGGTTCACAGTCAGCCACATTACTTGGCAAGACTAATTGTCTAATTTATTGAACAGTATGTCAAACGCAACACTACCGTTGTTCTCAGCTGAGTCATACACACCATGGGTTTGGACACTTTTAGCCTTAATTTGGCAAGTCTAAGCTAATTTAAAGTAACCAGTCCTGCCTACTGGAAGCTCAAGGCTGGCCTCCAAGCTTCATGGAGAGACCAGAGATACAGCTCACATCCTCCACCCTAGCTCCTGGCCTATTTCTAGTTGTTTTAGCAAAACTACAGCGCAGGAGCTTCTAATGGCATTCAACAGGTTATCAGAGCTGGGTTTGCAATGCCCGTGGGACCATACAGAGTTAGAAATTAAAGTCATGTCCTTCAGGAGGCCTCCCAACACTCTCTTGACTAATACTGGCAAAGAGCTCGAGATGACAGACATCCTCCCATGGAATGAAAAGAGAGATCTTGAAGGCAAGATCAGACAGGGCAGAAATCTGGGTGAGCATTGTAGGATGAGACGTTTAAAGTCATCACGACCAGGAGAAAACCTGTAAAAAAATACTTAATCTGACTTAAGTAACGCCTCCATCATCCAACCAGTTTTTAAATTCCTCAGTAACATCTTTATGGAGTGGTAGAAAGCTGACAGATGTAGAAAAAGCATATTGGGATTCATTCACGTGTCATGAGAGACATTCACTGGGGTACCACAGAGACCGCAAGCATCAACAAAACTGAAGAAGGGAAGGAAGGGCAGAACTCACTCTGTGAACCTATATTTGACTTATTTACAAAGGCTTCAGCAGAAATGCAGCAAGTCTTAAAAGCACAGGTAACTGGAATTAAGTGTTGACATTAGCCTGTCAGGAATTTTGTGTGCAATAGGATGCAAACACCAGAATACAAAGTACATAGAAAAGAGCACCATATTTTAGTGGACAAGACCTGTTTAAAAAGAAAAAAACTCAACAACAATACTTTAGTATTTCTAATAGTGACAAATCACTTTGTTCCCACACCCCAGATTTTGCATGCTATAAGGAGAACAAAGCCACTACAAAAGAGCGCAATAGCACCCCAGACACCAGAGGATGCACTACACAAAATTTAAGAAACCGATTAGAAAAACTGGAACAAGCAAAACAAAGTTGTGGGATGACTGCTCAGGTACTGCATATTATGGGCTCAGAGCAGATCTATCTTTCATTCTGTTCAACTTTGTGTTTTGTTAACATTTAGTGGTATGAGAACACAACCTCTGCAAGTGGAAGCTGGGTCCATCCAGGGAAAACAAGGCAAAATCAGAAGTGTAAGAAAAATTACAGTAACGCAAGAAGCTTGCCAAAAAAACAATGTCAATGTATTATCAAGGCACAGAAATAGCAGAGAAGATCTTTGCTTCAGAGAGACTTCCTTGTGCAGCAGGTAGTCATGGCTGTGGAAATCCTTGTCATTGGAAACAGCCCATGCTAAGTCTATACTAGGTTTAAAAAGCAACCATAAATTCACAGAAGAAAAATCCAAATGCTATTAGACACAAGCTCAAGCCCTATATTAGGAAAATCAAAAAGCTTGCTACCCCCCCACCCCCAAAAAACAAAAGCAACAAGAGTACCTCACACTTTTGGCTTGTTATATTTTTCTCATATTTGATATAGACTACTGTCACACTGAGCTAGCGGGCTTTCGGACACACTTTGATTTAGTAAATCTCAATTAAAACAGTATTTCAGTCTTATCAGAAAAGCTCTATGCTTCTTACACAACTTCCTAGATTTTTAAGAGTTCATATCACTTTTTTGAAGTGTCATTCTATATACAAATAACTTCCCATCCATCGAAGGTTCCTATGTTTTACAAATGCACTTAAATGGGTATTTCCCATATCAAGCAATCCTCACTAACACAATAACTGGTTTACTAAAGAGAGCTTCTAGGTCTGAATAATTATCCGATATTATTACGGTGTTATTCTGACCAAACCTCTTCCAAAAGCTTGCATAGGACTAAAAGAACTTGCCCAGATCAGTAAGTTAGAGGTACACAACAAACATGATGGCGACATTTGATTTAATAAAGAAATCACAAACTTTCTATAAGCTTAAGGTAGGTTTACTTACCTGCACTTCCAAGTTGTTTATAAAATCTGTATTCTAAATGGAGTTGTGGTGCACGTGATTTTATTGGTTCCTATAAGAGAAAAAAATGTTGCCTGAGGTCTTTGACTGAAAAAAATTATGTACTTAAAAGTTTTGTGACTATACATAGTACTTCAAGTTTCAAGATAAAACATCCTAGACAAAGTATAACAATAGATCTCACCCTTAGACGTCATTTAAATAAATAGAGAACAAAAAGCAGAAAAGACAGACTTGCAATATGCACTCCGGAGGAGCTTTGCTGGAGGAGAAATAACTTCCTCCTCTAAAAAAAAAAAATAAGCTCATTCACTGAAGTGAAATTCAAGAATCCTTGAAGAATGACCCTGAACAGGCAGCACATTTGTAGGAAGAAAGTCAAAGCTGCAAAAGATTAAGTCACAAGTTCAGTCTGTGGACTTGTGGTTGCCCACAACATTTTTGTTGGTCACTAAGCTTGTATTTCTGAAAAATGTTGAGTCACATACCATGTTTTAAGTCAGACCACAGTTGCATAAACGTATCATCTTGTTTGCAGCAAGCACGACAGCACAGCCAGAGATCTGATAGAAATGCAGGGAGAAGTCTCCCCCTTCACTAGCAGGTGTCATTCAGACCTTTCAAAGTACTCAAGAATATTCTATTTTTATAGACAGGATAAAAAAATGGATAAGTTTGCAATGCACCCAAAACATCACATTTCTCAACTGCCACTCACCTGCACAAAACTTAATGCCTAGGATCTATAATGCATTAACACGCATGATTACAGAGCTTCTAAAAATATGAAGTTAACATGGAAAGGATTAAGACACTTGAGTAATTAAATTTTCAGTAAGACTGCACTTGGGGCAGGCAATGATGTGGATTCTCCTCCTGCCCAGACAGCTTGGAAACTGAAGCTAATACTGGCCTCAATTTTTGTTGTTGTTGCTGCTGTTTTCTTCCGTATCAGAAGAGAAATGCTCCATGCTCAAACTATATAAAATTAATCTCCAAAACTAGTCTGAATTTCAAAAACCTGCTGAATAGCCCTAAAATGATATTTCCTATCAGCTCAGTGAGTTAGAGCAAGAGAATCCAGAGGAGGTTCAACAGAGTCAAGAGTTCGAGCCAGCATCTGGATCTTGAGCCAATGTGCTGGATTGGCTTTTCCGTCTTGCACAGGAACACACAAGGCTTTAGCAGATCCACTTGTCTTGTTCCACCTGTGGTCTGTACTGTACGATTCATGTCCACATTGGGCCTGAATTCCACACTAAAGACTTCTTTTCAAGTCAAAAGAACAATCTTTGTACAGGAATTCTGGCAATTGGACTTCCAGCCAAGCTGTTCATCACCTGCTCAAGTCATCCCCTCTATTTGCCAGCAAGGGGAAAATTGCTCCTGGTCGCTTCTCAACTTTGATATTTAAAAAGTTCAGCAGTCAAATACGGCTAACTACTTAGAAAATATTCCGAAGGCAAAACTGAACCCGCGCTAAACACAAATACAAAGAAATGCAAAAACCTGTTGGCTACACAAGTCATTATTAAATGAAGATAATTGTCGGTGCTGGTTTGAGGGAGTCTTCAGACACCTCCACAGCAAAGAGATTTAGGGCAACAGGAACTCGAGCCTGTGCAGTGAATAGTTCATTTCTTTAAACAAGTGGAGGGATTAGTGTACAAGGATGCGAGCCTGCTTGTGACGAAGCATGGGAAAGCCATGCCCGAGCCACTCCGCATCAGGAGCCGCAGCTCTGGACACTTGCCAGTTGTGGCAGCTTCCGAGAAGATCGTACCAGAGCAGATGGTTGTCCTGCAGGCCAAGGGCTTAAGGATGCTGGCAGATGTTGCATTTGTGCTGAAAATAATGGAATTGCTGCTGCCTAGCATACAAAATCCACAGCTTAAACCAACGGGCATCAGCGTCAGCTTGGTAGAAACTCCTACTACCTGCAAGTCAGCATTAAAAACCCTCAGAAGATTAAGCCAGGAAACACGGCTAATGCATTTTGCCTCCTCCACACTGTAGGTACCCATAACCAAGTGATCTTCAGCTGACGAGCAGGACGAGGAGCTGCATGGGGACACCACTCAAGTCAGAGGACAGGCAGAATTCCCCACTTTCCAAGATGCAGCACAATCTCAGAAATCCTCAGCCCCGAAGACGAACCAAGAGATTAGCACAGAATTTCCTAGCATTTTCTGATCAACTCCTTGGCATCCAACACATAGTTCTCTAATTTTCCCTCCATTCACCTTTAACATGATGACAGGAGGAAGAAGCAGCTGAGACAGCAGGGTTGCAGTTGCAGAAGAATCTCGAACAGCTAGAAGGATTTGGAGCAGAGTTTTGAGTTGGTCCAACGATTCAGATAAAATAGAAAATATTGTGCTCAAGCACAGCAAATGCAGCCACTAGTCTGCAGATTACTTGAAGGATAAAGAAAATCTTTGGAAATTTATCAAGCTGTTACAAGAAAGTTAAGAACAACATCTAATGCAGGTATTCCCCAGGAAGAAAGCAGAACTATTTACAACTGTTCTTGGGCTCAAGTTTTCCTGGCTTTTTCCCCCTGCATTTAACTTGGCTTTGTAAACACTATTTTGCTTGGAAAAACATTTGAAAAGCTGGAACATTTTTTTTTTTTTTTGCTCAAGCCTCAGAACGGCATATTGGAAACACGCACAAAGTCGATTAGTTCATTGATTCCTGGCATCACGTTATCTGGAGCTGAAGAAGGGCTGCCTCAAAGAAGCACTTCTTCCCCTCGAGTTTGCTCTCCACAACGTATTCACAATATTTCTAAGCCTCTGGAGAACTGGGGAGTCCCTGGCATTAGGAGGCAACACACAACCACTCAGATACTTTGAAAAAAGAGAAGGAATGCTATAGGAAAAAATGGATTAGCTTTATTGCTACCTCAATCTTACGCCACTCAGCTACGCCACCCGGCTACCGAAAGGTCTCAGGTTATGGGGAGGTGTTCCTGCAGGCACTGCTTTCAGAGAAACAAGCATCCCTTGAACAAATACAGCTGCGTGCTTGCTGTATCCTTACTTCCTTACTCCTTCCAATGCTATAACTCCATGGGATTGTCTTCGAAAGACAAAAAATTAGAAACATTATTGATTCAAAGAAACACCAAGTCTGTGCACACAAGCACGTTTTCTGTTGTCCAACCTGCCTACAAAGTGAGCTACGCAACAAGTGCCAGTCCTTCTTCCTGATGTGGATCCATATCCCAAAGCATCTTAAGCTGCACTGCAAACATTTATTTAGTTATTTTGGGGATTATCTTCTGACATTTGCCAGCAGGCTTCAAAACAAGCCCCTCCTGCAAAGCACTTATTATTTTTTAGCTACTGTGCATCATATAAGGAAAGCACTAGAGATGCAAGATGTGTCATCTGAACATGAATCAGAATTAATGGACCAAGTCCATCTTGATCTTCTCTAGTGTGAATGACTGCTGTCATTTTGCCAGACATCGGCTGGAAAAACAGACATGCTTGCTGCTAATACCAAATTAGTGTTACAACTTTAACTTCAGATTCTAGGGTTTGGATCTGTGATTAAAGAGCATGCAGATGAAAAAAAGAGCACTAGGTATTTTCAGCACCACATTTCAAAGCCTCCCCTCCAAGAGACTACTCAAAGCCTTAGTTTACAGACAGAAAAAGTTAAGGCATAAAAACAAACTCCCAGGGCATGGTTTTGTAAATCTGGGGGAGCGATGAGTTAGTTTGGGAGCTTCCCCATCCCCTAGACTCCTGCTTCAAACCACGACTGACCACAGTGCCCTCCTGCCCTGATGCTCCTTCAGAAGAGGAGCATTATCTGAACCAGTCAGGGCACTGCAGAAACATGAACAACGTCACTGCATCCACCTGGGGAGGGATGCATCGACTGTAGGGCAGAAAATAAATTGATAACTGCATACTGAGGCTGGTGAACTCCATTTCTTGTACAAATTTTGAAGCTTGCTACTGTTGGGGCCAAGGGTTTTTTTTGGTTTTGTTTTTAAACACAAGCCCTGCAACACTCCAGTGAGCCAGTCCGATTCGTTTTTACCATCCTGTAACGTAAAAGGAGAAAACCACGCTCAAGAGGCTGTGGCCATATATCCTGGGACATCCAAGTCAGCTGGAGGAAAGCCTGACCTTCGCTGGATTGGATCTTGCTTTGCCTGTTGCATCTGCAGGCTGGGGGCCTGGAGAATGGCTGGAGTTCCAAACAGAATGGCTCAGCCCTGGGGACAAGGAAAGGGTGACAAACCTGCCATCGGCGCTGTCTGCCACCTTGGGAAGAAGATCAAGGTGCTCGCGGCTACTGACTATTTACATACCAAAAACGCTCAGCGGGTGAAGTCTGGGTGCTTTCCTAGTTCACAGCGTTCTCAAGAACTTATCTCTGGTTAAATCTGTTCATCTGGCTGAGATCAAGAGCAGCATGAAGCACCAAGTGGGGGAGAGCTGCTTTTTGTCTGAGTTTGTAGCACTAGGTACAAGTGGTTTAAGAACACCCGAAGCTTCTACTTACCAGTTTGATCGCTACATATTCATTGGTGTAGAGATTTTTGCCTGTGAAGGAAAAAGAAAGATCTTTTAGTTGCACATTCAACGCTTCCAGCTAGGGAGACAACGCAGAAGAGAGTGTCACTGATCACTGACTGCAAAGATCTGTCTTTTCTCAATCACACTCTCAAGTTCATGCCTTCAACACACTTTAAGTCTCAAAGTAAGAAGCTGCAGCAGCTCACCAGGGCAGGCAAACACCATCTTCTACTCAGCATAAGGTAACCATGTTTTATGGTAGCACTTCTGCTCAATGCAGGTATTTGAGGAGGTATCCCAAACACATCACGTTTGTTATCTACATCATGCTAAAAGAAAAGAGTCCAGGGAACGAAAAATGGAGAGTCGGAGAATCATTGCTTCTAGAAACATCTTCATTCTGCTGGACACTGAGAAATGTCATCCCATGATCACCAGCATAATTGTGCTACGTATCAAAAAGTCTACTGCAAGTAGGCAACGAAAACAGCTTCTGGACCAACACAGCTTTTATTTCTTCCTCTCTGAACAGGCAGGCAGTACAGGCAACATGCCTTCTTCATGGCAGCTGCACAAAGGCAATCCTCGTGATCTACTCAAGCCAACAGCTCTCAGCTACAGCAGCGAACTACACAGCTGTTCCCACGACGTTAAAAATTACACTCAAAGAACAAAACCTGTTCTTGATATCCCCAAACACGCAGCAGTGTCTAGTCTGACACTAGCCCTGGCAAGGATGAATGCCAGGCACCTAGGATGAGTATAAGCAGGTAAAGCCATTGCCTTATATCCACAGCATCCAGTATATTGAGGTATTTTGGATCTGGGGATACTGGGGACTGAGCCAGAGGCTGTTCCCCTGCGTGCAACAGCTGGAGGTGAATTTTCCCTCCAGGAAAATTCCTCCTTCACCTTCTCCGCTTGGCTCACGACTGACAACAAACTCTCCTGGAAGAAATATCACTTCGGTGGTCCCTGTGTCAGACAACTCCTGACATCCCCACACCTTGGCTGCCTTTGCTCTGGCCTTCTCCAGCCCCACCGCGTGCTGCAAGGAGGACAGCCTCCACCGCACAAAGCTCCCCGTGGGTTTATCCAGCGCTGCCCTGCCCCGCTTGCCATTGCTAAGCACTGCTACCGCGCCATCGAGTCACGCTCTCACGGAGCGGTTAGCGTAGCTCCAGAATTCAGCAGCCGTCCGTACTGGAACTTATCGCTCAGCGCAGATCTGGCCTCTGAATTTCGGCCAGGACAATCCCCATCCAGGTCCCACAGGGAGCAGACCGCTCTAACGTTCACCAGGGAGTCCAAAGCTTCATTAAAAATGGAAGCTCCAACTCATTACGGGAACTGGCAGTGCTGCTTAACATGCGGCAGGCATCTCAATGTGAGCCTAAATATCCTTAGAGGAGATGTTTCATGCAACCAGAGGTGTGAGCCAAGGTTCAGCATTAACCCTTGCAACACAGTTTTTTGAGACAGCCCAAGTACAGCAGGAAATTACACACCAAACAGCAGAAAAAGGATAATCCGGGCAGCATGGGAATACCATTCCCTGCGGATTGCAGGACCCTCACCGCAGCCCTGGAGAAGCACCACTGCCAGGCAGCTCCAGCGCCCAACGCGCAGGGGTACGGCTCCATTTGGGGACCCCCAACCAGCACCTGGGCTTTCCCACCTTAATAGCAACATGACACGGGGAAAACAGCATTCTTTAAACTCATTGCAGGGCAGGGAAGGACACTGATAGCAACCTCCATGTATGTGGAGCCATAATCCAGGCTATTATGGTCTGGTTCGTAAGGGCAAGACCTACGTAGAAGAGAATTTTGCTAATGAAATCGCAAGGTAAAAAACGGGGACTGGCAAAACCCTAGCACGAGATGCAAGGCCAGCAGCCAAAGGTAAGTGAGATAATTCATCCTCCAGCTCAGCCCCTTCACAGCAAACACCATAGGGCAGATTCTGACCATGAAGGTGTAAATGGGTCCTGCTTCAGACCTCCCAAACCCTTCCTACAGCCTCAACGGGAGACGCTTGGCCAGCTACGACGGCAAAGCCAAGCCCCAGAGACCTCTCCACTGGCTTGCTCCAGACCGAGCTCTACCCCTGGGTTTTGCCACCACGCTACCCAAGGTGTCGTGATTTCTTCCTGCTCCTTACACAGGGCTGAATAGATTTTAAGATGGAAGAGTAAAGGCTGCACTGCTCACAGGACAGAGCTAGCCTGAGCAGTGAAACACGTCGTGAAGAGAAGCTGCGTCTTATCGCAGTCAGAGGAGAGCTGTAATACAATCGAGATCAACTTTGCTAACAAAAGCCCTTCAAGTTCAGGCAAAGCTTTTGATGGGGCAGCGATTAAGTCCATGCCTCAGTTTTGGGAAGTTCCACTGATAATTAAGAACTATACATCCTAAATGAGATGTATGCTTTAACGTGGGAAACCTAGCAGCGCGGATTTCCCAAGCCCTGGCAGCAAGACACGCCAAACACACGGGCACATTCACACAGGTCGAAGTGAGAAGCCACGAGAGCAAACCTCTTGTGACCGAGAGGAGCCAAATATGCTTTGACCTTTCAGTCTAGCTCATCTTTGTACGGATGACACGTTTTGGTGACAGGGCAGGGTTAGGCAGTGGAGCAAACGCCCATCCAGTCGTCCTGAAGACCAAGCAGAGCTTGCCCCAGACAGGGGGGAGGTTTAGGTTTGGATATTAGGAAAAACTTCTTCACTGAAAGGGTTGTGAGGCATTGGAACAGGCTGCCCAGGGAAGTGGTTGAGTCACCATCCCTGGAGGTATTTAAAAGATGTTTAGATGTAGAGCTTAGTGACATGGTTTAGTGGAGGGCTTGTTAGTGTAGGTCATAGGCTGGCCTAGGTGATCTTGAAGGTCTCTTCCAACCTAAATGATTCTGTGATTCTCCTCCACTTCGGGGCTCGCCGAACCTTCGTGAGACCTGTGCACAACTCAGGCCAACGTCCGACTTCAGAACGCTACGCAATTTCTCTGGGTAACACGCTTCTCCAAAAACCCCCTTGGTACAGCAGCCTATTAAGAGAGGATACAACTAACAGGCAGGATCCAGCCCTTCTACCATTTTTTTTTCCTTCGAATTGGGAGAAAAGCTGCACGAACTCGTTTTTACTAAGTGAAGGTAGAGTTTTGAAAATGCCAGATTATGTTTGCATTGGAGCAAAAAGATTCAGGCTCCAGTCTACGTCTCTGCATTAAAATAAGCCACTTGTCTGTCCAGAACTTCATGCTTATTTAAAAAAAAATATAGAAACTCAAATAATTTTACTTTAGCATCTGTTTTATGCTCTACTAATAAGAGTGCCAAACACTGGGGGGGGGAAGAGATATTTGAAGAGGCTTATTTATCCCTAACACTCCTCATGGTTCAGGATTCCAGGTAAATACAGATGCAACAGTCGATGCATTGAACCTGCCCACGAGCTGTTAAAGCTCCAGAGGTTTCTCCGGTGAGGACAGGGAAAAAATCCATTTGGTAAGTTCTTGAATCAGCCTGAGGAGGTCAGCCCAAGGGTCTAAGCATCTTGTCCAAGGAAACAGCCATCGGTTACCCATGTTTCATCTTACCCGGGGCCAGGCACTGACTTTTGTGCTCATCTCCTTCCCATCTCAGCTCGTCTACGGGCTGGAATCCAACTGCGCTGCTCCCACGTGAGCAACAGCTCCAAAAAAATAACACCCCTGGGGCTGCGTTTGCAGCAAGAGAGATCAGCCCTAAGCAGCTACCTTGATGCTCACAGAGAACAGCCTCCTGCCCTCCCCGGCAGGATCAGCCCTCCGTCTGGCGCTCGAGCACGGTGCGAGAAGAGCTTCGAGTGAAAACACATCACCTGAAAGGAGGAATTCTTTGGAGAATTGGAAAACGCGTTTTCCACTTGTTTATCAGCCTACAGGCTGTGCACGACTTTGTTCTTCCCGCATTACTAAAAGCATTCGCTGACACTTTACTTCTCTGAAATCATGTTAAAAAAAATGCCAAAAAGCAGAGGGCACGTCATTCATCTTTCGTAGGACAAAACTGTTATCAGAGACTTGTTTGCTCATATTTCAGACATGCTGCTTCTCCCTCCCCACTGCACAGCTCAGCAATAATTAGCATCGCATCTGTGCAATAGAAAGATCTGCTGCTTAACCAAACAGGAGTTCTTAAAGGTATAGTGACTGGCAAAAAGTAAAAGAAGGTTAAAAACAAAATATAGAGCTTCTGTACAGACTTCATTTCTAATTGCTGTTATCAGTACGTATGGCCCGTTGCCCAAATGCAGCGTGCTGCAGCATACTTAAGACATATTAGCAAAACATTTACCAGTGTACCAAAAACCCCAAACCAATGAACCAAAAAAAAAAACAACACAAAAAGGACCACTTGGTTAAGAGGTGTTGCTTTTTCCCTGATTAAAACAAAATTTCTCTGTAAAACTGATCTTCTCAGAAGTGAAATCTCTCACGAAAAGTCCTTAGCTTAGAAACAATACATTAGTGAGACATCCAATGCTGCTCGGAGAAACGTGGAAAGAACAACTGTGGAGACAAAAATCAGAATTTGGGCTCCAGCTGAACAAAAGCAGGAACCATTTAGCTGCTGATGGCTCGGTGCTGTTTGGATCACGAAGCAATTCAACGGCTCTTTCCATATGGATCTCACTATCGTGCCATTTGCCGTTGGGGGGGTCTCTGAAAATGCATTGCAGCTCTGCAAGTTATGTTACTGTAAGGATCCAGACTGTGCTACCTTCAGCTGCAGGTAATGAGCACTCACATTCAGGAAATTGGGAATTTTTGTCCCTCCCTTTCCGCCTTTGGAGCATTATCTCTGCTCTTGCAAATCAATAAAACTTCTCTGACGTAATGCTGAAACCAAGACTACCCATTTTCCGGGACGGATCATAAGCAAGCTGGCTGATCTTCACCCTGCGGAGAAGCAGCATGTCCTACAGATGCAATAACCAAACCTCGGAATGACAGATTGATCATACATAGATTCGAAACAGGAATCTACAAAGAAGCTATCGGTAATTATGTCTTATAACCCTTTGGTTACCTGAAGCAACTGCCTGATCAATTTATCCATCATCCCTTGTGCCTGATGCACAAACTGTTTTAATTCTAAATAGATACCAAGTTCTGGGCGAGCGGTGTTTACACCAGCCAACCTGCCTCAAGTTTATTAGCACAGTAAACCACTTTGTTCAGCAGAAAAGGGAAATGCAGCTGGTTTAAGTCAGGCAAGACCACCGCAAGCTGCTGCTTCTGATCTGAAAAAGCTACCCCAAAAACCACACACTGGGAGCTCAGGAGCATGTAATTAAAAACACAGTCTGCTTCCCCCACCTCGTTTAAAAAAAAAAACAAAACACAAAAACAACCAAACACGCCACTAACGCATCTTTTGTCTAGGCTGACTTGCGAGCCCGCAAAGCCATCTGGCTGGGCGACCAGCTGCAAGACACACGGTTAGAAGACCAACGGAGCAAGAAAAAAGCTGGGGCCGTGGGGCCGGCTCAGCGGCCGCGAGGCAGCACCAGATGGCCGCCTGCACGCCCCGCTCCTCGCCAGCCAGCCGGATACGGGGGACAGGCCAGGGAGCAGGTGACGGGGCAGAAAGTGGGGCTCTGAGCTTAGCGAAGGACGTGGAACTGCGAAGATGTGGCTGAGTGCTGGGAAACAGGTCTGAGACATTACTTTAATAGGGTGTCCTAGCTTATGAACAAGAGATTGAGAGCAATCCAGACAGTTGGGAAGACTTTTCACCTTAGGCAAGACATTCAGCGTTGAGAACAGTCTTCATTGTTGGGATTGTTCAAAATTTGCATCTTTGGCCTCTCCAGTGTATTCACTTTGACTATATGCAAATAAAAATAACGCTAACAGTTACATCTTCTGAGTCAGAAGCTTCAGGTAAGGTAGCTCGACACTTGGGAAACAAGCACATGCTTTTCTCAAGCCAGGGTAAGTTTTTATATATTTATATTCCGGTGGTGAAATGCTAATCTGGATAATGCAGGCCACTAAAACAGTTAGTTCTTACCTAGTCTGAGTTCTCCAAAGTTCCCACACCCAATCTTCTTGCCCACTCTGAAGTTGGGTCCCACCATAAGAACACCTGAAGAAGCAGATGAGCTCGGCCGAGAACCGTGACCGCTCCTCCCCGGCATCCCTTTCGTCGTCCGCTGCCTTTCATCCTTTTCCCTATTGGGATGGTCCATGATCTTAGTAAAATCTCTCTGCCAGAGAGCTGGCAGAAAGGAATCTGAGCGTGCACTCTCGTCCTTAGAATAGAAATATATAATCCAAAAGTATCTCAGTCAGGGTCCAAGAGAGTCATGGAAACGCGTGGAGTTCTTTTGGCACCGTATCCAGTTTCCTAATGCATCTTTATAATGTACCAAGTGGTCGATTATGTTCTTGAGAACTCAATAAAGGCAAGTTGCTTTTGGTTTCTCACCTGGGGAAAAGAAAAGATATATGAAATAAAAATCATTATTTTAAAATACCAAGCAAGAAATGTACAATGTGGCAAACCTCCAGTACTTTCCAGAGCTATTTAGGCCTCGAGGAAATTAACAGCTATATAGGAACTTTATCGTTTTCTTAACAGTTTTCTGATAAAAAGCCCCAACATCACGATGAGAAATAAGTGCTGCCCATCCACTGCTTGCTGCTGGAGTTATCAGGACTAACACCGCACAAACTGACAAACGCGATTGCCATCACACCGGTATGTCAGTGGAAGCCGCAAGGCAATCGTGTCCCATCTTTAAAGCAACTGCGAAGTGTAAAGTTTGTTTTCTCTTGCTTCATCCATTTATAAAATACTACACAAGAGCCAGACAAAAAAATAGAAAGTAACAACAGAAAGGTGCCAAGAAAATACTGAAGCAATTAAAGTTGCATACATCTACCACACTAAAAAGTCAAATTCTACTTCATTTTACATCTTTAAGTTGACCTCCAACTTACTTGCTAATTGAAACTAGTGTATAAGAGAGATGACCAAAACGAGTAATCAAGGCAAGATTCTTGAAAAAAGTTAGAAATCTGCTGAACGTTGTGTCAACATACAGTTCACACTGCTACCATATCCCCGTGGTCAGAAGTGGACCACTCAAAAGTGGAACTCTGAAGCCTCTGTAGCACGGCCCACCACAGCCTGATGGGACAGCCTGGAGGTACCGATGGGGTGGGCAGGCTGCTCTTCACGTCCCAAGCAATCAGCAGGACGAGAGGAAAGGTTGCAGCATCAGGACCCAGTGGTAGGCAGTAGATTCGGACACTCAGGAGAGGGTTGCAGATTCTTGCTTGAGAACTGCACCGCAACTAGAATAAACATACCTGGAAATATGCCCCACATCCCAGGACCTACACATGCTGTGCCGCGTTCCTTTAGGGGAAACTGGTGCATTCACAGCTTCCCAGATGTGAATGAAGAGTGCCCGAATGATTTTAGAAACAAGATTTGTCCTACTTCTGCATGGACGCTGCAGTTTCAGCATTTGCATGGACGTTAGGAAACACCTTGAAAGTCAGCAGAGACGTGCTGTATGAAGCCACCGAACAAGAGTCATCGTGGAAGGACATCAGCAATAGAACGCTATCAGGAACGCCCAGAAACCCAACCATATTTATGAGGGTTCAAAAGTTACTAAGGCAATAGGCTCAGTCCTCCTGTAGTTATATGTTCATAGCTTACTTTTCAGAGGATTTAGCAAGGCTCTTCCTGGTTGTTTTATGAAATTAAATGAAGCTAACCTACCTACTTCCAGTCCTCCAAAAATAAAAGGCAAGAATTATTACCCATCCACAAACCAGTGGCACAGAACAAAAGCATTAACTCTTTTGAAATACGAGTATGTTCGCCCTCACCTTCAACTGTAGCATGCTTTTATTTCTTGAAACTTTGTTTTGATCTGAAGCATCTGTATACAAGGCAGAAGTCATTCACATCAGATCCAGAGCATGCAGGTCGCTAGCTACAAGTCGGAAATTCCAACTTCTGAACACTTTAGCACCCCTCTGACCTTCTCTGGTCGTTTCCATTTGCAGTTCTACGCGCTCACACAAAAGAGGGCACAGTTCTCCCCAGCCTGAGCTCCCTCCCTAGATCGGAAATACTTCTGCAAAAAAACAAAGATTAAATAAGGAGAATGCACAACTTTAACACTGCTTTGCAATTACTTTTTACTGCTTTTGTTCATACATCACTGGAGGCTTCTATGTCAGACAGGGAGCTTGCAGCAGGACTCTCAAGAGACTCCATCTTCATAGGAAGGTCTTCTAGACCTTCAGTATTGACGAGGAGCTAGTAAGAGGGTGAATTAATATCCATACACGTGGATCCGCTTCATGCAGGAGGACAGTCCCACAAAAGCACCCATTTAATACTTAAAACTGAATATGGATTAGCAGGAAGTATCCGTTAGAGGCAAACGGGATGAACTGGTTCTTCATCGCAGAGATCCCCAACATACTTCCGAGCGGCAGCGCTTATTTTGACAGGGCGAGTTAGCGCCGTTTCTCAAAGCTGTTTGCGTAGATACAAGCACAGCTTTATTTGCTTTGGGAAATCAGACTACAGACTAAAAGATGAGCAGAACAGAGGAATGTCACGAATGAAAAAGCGGCAGCACTTAGGAAGACACACTTGATCCTATCAAATCCGGAGGGGAAAATTTTTCTCCCTGCAGACAGAAGTCATTATTTTCCATCAAGGCCGGAAAATCAGTGGGCACCAACTGCAGACCCCACAAAAGGGGTAACAAAAAAAAGTCTCTAGCAAGAGCTAGATCCCTTCCCNCAGCATTTTGCGAGACACGAAGGGCCGCACAGCTTTGTAGGCTGAGGAGATGCCACTTCAAAGGTGGCCAAAAACTGAGAGGAAGAGGCAAAATCTGCACAATCGTGACCGATTACAGCAAAGGAAGGAGGAATGGTACAATTCTGGTAAAGTTGCAAGTCGATTCTCTTTTCAAAGGGTCTGGCTACCTGCTGGCAAAAGGTAGCGATGCTACAGAACAGCATTTCACCAGCGCTAGGAAAGTGGAGCCGAGAGCCACCAAAAGGCAGAGACATGGTTTAACATATTTCAAACAGCTCATATTTGAGCTGATATTGATTCCCTCGCCTCCAGTCCAAAGTCCAGACTCGACTCAAGCCCTGAGTGCTGGATTTCAGATCCAACAGCAGAAATACGCTGCTCTATTTGACGCTTATGCCGTCTTGCTCACTACTTCCACAGTGGGACAAGCAACTCCGTTCTTCTTGTGTACAGACGAAGCACACGAGAGCTCCACCACGCGTTTTCTGGCTTGTGAAATAAGATTTTAACAGTTATAAGCTCCTATGCCCCCAGCCTTCCTCCTTCCCCAGCGTTTCGCTGATTTGTATAAGGTCTCCCCAAGGGGAAGGATGGAAAGGTCACGCCTGAATCTGAGAACACTAAACATCCTCCTCCTTAGCTGAAAGCCTCCAGCAAACAGGAATTCAGATCAGCAATGACCCCGTCAATAAGAAGAGGTTTGATAGCTTCTTTATTACGGCCAACCTGATCCCAGTTGTCAGTACACCGAATTGCATGAAGATCTTTCACTACTGCTACCATATACTAAAAGTATACTAAAAACGGAGTAGCAATAGTGAAAGTAGTAGTATCTGGCATCAAACATGGCTTTTGAAGACTAACAAAGTACAAGCACTTGGTTTTGGAAGAGGAGTGGCAGAAGAATGAAGACTAGACTGTAATTTGGAGTCAGTCGCATTAAAATTTAAAGACTACTCAGAGCACCAGGACTATTTCCTGCCACGATTCAAACTTTTTCATAACGATTTTCCTTCCTACCTTTCCACCCACTCAGCAAGATTGCTCCTGAAAGTTACTTGCATTTAAAGAAAGCTGCGTGAACATATTTGCCTAATGGTGACTCAGTTCAATTCCAGTATTCATTTCACTACAATGTACTTGAGGACAGGGGAACGGTTATTTAATAAAAAAAGATACAGGCTTGAAAGGAAATTACTTAAAGCACAGTTAGCTAAATAAAGAAGTCAACTTAGTATCCTACATGCTTCCAAATGCTTTGGACTTGAGATCTACATCACTCCCGCTCCTCTACCAACAAAACCACAGTGCTAGAGCTACAAACCAGCTTCTAGCCGGTGTTGAAGGCAGCTTCCACAATGAAGTCCCTAACTTTGGAAGCAGCAGTAGTAAAGGACAACGCAAATGAGACTAGTGTGAACACGTCAGAGCAATCCTTATTTCTACCCTTCGAAGGCAAAGCTTGCTTCCCATGCACCAAAAATTTCTTTGACCTGCTTGAGATACTCTGGAGACCTCTCCAAGACAAGAGCACGAGCTGTCAGTGTTGCTTTGTGGCACAATTTCAGAAGATATCTGTCCACACCGATATTGCAAGTGAATCCCCCTTTCCTCAAATCAAATAAAGCAGGTCTGATCCAGGTCCACGTGTATTTTTGATTCACAAGGGATTCAAAACGTACTAGAACGCAAATGCTTGGTGCGCCAATTACCCAACTAACAAGCGGAAGCAGTTCACCCCTACAATTCCTTTTTCCTCCCTTTTAGCCAAGATCTTGAAGAAAGCCTCACATTCTGTTGGGATGGGTGACCTCATCCAGCTCTGTATGAAAACAGGAACTCCGTTTCTCAAAGCAGCACCACGACTCTTGCTTTAGGACAAGGCATGTGCCTTCTCACTGTGTTTTCCAACATCCACCCTATGTGCACATGCAATACTTCTGGTAAGTCTCTTGATCTGGGGAGTGTTTCCAGGCAAGATCTGCTATTTTCCACGTGACTTCAAAGACTATAAAATCCTCCAGGGCTCTCAACTGAGATGTTATAAACGTACGGATATGAGATCACCAGCTTCCATGCTCATCCCATGCAAAAAGCGAAGCCTTCAGCTGCACAAAGCTTTGCTCGCTTTGCCACAGATCAGGACAAGCCATTCGCCCTCTGGAGAAGGGCTAACAGCCAGTGTGCAGGTTATGAGGATTTTTTTTTTTTTGAAACCAGGACACACGATGCATTCACGCACGTTCTTAGCATCTGCCAACTCCTTTTATTAGCTTACACCCTTAAGTTTAGAGCAACAAGCTGGCTTTGTGTCCCTTGTTTCACTGCATACATTAACAGCTTCCTAGGCGTCAACGCTCTTCCTTTATTAAAACAAGATTAGCAAACCTTTCACTTACAGCTTTGCTCTCTTCCACGCAGACAAACACCTCCATCAGCTTCAGCACCCTTCACGCCTTCTCATCCCATGACCTCTTCTCTTCCTTCCATGACCTTCCACCTCTTGTCCCGCTTCTGCCCATGCTGCTTTCTGACTGGCCCCAAGAAAAACTTTTTTTTCCCCCCAAAGCCACAAACAGCACTAGAGTGAACTGGTTTTAGTGTCCTCAATGTTGTGAAAAACAGAAAAACTGAAAAAGGCAGGTGCATGGCACGTCAGATGTCCCACACTTGGGAGGTTCTGTCCAACCTTGAAGGCTACAGATGCCTTTTAAACACTACGAGTCGCTTCTGTTGAATCATTTGACCAAATGACTTAATCATCAGCTTATGCAGTTAGTTTTGTTCAGCGCTTCACAGGCAGAAAAAAAAAAAAAGGTGAGGCAACAAACAGTATTTAAGTCTAAATTGTTGGGAAGGGAGAGGGATGGACAACTGCAGATCACTACACTCATTTCTTACTCATGGAGGCACAGGACTGTCAAGCTGACACGCTACAGTTCCAGTTTTCACAGAAAGGAACGAGCCCAAATGAAGTCTCATCACTTCCCATACTTGGGAAGTGAACTCGCTTGAAGTCTTCTGCATGAAGTCTTCCTGAAGATCCTGTGAACTTCCTAAAAATATTAATCGCTTAATCCTCAACTTGGCAGGTTACTTCTCCAAGCGAGTCTCAGGATGTAGATCGTCTCACCAAGAGCATCTTGTACGTTCATTCCCAAACTTTGTTCTCAAAAGCCTTTACACAAGTCCAATGTAAAAGCCAGGAACGTTACGGAGGAAGAAAGTAATTTAGTTCATCCACGCGCAGAGTCTCGAAACAAAAAATAGACCATTTTTGGGAAAGCGGTTTGTGTGATGCAAGCTAGATTCATCGACTCCCCTTCTCCACTCAAGTTCAAGCCAAACGTTTGCAGCAGCCACGTATGCATATTCCTACGCACGTAACAAAGCGCTAAAGACCATAATCTGCCAGAAAGAGAGGGTTAGTGCATTTCATTAAGAGCTGCATGATGCTGGAACAGCTAAATGAATGCTTAAATCGAGGGAAAAAAAATCCCTTAATGAAACACGAGACTTTTTTGTTTCAGTTGGGAAGAGGAAAAAAGATGAAGAGCATCCGCCAGATCAGCTCCAGCCCATCTTCTGAGGCTGGCAGCACACAACAGGCATCCAGCCCCCTGTGCAAAGGCCAGACAGACTGCCAGACAGACAGACTGCCAAAGCCGTGTGCCAGCAGCGAGCACCTCCAAACCATGCAGGTGCTCAGCCCACGCTTTCAAGCAATGGTTTTGAAGAAAAAAAAAAAAGGGCAAGCCTACCAAAGAAGAGGTTACTTCTAGACAGCCATGTGCATCTCCAAGGAATATCCCACATCAGGCAAATTCCGGTGCCTCGATGGCACGCAGCGGCTGCTGGATGGGCTTTGCACTTACTGCTACCAACAGAGAACACAGTCCTCGAGGAGACCACCGCTGCGGCTTCGTCTCTGGAGCAGGCTGGGATCACCGGGAGCATCGCTGCTTTTGCAGATTTATAGCACAGCTTCACACAGATGCACCTCAATAGTCTGTGACTGTTTCATCTGGCAAGGAAAAGCAGCCTGGAGGACGAATTGCAGACAGGCTCGGAGAGCTTGAAAAGACTGGTGATTTGGCAGTTAAAGGCAAAAAAAAAAAAAAAACCCTTCACACCATCCAAACCATGAAATGCTTTTTTCTGCTTTCAGAAAAGAACGCAAGTATCGAGTTCAGAGCCAACACGGCTTTCACGGTGTGTGTGTGCGGGGGGAAATGCCTCTTATTAGAGGAAAAGTCCTCATGAACCTGAACAGAGAGGGTCACAGAAAACCAATGACCCTTTAATAGCGAGGAGTAAGTAGAAGTCGTGCTAATTAAACACAGCTTGAGCTGACAGGCAGCCCTGCCTAATTCCAAGTGATGCTGAGGAGCATATTCTGACCTGGCTGTGCACCAAAATGAACACGAGCGCTCATCAGGTATGCGTTTCCCCCGTGGAGGAACAAACTCGTGGCAAGTGCCACCCAGTATCGATAAAAACGGTATAATTACTAAATAGCAATGAAATGGGATTCAGCTGGAGGCTGTGTCCCATCCCAAGAGACAGGCTCTATATATATATATATTAGTATGATGTCCAGAATGGGGCTGCAGAGCTGAAGGGACTGTTAGCTGGCGGAAAGCATCACGGTGATGCTGCTGATGGCTCAGGAGATGTGGGAAAGCCAGCCTGGCCTCTCCGGGCACCGAGCCCTACATACGTGTGTGCCATCCCAACAGCAGCACGTTCACCACCGACGATCTGGATAAGGCTCTCCCCACCACCGCACGAAGCAGTAAACCCTTCGAGAAGATGTTATGTCCACGAGAAAGGAATGAAGTTACGAAGGTGCATCAAAAGTAGGTCCCCTCAGAGACTTGCATAAAGCTCCCTCCAACTCTGTGCAAGGATTTAGGCGCTGAGAAGAGACGCACCCCATAAATCAGGCAAGATTAATCCCAGCCTAGGTGTGCCCTACAGGGATGAATACCAGAAATCAGCCAAAGCAAATTTGGCTGTAAGAAAGACTACGTGCCTTTGTGTCCTGCTGTAGGGCAACATCTGCTGTCACAGGGACTGAAGAAGCTGCTCTTCAGGGGGGATGCGACTCGAAGCATCACTCACTTCCTGGCCTCTGCCCCCAGGCTGCTCGTCGCCAGAAAATCCTCCTAAGAGCTGGTTAACAAACCGGGAACGCAGCGAAGGGATGGTTAGCTCTTAAAAAATAGTCATGGCAATGCCAAAGGGGAACACAAATAGCTTAGTAAGACGGAACGTATGAAAACTCGACACCGAGCGATTTAGCGTATATCATCTTTTCATTTTAACGCCTGAACTCCACCCTTTCCTTACATGAAGAGGCTGCCTCTTCCAGCAGGCACAGGACCGTGCTCTCGCTTCATATAATTAGATTAGACATTTGGCAGGAATTCAGCTGACATTACCTACGTTTTGTTTGCAGCTAAGCTGCTTCTCAAAGAGGAAACTAAAAAAAAAAACCAAAAAAAAGTTGACTTAAAGTGTCTGTGGTGTCTTCTTCAGGCCTTTGCTAACCCCAGAACAGTTTTTACAGACAGAGCTTAACATTTAAGGCACTGTTACACCCGGAGCCTGAAACCTGCTGCAGCAATTTGTCTTCCCTTACCATTATGGGATTATAAAAACTCCAGGAAGTCTTTGCTGCAGCTGTGCTACGCTCCCAAAACAAGCTGTCAAAAAACCCAAACCCACCTATCCCACAGGGTAGCATCCTTATGGCCCATCAAGAATAACCTTTTCCTTTCCCTCTGAAATTTAAGATTTCCTTTTTTCCAAGCTTCCAACTGTGTATCCCTATGAAGCAGTTTAGCTGTCAAAAGAGATTGATTTCGACAGTCTACACGATTGAAAAGGTGCCAAGAATGACATGCAGACAAAGCAAAATACCTGCTGGAGATGTACAGCTCCCATTGCAGGAGGGCTACGAGATGCTTAGGAGCTCTGTGACAGTTTTGTGGAATAATCCAGCCTCTTTTTTTTTTTTTTTTTTAAACCAAGCAAAGGTCACTTCTGTAGTTTTGCTGGCAGCTATGAGCTGCCTCCTCCCCAGTGCAAGGTACAGGCTTGGCTACCGGTTTCGTTCCGTGCCCACCAGTGGGAAGATAGACTACACCCACACAAACCCCGCGAGCTCCATAAGAACCTGCACTTCCTCAGCAGAGCAATTAGACACCATAATCTCAAGACACACAGACAATTGCATATGTTCAGAGAGTAAATGTTTGTACCTAGTTACTCCCTGGATATGGCTAGGACGAAGCCCGGATCACCAGCCCACGGGGAAAGCCGATCTTCCTTTGCTTAAGCACACAGTAATTGTATAAATTGAAATTTGCAAAGGATCAGCCTGGCTGTGAGACACCCTGCTTCCTCCGTTCAGGATGTTCGCTGTTATCCTGAACGTGGGGCTCACGAATGAGGGTGGCCAGACCTCACGCTGACAAGAGAGGAGCGTCCCCTTTGAAAAAGGTACATTTGCAAGAGATGCAGCACAAAGCGATGTCAGCAAGGACATGAAATCCACAAAATCCCTGCATAACAAGGCAAAGCATCTCCAAAGGGACCCATTTTTCGTTTACTTTCGTTCCCCAAACCAGACGTATTCAGCGACGCCTTTGCACGGAGGTCGCTGCAGCCCCGAGCACGCGGGGCTCCGTTCATGCCGACCTCCGCAGCCACTACCCACACCCCTCCATCTGCATCCCAGCACCACGCGATGCTCGTTTCCGATATCAATAAATAGCTTTTCAGTAGTAAATGAATGCCTTAACGCATTTTCCGGGCCATCTTGGCTACTTCTATCCCGATTTAAATTCCCCAGGGCCAGGAGACCACCACCACTGAGGTTATCGAATTTGGAAAACACGCACACAGCGTTACCGCCGGGCACCCACCGTTCCCCTCGTCGTGGATAAGCATTTCCACGCGTTTGTCCAAGCCACAGGTTTTTTCAGTTTTGGAGAGAGAATTTTACAAGCCAGCTTCTCCTAGTTCTCTTCCTTCCCTCGTACTAAGGACTTTGCACAGCTCACAGCCTGGCTCCTCCGCTTGCTGTAAACTTGAGACATGCCTATATAAAGCAAATATGATGCCAAAACAAACAAATCTTCCACCCACTTATAGTCCAGCAATCTATTCGGAAGGAAAGGCAAGGCACGTACCTATAAATGCCAGCCAGTATGAACAAGAGCAAAGTCAAGCCTCCCTGCTAACAAAAGGAAACGTTTTCCTCCATTCCTAAAGCAATTACGTTCATGTGTTGGCCTTAGATGTGTCAGTATTCCTGTTCCGCAAGCTTCTGAACCCATTCATGCGTTTCAATCCCATCTGACAAAGTTTTCAAAGACCTTCCATTTCTGCAGCTATTCTCACAAAGCCAGAGGAGAGATCCACATGTGTTCCCTCGATGAAGAAAATAATGAAGCACAAGCCCAATTACGCAGCGGAACACAAAGGAACGCACCCAGGAGAGGAGTCCACACAGCACAGAAAGAGAAGCTATAGGAGAAAAGTGACGGTCTGTGCCCAGAGAAGCTCCTGATGGATGCTCCCAGCCTATATCCATGCCCACCCTGTTCTTCTGGGAAGTCCCAAGGTGAAAGCTCGAGGAAGTACTCCACAAATTTTAGGGCAAAAGGCTAACAATGAAATTTAAGATGAATTTTAACAGGATTTCTGAGCAGCCAGCTCCAGAGCCATTCCTTAGGAACAGGATTACTAATGAACAAGTGAGGAAGTCTGTATCTTCAAGGAAAGCTGAGAAATATTTTGATGATCCAATTGAAAACAAGCACCCAGTGCAACCTTGTGCTAAGAAAGGTTGTACGATCCTTTGGTGTCCAAAACAGAACACCACATAAACACAAGGAAATTTTAAGCGTAGTAAGAAGAGCTCCATGCTACTGTACTTCCCATCCTGTAATGGCTTAAAAATTAGCAACATTGCAGAGAGAAGCCTAAGGATTTCTCAAGAACCAAAACAAGTCCCTCTGATAACATTAAATCCTCCAGGATTTTCTGCCAATTTGATGTTTTGCTGCTCCACCTCGTGAAGTCCCATAGATCAGCCTCATAACAACCTGCAGTCATTCCAGCTTCCCATGCCACTCTGAATAGGAAACCAAAAAGGCTCCCGACAGCCATTTATCCTGCTCTTTCACACCCATCTAGGCTTAGAAGCTTACCTTTTGAAAGTAAGAAGACATGTAAAACAGGTGCTCGCAGAGATCTGTAACCAAGGAACACACATCCTGATGATGACATTGCTTTGCCCTGCAACACACGGCCTTTGGCTAGCAGATTTCTTCACATGGAGCTTTCACATTCATTTCAAAAGCACCAGTCTTGTGGAGCACAGACAACACCTTATTTCACCCTATTACTTCCAATATCATGGTCTGAAATATTTTCCCTTCCCTCCTTCACCCCTGAAAACACAGTAGTGAAGTGACCCTTCAGGCTGCCAGAAAAAGGGAAAAATAGTAAAGTTAGGAGTATAAAGCAGCCTAATGCTCCAGAGGGGCTCCTAAGGCCATGGGATTTCTTGTTTCAATCATCTGCAGGCTAAATTCCTCCACAGGGAGCCCAAAGCTTTCTTGGACCAACTGGGACAGAGCTGTTAACAACGAAGACACGTAAGGTTTCAACAAGAAGTGATATCTTGTCCCATGCAGACTTACCTCCTAACCATGGAGAAGTCAAAGCACTTGTGCTACCAAATGTCTTTGTCCTCTGAAAGGCACCGAACTCCCATCCAAACCCTTCCTCACCAACAAATCTTCAGGTAAATTAAGAAATGGCCGAGCCTCTAAGAATATGTTGCTAAAACCTTGCCTCCCACAACTACAGATCACCTTTGGGCACTATCTTTAAACCATATTTTTCAAGATGAATTACTTCGTTATAGTGTCCGTTCCCTTTCACGCAAACAATATAACCTTGAGAAGGCTGAAAAAACAAGTCCAATTCTTCAGCCTACAAAGCAAGGGAAAATACAGCATATTAATGAAGAGTAGGGCAGCATCTCTCGATAGTTTCTATATACAATGCCCTGGTTTTGCCTGTACATCACTCACTTGTCAAAAGTTACTTTTTGTGCTTTGAAACCTGACAATGGTTCCATGATCAGCTACAAAATATCCCTGTGAATCAGCCAAATTCAAGCCATTGACAGCTTCAGCTTCTCGGTCCAATGGTGAAAACAGGCAGATACTTGAGATTGTCAGAAGAAAATTCATGCCACGGAAGTGCAGGTGCAACCAGAGCACGAGAAGCACACCGAGATGCACAAAGGGTCCACTGGGCACAATATTCCATCTTTGGTGGACAGCAGCGATGTCTCACCAAGACTGTAGGAGCATGGGACATACACAGCAATACTCTACTGCAGCTGAAGACTTGAAGACTGCTTCATGACCCGCAGCGATACCGTTGCAATTATGTCCCAGGAAAGGTGAAACTTGACAGTTCTGGTGTGGCCAGCTTAGACGTTCACGTCAGAAAAGTCTTTCCATTGATAGCAAGAACAAAAAGTGATAGAACAAGAACTGGAGGAATACCGTTTTGTCACAAACCGTATGCATTTGATTCTCTTTCAGCTGGAGAAAGAAGTTGAGGAGAGGACACTGAGGACAATCTGACCTGCTGCCTTTTGAAGGAAATGCTAAAAACTGGACTTCAACATTAAGATGGAAAATAAACTCTCAACCATGGGGGTCTGACAATCATCCCTCTGCGGAACCTGCCTTGGGACAAGGTGAAACTGTGCGTGGAAGAGGGGAAAGCCTACCTAAATATATTCAAACCCTTGTCTGGGATGGATTATTGCCTGGCCATGTCTACAGAGTCCAAGCCAGATGTCAAGCAGCCGCCACAACCTTCACACACAAGCTACAGAAGCTTCATTACCTGTCCTCGTTACACTGATGAGCTACAGGATTGCAAACTTGTACTGCTGCTTGATGAAGAGCAGACAACAGCAACTGTGTATTTGCCTTCAAAGATTGCTTAATCCAGGAATTATTTCTTGGATTACTGTGGTAGGTGCGTGTTAGTGGTGGGGTTTTGGTTGTTTTTAAGAAAGGTCAGTTACTGAACAACAGTTTTTCCAATTCAAGTATTTGTGTAAGAAAGCAGCTGATCCATCTAGTGATAAGACACACATCAATTAATTAGCTTTAGTTTTCCTGGTGTGTTTTTTTTCCCCCCCACATGAGCAAACTCAGTGAGACTAAGCATCCATGCACTGCTTGAAAACAGCTTTCATAGCTCTATTTATGACAGTATAACCACAGTTTGGGTGCGAGTCAAAGCTCCATATGTACTCTGTTTCTGGTTTTGTTCTTACAGTAGCTCGGATACATGGTGACATGTTTAATATTCAATAAGCTGCAACTGCTGAAGCACAGTGAGAAGGTTCAAGGTGATGAGAAAAACTTCCAAAGCCTTCACAGTGAAACAATTAAGCATTTACATCCAGGTTTCTCATGACCCAAGGGAAGCGAGCTGCGCGCAAACCTTTCTCAGCCAGCCATCAGTTTATCCCCGTAACATTTTCTATCCACTTTTCAAGTTGTTCCTAGTGGTTAACTTCAGGTGAATCCCCAAGTGGCTCCACAAAACCTCTACAGCACTCAACAAGTCTGAAACGCTGCTTCCACATCACAGCACAGCGCAGGCTCCTCCACCCCATCCCCAGGGATGTAGCAGACCACGATTAGTCTAGACTGCAACAACCTCAGTAGTTTAGCTGCCAGACTGAGGCTTAAAAACTGAAATTAAGCAGAGACGAGGCAACTCCGGCCCCAAGCAGCCTCCCAGAGCCAGCAGCCGTGGGCCGGGGTCGTGGTTCCTCAACCAGAAGCGCAGCGGCAGCGCCCTGCCCGCGAGGCAGAGCGGCTTCGCGGGCGGCACCAACCCGACGCGCACGGGACGGACCTGCGGCTCCCCAAGCAATGGGAAGCACCGAGCACGAACGTTCCCAAGTCTGGCGCTGGGGGAGACTCACCGGGCAGCACCTCCAAAGACGGGCCAGGCAAATGGGAGCAGAGCCCAACCGCGTCCCATGCGGGGCATCCTGACCTTGCCTGGTGCCTCCTATCCGCCCACGTCCTAGGTGGAAGGACAGAGTGCAACCCAAACCAGGCTTCAGCTGTCTCCTGGGGGCTGCAGGAGACAGATGAGCTGGTTAGAAGAGACAAGTAGCCCGTAGGTTACCAGCACAATCACGGAATGGTTTGGGCTGGGACTTAAAGCCCACCTAGTTCCAACCCGCTGCCAAGGGCAGGGACACCTCCCACCAGAGCAGGTTGCTCAAAGCCCCGTCCAACCTGGCCTTGAGCATTTCTCTGGTCCATACACACCAGAGATGTTTTAAAGACTGCTTATCCCATTGCAACATCTACCCCCAAAGGCAGGCTCCTGCTGCTCCATCCATCAAACCCTCTCAGTCTAGCACTCATCTGACCTCTTGGCAAGCCAATTCACCTACCAGGTTTCCTTTCCATCAGGTTCCTGAGCTGAATCCCTACGGAGAGTTAAAGAAGCCTCAGAGACAGCCTGAGGAAAGTTACGGGTGGATGCTACCATCCTTTTCAGCAACAGCAAGCTGTCACACTGTTGTTCCATTAAATGAACAGTTAAGAAGCTTGCAGACAAGTGGACATTATGATTCTTCTAACAACTCAAAATAAACGCATGTTCTCAAGGAGTTTAGCTACTGAAATTACCAAACAGGGGAAGCATTTTTTGTATCCTGTATAATAGCAGCATGCCAAGAACATAAAGGCTTTCTTTTGTGTTAACTGCAGTAGCAACAGCTTTTGCTAAAACTGCAGCCACATCTTCCACCCTCACATGTTTTTGAAACACTCGGATGTAGCACAGCCTCCCTCCCCCTTCCCACCAGGAGAAACTAGGATAGGAAACGCTGAACTTCAATTATTTAGTTGGTATTTCAATTCAATGTAATATTTCAATTATGAACTTCAGTTAGTAAGCAAAATAATTCAATAACAATTCAAAAAGGAGATATCCAGAATACACTTAAAGGAGGAACAAATGCAGCTTGTCGTGCAAGGATGACAACAGCAGGTGACCGCAGCAAAATCCAGCAGGTAGCCAGCGAGCACATTGCTCACAAGCTCATTTTAGCAAGGCCTTACAGTAAGCATCATCATGCACTGGTTTGGAAAATTACCGAAAACACAAATCTGATGCGAGCAGCACAAGGGACAGGAGTTTGAGGTATTACTGCGAGTACCAGCCTCACATCTCACTAGATGGAAAGGATATTCACATTACCTCCACCCCTTAAACTGTGTCAAAATTTTGTGGGAGGCACCTAGAATTTCTGCTAAAGCACCAAAACAAAGGCTAACACGCACTGGAATCCCTGAATGAGAAGGCTGGAGCATGTGCACCGTGTCCTGAAGCAGTTCTGGGACTAATTATCATTTCCAGCAGAAGCATCTCTAACCTAAACCAGCAGATACTGGGACCTCTGAAACCTTGAAGCCATTTGCAGAGCTGTGCTTCTCCACCCAAGACGTACTTCTCAAGTACAGACCTGTCAGCAGTATCCCCCGTTAGAGAGCAAGAGTGGTTTTTACTTGATTATCTGTGCAGCTTTTCATGCATTCACGTTCTTAAAAACCAGCTTCATGCTACCTGTGCCAGTCATGCTGTTTAGAGACTGACCAAAGACATTGAGCACCTCCAGGGATGGGGCATCCACAGCTTCTCTGGGCGACCTGTTCAGTGCCCCACCTCCCTCATAGCAAAGAATTTCTTCCTAATGTTTAATCTAAACCTACCTCTTCTTTTTTCTTTTAAACTGTTACCCCTTGTCCCGTCTTAACCCCCTGTAAAAACACCGGGGCATTCTTTTCACCGGCCACAGAAACTGCAAGAGGAGTTGGTTTCCCATGGACATGCAAAATAGAGTCAGCCTAGCACAGACCAAGGACTTACCACAGGTGACCTACAGGCAGGTAAGACATCTAGCTGGCAACCAGAACTCATAGCAGGATCCGCATGGCCTCATATCCACCAGCTAGACCTAGCCCATGCAGTACTAATTGCCCAAGTAACGTTAATCCTCATTAGACAGCTCAATCTCCCTCCCCCTGCCCCAAATTAAAACAGCACATTTATGGAAACATTAAAAACCAGGGAAAAGGCCTCGTAGCATACCACAAAAAATAAGGATCCATCGCTGCTCAAATGAAACTGCAAGGCTCGCACTGGGTTCTTAGCAAGAAAATGGAAATCACGCTGACATACAATTGTTCCACCCCCGGGTTCGCCTTCACACATTTCTTACAGGTCAATTTTAAAGAATTAAGTCTTGTTCAGCTAAACATCTGGTGGCTGTTGCTAGAGGAAACAGACTATCTGCAACATTTGAGCAAAAAATAATGAGTTACATAAAAGCCAGACTGCACAAGCAAGAACAAGCGCTTTGCCAGCCTACGAATCTCAAACGTTACATGAAACCGTGTGTTTAATTTTGGGGTTAGAATGCCATGAAGTTAACCTGTGTGCATTACAAAAGCAATAAAGATTCAAGTTTTTGCTAAGTGTAGGGAAATATAATCATGGTGTACCGTAATTAACCTTCTAGCTAGCAGCTGTCCTAGAGATCATCCTTAAAACAGTTCCGCTAGAGACAGAGTGGACCAGTTCAGCTCCAGGCATTTCAGACTCAGATCAAGTCAGTACAAGCTGAAGAGTTAAACAAGATGGTTTTGGTCATTAACAATTTGAGTTAGCACCCCCCACGTCTAATGGAAGAATATTTTTCTGTAGCTCCAGAGCACCTTTCTGGGTCACCGTCCCCTTTTCCTCTGGGATTATTAGCGTTTTACAACCAACACCCAACAGGCGAAGCCACACCGTGCTAAACTGGAGGTGTGATTGCAGAAAAGCTGAGAAGGAACCCTGATGGCATGACCATTCGAGTCCCCAAGACCAACAAGATGCCTTGAAAGATCACAGATCTTTGATACAGGCTCTACAGATCACTAAGTCCCACAACAGGGGAGCCAGCATTCCCGAGAACATCTCAAGCAGCGGAACTCTAATATACTGGAATTGCACTTCACATTATGTACCTTTCTACAAATAGATATTGCTGCTCTTTGAGGAGAGCTTCAGCACTTAAATAATCCAGCAGCCTGATGGATGACTAATACAACTAGAAAGCTTCGCGTACAGGATATTTTAGCTACCGCACATCATCGGGATGACTCTCAGCGTGCAGCCCCAGAAGAGCAGAGGGGCCTATGGCTTTCACTGCTGTCTCCCTTTTTTCTGACACTCAGGCTTTGGATCCAGCTGGCTTGCTTTGGCATCGCACGGAGAAGTCCATCTGCAACCCACCCCAATCGCTTAGACGGCACCGTGTTGTCCAGCACGAGCCGCCGCTGGTCCGGGTCTATCCCATACCAGCACGAGCCGGATCTGCTGCTACGCAGAAAGCCACTCCAGAACATCACTTACTGTGCTAAAAATCTACATCTTTGTGTCAGTGGCTGAACAGAAAGCAAGCGAGGGAGGAAAGTTAAACATTGTGAGCCGGGCAGAAGCTTCTCTCAAGCAGAAAAGCACGCTGTGATCCCGAACCCCATGGAAACAGTTTCATCTGATAAAGTTCCCAAGATCCCAGACTTCTTGCAGGCAGGGAAGAAGAAAAACAAGCCAGAGACTTCTGTCATGGATGAAACCCTCCGCAACATCACATCAACAAAGTGGGCTGCTTCAGACCTCAGGGGCTTATCTTTAAGACAAAACAATATAAAAATGAAGCACGGTCAGATGCCTACAGTCTCTGCTGCATTCATATGAAGATATTAAAAGAGCTGTACTGCACCAGCCTGAATTGCTCAAACTAAAGAATTTTCAAGCAATTAACGGCACTCCTACCACTGGTAACAAAAAGAGATAAATCAGTTTCAGGGGATGAAACTGCATAATAATTGGACATACCATACCAAGCAAAACTGAAAACAGATTTCTTCTCCAGGCTTCAAGCTACTGAAAGCTTCGAACCATCATCCATCCTCCCCACCCCCCACTGAAATTACCGAAAGTCAAAAGTTTATTAGGCTGTCTATACGCAAAGTTTAAAATGGAAATTACAATTTAGAAAGCATTTGTTTTTGTGTCATTTTGTCCAGAAGTAGAAGCAGTACTCCAAAAGGATGACACCCAATTAAGATCCTAAACAAAAGGCCCAAAGTATTTAATCAGTATTACCTAGTTTGCACTGGCTTATGATCAAACAACAACGACAAAAGGTAGTCTGTTGCCTTTTTTCAGAAGTCCAGGAAGGAAAATCTAGCACCAGTTTCACTCCTGTAGTACTCATTATGAACACCCCAAAAAATACGTGCCAAGCAGAGAGTCTTGCGCTGCTCTCTCAAGGTCCTCGCTTATCAAATCAAAACACTTGCACATCAATTCTCCTCCTGGTAACAAAGTTAAAGCACTTTTTGAGAAGCTTCAGCTCCTCATGAAAGACTTCAGACTTCCCCTGACTTTATCCTGCCCCGTTTCCTTGTTGAAGATATTCATCGTCGACAGGCAGCATAGCAGTTTCCTAGTTTTCAGCTCAACATGCACATTTCTAAAAATAAAGCTAGGGAAAGTAGATCAGAGATGCGATCAGAGAAGTGACTTCAGGTAAAATAAAAATGCTGGCAAAACTGAAAGAAAATATTAAAAAGGAAATAAGGGATAGGAATCGAACAACTTGCATTTGGGTCTCCCAGCATCACTCCATAGACGTAATGCTTAGACACTTTTTAGGAACAAAGAGTTGCATGCTAAGGCCCTCCAGAACATGAAGCCACACGGTACTCACCACACGTGTTATAATTCACTTCTTGTGTTTGTTATCTGAAATCACAGGGTAGGAAGTGCCGGGGCATAGGAGCAGCACAGCAGCTAGCCAGTCATATCTGTAATGAACCTGGAAGGCAAGAAAAGATGTTTTAGAAAGCCTAAATGCGACAGTTAAAGCTAGCAACTTCCAATCTTGCTTTATTCTGCTGAAAAGAAGCATAGATTTAAGTTTTCAGTTTAATATTCCAACTTCGGGTGAAAATGAGCCAAACACCACTTCCTATAGAAAAATTCCAGTATTTCTGCTTACCCAGTGTCTTGGCAAGCTAAAAGCTTTCAGTGCAGCGAGATAACGTGCACTTTAGTTCAGAAGACACCAGGGTTTTCTTAAAATACAGATATTTTTGCCTCTTTGGAAATTCTGCTTTTTGTTTAGGAAACTGCATTTCCCCACCTTGGGAAACAGGTTCCCAAACCACGAGGGCAGCATCCCTGGGCTGCCTGCCTCTCCTGCGATGCTGCAGGCAGTTCGGTCAGAAGGAAGGACAAGAGGCTTTGTTTGTTTGCATCTTTTTCCCCCCCGTTTCCAACATCAAGCACAAGATACGAGGCCATCGCCGTACGGCCAGGAGGCACCACTTCGACTGAAGCACGCAAGATTTTGGCCCACCTCTGCCCTGTACTCTTAGGAACCTGTTGTCAGTCCAGTCCAACTCACATACGTGTTCTTCCAGTGTTGTCCATCGCTCCTCTCCTCAAGGAACTATGGGGATTGCTCAATGGCATTGCACGGGACTTCAAAAGTCCCAGCGGGCTCACAGCAGTGACTTGACCGGGCCACAGGCTACAGCAAGGAAGAACCGGCCAAACTCGTCCCAAACCAAGCCCTACAAGAAACCAAAAATCGCAAGCTCTCTATTCTATAATGGAGCGTCCCATTGAGATGGCAGTCCATGTATTTAAACACCGAGCACCTTTAGCCTGGTGAAGCTTCACCACCTTGAACATGCCCTAGTTAACGTTGACCCAAGACTGCCACGGCATCTTCACATAAATGCCAACTTCTACTGAGAACCGGCATCCCCCAACAAGGAAGCTAGGCAGAGGACTATTTATAACCTGCTCCACACCACAGTGATTTACTTTAGGAATAAAAGTAAATAAATCATTCCACGCTCTGCTAAGGCTGAAGTTTGAACCAGGGGTTAGATATTATTCACGTTCTGCTTGAAGAACAGGAACGCTGGCACGGCACGGAGGAGTCAAAGTGTAACGTAAGCAGATCCCCAGCGCGGCTCCATCCCTGCCGTTTCCTGCTGGCAAAGCCAAGTTACGAAAACCTGTCCCCACCTCGCACAAGACATTCGCTAACAGACCTTTCGACCTGCAGCCCAGCAAAAACGACTCCTTCCGTGTTCACGTAACACTGCCTCCTCGGATGGACTCCGGCCTCACGAGAGCATTTCAAGTCCGAAAGACGGAGCTCGTTTTCCAGCCTCAACCCGGCCACGCACCGATGATGCTGGGCTCACCCTGAAATCCTGTCCGGCAGCAGGATTGCTCAAGCAACACGTGGAGGACCCAGCTCACGTCAAACCGGGACGAGAAGCCAGCCACCTCGTCCAGCTGTAAGCATGGCACAAAGTCAAGCCACCTCTTGGAGCGAGAAGAAGCAATGGTTAACAAGCAAGAGTATGTGGACAACCCGGTTGGAGCACAAGTTTATCATGGTAACGAGCTCCAGCCTTTCCGTGCTCAGAAAGCCTCACAGCCCAAAGCCTAAAATTATGCAGAAGACAGGGGAGGGCATCTCTTCTTGACGGGAAGACCAAGGCTGCTACGGAAAGAAGGAATGAGAATGAAAGAGGCCGTCCAAAACCACAAACAGCAAGCCGGACCCCTTCCAGCTTTTGACAGATAATTAAACTTTTGTGTGTTTAATTAGTACCTCCAGACACTTGGCGCACTTCCTGTGACATCTCCTCGATGGCACTAGCTATAGGCCTTAGGCTTGGAGACAAACATCTGAGCTCCAACACAACAGACCTCGGCTCCATACGACCACACAGAAGGAACGCAGAATCCTTCCGCCAGGATGCTCTGGTTCCCACCGAGCAATCCTCTTCAGGAAGAAAACTTATTTCAGAGTGCCAAAAGCAGAAGGATAAGAAGTATTCGGGGATGTGAAACCATGTCTAGATAAACACCATCATAGTGCCTGGGCAAGCCCCGCGGACACCCAAACCCTTTTCCAGCTGTCAGTGAGTGAGGAAGAGGACGCACCCGAAGCTTTCAGCCTCACCAGATGTTTTTCCCCATTACTTCTCAAAGCCAGGAGCAGTTGACAAGCCAGCTTCGCAGTCTGTTATAGAGTCAAAACTAACGTCCCTGAAGGCACCTCATGAGTAGATGGTATTTGCTACCTTAATGTACACAGCCAGATCGTTCATCTCCTCCGGGGTCGTGGGAATCTGTGTCGGTCTCGACCGAGAGACGCGATTTCCGAAGCGAAGCGCTTGCAAGTTCGGGATACACCACCAACGCTGCTCGGCTCCCAGAGGACATCGCTTCCGCCACAGCGGGAAGATGACTCTACAAAACCCTTCCTCACGAGTGCTCTCAGGAAGGTTTTAGATTTGTTGTGCTTTACCTCATTATCATTTTATTGCCAGTCAGCAGCACAAAGCTCTGGATAATACTGGAGAAAAAAAAATCACTTGACTTTAGGCTTCTACAGCCTTACGAAATTAAAGCAAGGGAGCAATATTAAAATTCCGACCTAACAGATGCCATTCCACTCCGAAGTCACCACCCAGCACTGCAAAAGGGACAAAGGCTCCCAGCGGAACTGGAAGATGGAACAAAACCTCAGGAGCCCAACCAACGCTCCAGCATCAAGTTTGAACGAGGAGAAATCTGATTAGCAGCGAGCAGAATTCGCAGCTCTACAGAAACAAGTGCTCTATTTGAAAACTCACCCATCAGACCTGGATCGACATACATTTAGGTCAGCAGATTTTCAACCAAAGAGCTCCACACCCACATGGAAAAATAAGGTCGCTGTAGACCATTCCTGGTGGGCAGGAGTCTTTCCAGGAGACCTCAGCACCGTTGGACAGTTTTGGCATAAAACTCCGGAATATTTCCATTCCAAGTCAACTATATAAGCATTCAAAAGCTTTGTCTAGAGAAAGGCTTGCCTATTAGAAGGCATCATTTTTCTTCACAACAGAAGCATGGAAGCAATCTCGAGGTACACACCGCGTTCCTGGCTTTTATCTCGCAGCCCAGTATTTCATTCCCCTCTCACACAGACCTTTAGCCAGAGCTATTAAAACCTGGAACACTTAAAACTGGGAAGACAAACCCCCAAATAGCAAGTTTCAGAACTTTGAAACACACTAAGGTCTCTAAATACCCTGCAGGTACCCCCATCAGTGGCTGGGGAAAGCCAGCAGAAGCAGGTGCCCAGGACAGGGGATGCCTCATGGGCATAAAATCGATTGCACAGAATAAATAAGCAGCATTATGTGCCAGTTATCAGCGAATAATTAGCAAATAATTCTGCTTATTGGTAGATATTAAAACCTATGCCTAGCAGACATAAAAGTAGAAAAGACCCAAGCCACACGTTAAGGCTGTCTGCCCTCAAAATGTGGAAAGTAGCTGTGTCAAGAGGAAAAATCTTACCCTGTTGAGTATTTTACTGTCTTTTCACTAGAAATAAATACTTACATTCAACACCTGGAGAAGAGCTGGGCACACAGCTGAATGCCTTAACAACTGCACTTGAAGCAAAGCTCCTGTGTGGATTCAGTAATTTGCAAATTCCTCTCTGAATACGCCCCAAAGCTGACATCTACATTTATTCTGCTCAACTGGAGAAGAAAAAGTCAGCTTTTATTCTGGCACCGTACTTGGGCAGTGCTCAGAACAGTATTTATCGTCTGACACCTAGGTAAAAATAAGTTTAAAAAAACCACTCTGCTGCTTGCAAAGCCTTGCAAATACCATTCAACATCTCTCTCTCAAGTCCCTTAACCCTCACGGGGAGCCCACGCATCTCAAACGTAGCAGAGTACAGCGAGCAGGTCTCGATCTCGATTTTCCCTTCACAAAAGCAGAACGGCAAGCAAAACTTTGCGTCGTAGAGCAGCACGCCGAACTGCAATCTCTGCACATACAAGGTAATAGGCCTTTAGATACGGCCTCCGAAGCTGGAGAAATCAAACTGGGAAAGCCCACCCAAGCAGGATTTTACTTCTCGCTTCCAGAGGACTTCACCTTTTCCCCCCAAACAGCTGCGGAAGCCGTGCAAGAAGCTGAAAGAAAGATGCTGGTGGCTCCGGGAGGAACAAGCACGCATCCGAAGACAAGACAGCCGCTTTTTGCTCCTGTAGAGGCTGCTATGGAGACAGTCAGCTTGACAGCGCTGTTCTGATGACAAAAAAAATACTGAGTGACAGGCGAGGAGTTGGAACAGGGCCACCCTCCTTGCATGTAGGGACCCAAATCAACCCCGGAGAGAGGAACAGAGCCTCCTATTTGGCTTCCCCGAAACAGGAGCAGAGGCCACCCAAGGAAACCACACTGATTGATGGTCTGGGTGAGACACAAAGTTCAGAGAAAAGGACAGAAACGGAGCACGCACCTTGATCAAACAAGATGTATGTATACCCAGTTATATTTAGAAGTGGGATTTTGAACTTTCATTATCTTATCAAAGCAGGCATTAAGGAACACTCTGATCACAGTTGGGCTGAAGTGCCTCTACTCATCAGCACTTCTGCTGCTCCTCAAGAGCTCCGTTTTGGTAGACTTTAGGTTCTCTGCAGCTTCTCTTCATCCCTCCACATGTCGTCTCCTTTCAGGAGAGGCCAACAATCCAGCTAACAACTACTAAGCCAGACAGATAGTTTGATTAAGTGCCTATCAGGTTGAAAATTTGTGATGCCTCCTTCAATTAAACTCACACAGTTACTGGTAGTTTAAAAAAAAAAAAATAGATCACTTGAGAACGTTAAGAGCCTAGGAAAACAAATCCATGTGCACTCCAGAAACTGGGGAGATGCTTGCAATCTGGAACTTGCACAAGGACGAAACGAGATCTTCCGAGAAAACCCAAAGCGTGCAACCCCAAGCAGGAACTCCCGCTGGTTTCTCTTATCAGCCCCTTTGTGAACAAGTCTACCTCATTACAATAACAGGAGAAAAAACACCCAACAATACCTGGAGAGTTTGGTGCCAGGTTGGAGGTAGAGCAGCTCAGAAACAGGTTTGACGAGCACCAGAAGCAGTGCACGGGAAAGGCAGGACCCAAACCCCCACTTTTGGGCACAGCACTCACAACCACAGCCTTACAAGAGCTTAACGCTCCACAACAGGATGTTTCGATACCAAGCAAGGATTAAGCTCAGTAGGTTTAGTGTTTAGGTGCAAAGCTACCTCAACAGCTCCTCAAATCTGCTTTTCACTGGTAAATGCGTGTTTTGATGGACCAATTTCTGGTTGAAAGTAGATTTTTAGCAGGTATGGATCAGTAAGTTAAGAAACTACGAAAGCAATCCCCAGTTGGTCAACCACGCCATGAACACGAGCAAAACAGCACCGGTGAGGTGTTGCAATCATCGCTGTATGGACCTTATGTAATTAGTATGACACAGAGCAGGACATGAATACGTGCATGCTTTGCTCGTTATTGTGACGACCCAGTTCTGGGCTATTAGCCGATCACCGCCTGCGAAGGAACGCCTGATTGTCTGCTGCTCGCAATCCCACACTAGGAGAGCTGAAGAGAAGCATTGTGATCACCTCCTCCCACTTGCTGCACAAAAAAAGGTGGAATTTAAAGAATCTTCCCTTTTAAAGTGACCAAGAACTTCTTGCTCAGTTACCTTATTTGTCCCTTGTTTTTGTTTTTTTTTTTTTTTTTAAATGCGGCTGGTTTCAGTTTCTACCCATCCCATCTTGAAACGCCTTTACACATAAACCACAGCATGTTGTATGACAAATCTTTGATTACGCACCGAAGGGAGAGCTGCAGGTATGTACAGTATGCCAAGAACGACCTCGACATCTCCCCTCCTTTAGGTATCCATAAACCAGAGCTCTTTGGAAATATTGTCTCCCCCATAACTCCAAAGAAAGGAGTTCATGAAGCAGGAATAGTTGAACACATCTAAGCGGGCAGCTTCCACTAACTCCTAGAACAGCGAGATCCAGAGCTTTGTTGCCTGCTCTTCAAAGAAATGCTTCCCAACTGTAGAGGCTTGGACATTTTAGACTCTCCATTGCCTTCAGCTGCCCTTCTGTGTATGTTTTCCAGCTCCACCGAAGATGCAACAGCCAGAAACGCACAACGCAACACGTTTACACAGACATTCACGCATTGAAATTCAGTCAGCGTTACTCAATGACCCAACGCTTAATCGGATTAAAACAACATCGTGTGCTACCTGTAGCAAGCAGGAGGCCAGCGTGCCATCGACAACCAAGTCAACGGCAGGGAGAATCCTGACGGCCCCAAAGAGCACGCCGTGCCCTTGGTAAGGGTTGTGCCTACTTACCTGCAAAGAGTTTCTTTCACAAGCCCAAAAACCACACCGCTCACTGCACTCCTAAACACAAGGAAGCACAGCAGACACTCGAAAATCCTGTTCTACTTCCCAGCAACAGCTTCTCCCATTCAGCTGGCAGCGTGCTGCCATTTGTAGAAAAGTTGGGCATTTTTAGGGGATGGCAGAAGAGCTCCAGAAGCCTGATTATACGTTGAACGTAACTTCTTTATTACACTCCTAGGATGAATTATGAATTTAATTAGAATCAGCTTTAACAAAAAGCTGCTAAAGGTGAACACAGAAGATCAGGTGAACAGTGTACAGAGCTGGACAGCTCTGGCACACGCTTTGTTGTGTGGATTTACCTCTGCGTGCAAAGCGAGACCGTCTCACACCCTGACAGCTTATCCCAGAAGCTGGAATAAAGCACTGCTTTGTACAGATGAATTTAACCTTACCTTGAAGGCAAATATTACCAATCACACGGTTAGGAAATCGCGCCTGTATGAAGACGCTTCGATTCAACTTCCACTTCCAATCCCTAATCTTCAGCGTAGCTGTCAATTAGAAGCATTCATTACCAAGTAATCCCCACTACACACCAAGTCACCTCCGTCCTCTTTGAAGCCTTAATACCCATCGGTGAGGATCACTTCGTACCAGTGGATCACTCGTAGGCCTTCTGAACTGCATCCAGACAGGGAATTACTGCCAGCAGCAGCACTGCACGCATCAGCCGATTATCCAATACAAAAAGCTTCGCAGCGTCACCGATCCCCAAAGCTCTGTCCACCACAGAAATGCAGCCTTTACGTTCTGATTTAGATATCTATAGATGAGGAGAAGAAGTCCTTGTTGTTACAAGGTCATACCTAGCTTGCTAGAAGACTAAATTTAGCCACCTGTGCCTCAGGCGATTCTATTAGTTACGGGAAGAAGGGATGCTGGTGTTGAGCACGGGTCCAAGGGTAAATCCCTTGGAAGACTAGACTCCATTTAATTGCAAATGATCTCAAAGCTATTAGCAGGGAGCCCCATCTCAATTCATCGAAAGAGGAGACGTTGAAATACTACGCAGAACTAGCATCAGGACACTGCCGCTCTGTTTTAAGGTAGGTTTGTTCAAGTGGTGTAAACTATTACTACGTTCAGTTACAGACTTGGTAAGAGAGGAGTTCAAGAAGGTTTAACAGATGGGGTTTCAGCACAAATGTATTTTAGAACACCTCCTTAGCAAGCATATTTCCTACTCTAACACGCCGTGCGCTACAAGTATAACGCCGCGGAAGAGCTGATCAACGAGAACACGGGGATTTTTCCAAGCTTTTGTAAATGTTACCAGAGACTGACTGAACAGTTTGTGAAGACAAGCTCCAGTTTACCAAAAGGTGTCACAGCAAACAGCTTTGTGACACATTTACTAATTTTCCCAGCCAGAAAGACGGGGATGACTCAGATTCTCCAGCAGTAGCACTAGCTGCGTTGGGTCTTCGGATCAGTATCGGCAGCAAGCCCACGGAACCATCACAGCGCTCAGCTGAGGTTTGAAGTCCAGGATCGTTGCGAGCGTTCGAGAGAACCTACGCTCAAAATGAAAGCTGAAGAACTTGTTTTGAAGGCTTCACTGGGGAATAACTACTCTATCCGTCTCAGCCCTGCCAGCTCCACAGATCCTGAAGAACCTATTTTGGTGCAGAACACCTGAATAGGAGCATTAGCTCAATCGCGCTTAACAGAACAAAATTAGGATTACTGAGATCACTGCCCCAAATCAAAATGAGCACAAGGTTTCTCACCCTAGATGTTGAGGACGCATGATCCAACTAGACACCTGTAAGTCACGCTCCATTCCCTCGGGTCTCTGAAAGCAGATGGTAGCACAGGAGGCTGCCTGAACATCCGACCCTCACCTTGCACCTGAGCCCATCACTGCAGCACCCCCGGCCAGGAGGGATCCCCAAAGCCTGCCGTAGATCACGTCGTCTCCTTACTGCTGAAGCTGTTTTCTGCAGAGACCAGAAGGAACAGAACAAGAACACCACGCCCCAAATCATAGATCTTGACAAGTGCAGGCACTCTGGCACACGCAGTAACTGCTAACGTTGAGAAATGATTAAAAAAAAAAAAACACAGAGTACCAGTGCTAAGTCTAGACAAAAAACAAAGGGCTGCGTGGCCGTTTGAAGCCTAATACCAGCTTTGGATCTCAACCACTGAATAATATAAATTTCAGCACTGCTACTCTTTCTGCAGCAGCAGAACACAGCCTAACTATGATTTACCATCACTGGTGTTGCATCTATCACCAGTAAAACTGAAGCCTTAGCGCTGCCAACGCTGCACAGAGCTTTTTCAGAATTAGAAACCTGTCAAAACCTTTCCAAACAGAGGACAGCTGGGAAGCGGTATCAGATGCCTACGTGGCTGCAGGGTGATCATCCAGAGAACCTGAGGACCTCCAAACCATCGAACCTGGCACCGATGAAGATGAGAGCGCAGACGGGGAGCGAGCGCTTTTTGGCGTGGGGAAGCACCACGCTGCCTGGTGAGTTTTGGAAGCTACTTCCAAAGCATCCAAGAAGTTGCTTAACACGTGTGCTGCCACAATCCTTCCCTCCCAGTGCAAACCAGCGCGGTGTTCCCTGGTGCTTCAGCCCCGCGACAGCAGGAACCGGTCTCCATCAGCCTCCTGAAGGCGAGACCTTTGAAGTCTAACACGCTTGAAAAGAGACAACTACAAAGCGTGTGGTCTCTGCCTCATTAAAATAAGATGTTACAGGTTAATAAGTTTCATTTGTTCACTCAAACTTGTTCTTTTAAGATCCAGGAAATAAAATGAAGCTGTAGAAACAAGCCTTGTGCATTACAAGAACAGTTAGAAGGTACCTAAGGACAGCCACAGTACCTAAAGCAGGGTTGCTACAGGACTTGGAATTAAGCAACTTGCACCGAATTTCAGAGAAGTTGAATTTTCATTAGTTGCCAGGACTGTCGCTGCCGATGGAACAACTTTATAAGCCATATTTTACAGGACTTCCTCTCATTTGTTTTTTTTTAATAGACCTAAATAAGCAGAAGTCAAACCTACAAGGAATTTTGACTCACAAGGCATGAAAGCTTGAAAACCCAGCAAGTCTGAGACACTGAGATTGCTACACTTCAGAAACTCACCAAAAAAACAAAAAACACCTTCTCAGAGTAATAACTTGATTCCTACTCCCCTCCTTGCCACGAGCAAGACTAGACACATGCAAACAAACTGCCTGTATTTCTTTTTTCCTATTAATGTGAAAGGGGGAAAAAAACTGCATATGAATCTACCCTCTGATTTATAACTCAGAAGTAAATGCACAGCAGCTAGCAAAAGAACAGAGTTTGGTTTGTTATTCCTGCAAACAAGACGTTACCCTCATTACAGGTGTAACAAAGTTAAGTGCTTAAGAAGAAACTCGTGCAGTTTTCGACCTCATAAGCAGATAAGATTTACTGCTACCTAAGATGATTTAAATTATGAATTGAGCTCCACAGGAAATTGCTAAGATGGAAGTTATCGTATTCTGCAAGATAAAATAAATAGCTTTAAGAAACACGTGCTTCAGGCTGGTTGGCTTCACAGAGTTCAAGTACGTTTCTCCTATAACTTCCTTAACCTAGCTTTGGCACTAAAATACAGCGATTCCTCATGAATTGGGAAAAATAGGAGCAGTTTTGTAGAAATCTGCTATTCCAGAGTTCTCTCAGCTTTAGCACAAGCCACAGACTCATCAAGCTTTATCAATATACATTAAAACACATATATGGGACAGCAACTACTCAAGATATTCAATAATTATGGGGCCTTCTCTAATGTAAAACTCACCTTAGAAGACTCCAGAAACATGACAGCTTCAGAAAAAATGACACTAGATTCAGGACTGCGAAGAAAACTTCACTTTTTTTGTAAACAGCTGCAATTTTGCCAGCCTAAAGGAATGTCATAATATAATCATAAGGGGAAAAAAAAGAGGAGGAAAGCAGAGGCAGACAGGAAAACACTTTTTCCATCTCGCAACCGAATACCTCCAATTCCTGCATTAAATGCTAAGAGGAACGAATCCACGCCATTCAATTGTCTTCCACAAAGCACAAACTGTCAGCCTAATCTTCTGGGTAGAATTGCTGTCAACTCCTTAGGCTATTAAGTTATTATCCAGAAGAGATTTGCTCACAGATGAGCAAACCAAAACAGAAGATTCAGACAGGTAAGAGACACCTATCCATTTCTGCAAGCGAGCCGCTCTAAATAGATTTTACAGGAAGAAATAAGATGGGAAAAGCCAGGAGAAAATGGTGGTAACCTCACACTGATTAGTGTTTCAGCGCTGCGTTTGCCAACTGTTTTATTTCTATAAGCAGTCTTTTAAAAGGTAGAAACGTCTGAGGAACCAGAAAGCCAAGACACATTTTAGCAAGGAGTTAGAATACCTCCTCGCTCTATAAAAGAAAGGTCCTGGGGGTTTAATATGAAATGCAACAACCAAGGAGGCACAAGCCTGAGATTTCACCTCACCATAGCTCATCCTGCAGCCTGTGCTCTCTACACCACTACGCTCCGAAGCCCGTGGTCTTCTCGGCTCTTTGCAGGTCGAGATGATCGCTGCCATCATTTCCTCAACGCCACGAACCTCGCGTGGCTCCAGAGGGTGCCTGTCCAGCGGCCACCTGTTTCTGCAGGATCGCGCTCCCAAATAACGCCGGGAAGGAGCTGCTGGCTTACGAGGAAGAGAAGTTTCTGGGGGCTGAGAATGGGAAGCCGATGACCAAGAGTTCTGTGACAGCATTTCAAAGAATTGCTCCCACACTCGGGTTCGACTCATTAGGAACCGAGAAGCTTTTGGGACAACTGGAAGCCTGTACAAGCACGAGAGGTTTGAATGAATCAAAATAGCACCGGGATACTGGCACTTGAAATCAAGATTAAAGACTCCTCTGATACTTCAGCACGGGAGCAGAGAGAGCCAGCAGAGAGGAGGAACTGGGGAAGGATGATGCAGCTTTTGGGGGAAGAGAGGCTGATTCACGAGAACCTCATCTCAAAACAATCCTACTGGGATTAGGGTTAGCAACGTAAAAACCAAAGCAAGAAAAAAAAGAAAATCAATACGGCACAAGTGAAATAAGATGGGAAGACAAAACCAAGGCACGAGTGCGTGCCTACATAAATGCTGGAAGTCGAGAAGATGGAGAAACCCGAACAACTGTTTTTTGGAGTGATAATCCAGGCGTAGCAGGTACACTCAAAGCATAGAGGAGGGAAGGCGAGTCAACGCGGCGTTAAATGGAGCCTCTACGCGAGCCGTGGGAGCGTCGTGTCGATACGTAACGCCGAGACCGAGTTCTTAAACAGCACAAAGCGACTCCTCCCCGGCAGCGCGCGCGAGAGAAGCGGCAATTCCCGACTTCACCTCCAAGAGGGAACGAGGAAGAGCCACGACCACGCGGTCTGACCGCGCCGCAGCAGAAAAGAAGCCGACGTACCGGGTCGCCCCGCAGCAGGATGGGGAAGTTGGTTTGAGCTGGGCTGGGGTACCCCAAAGACGCTTGCACCGGTTTCTAAAGAGCGATTCGGAGGCATCTGAGCAGCCGCAAAGCGGGCAGCCACACCGGGCAAGGCAGAGCTGTGCTGAGGAGCAGACTCAATGGACACTGGGCTAATTATATTTTATAAAATGAAGTCATGTCTCAGGAGTAGTTAGAGGTTTGGTTTGTTTCTTCCTTCTGAAGGAGTCAGAGCACATGAAAGAGGCAGCTGATACACTTCATTGAAAAAAAAAAAAGTATACTAAATAACAAGATCCTTCACCAAAGCTCTTCAGGGAACAAAACTACCACAGGATAAAAAGAAAAATCGTTCAGATACATAAGTAACCGGTTAAAAAAAAAAGAACTGGGGAAGGAAGGCATCGCCGGTCAGTTTTGTAGTGGAAGGGACTCACCACAGCACCCTGCTCTCCTCAAATCAACGCGCAAGAGAAGGCAGTACTGAGATGACAACGTTGGCTACCCTGAATAATTCAGCATTATCAGTAAATAAAAGCGGCGACACCGGGGCACGAGAACAGCAGCACCGCGGCTTCTGATCCCTAACGAACAGGCGGTCGCGCCGACCCTCTGCCATCCCCGTGGCGGGACGGCCGCGGCGCAGCCGGGATCGACGCGAAGAGCACGGAGGAGAGACATGGAAAGGAAAGTCTAAGCAGAGGGGGACGGCTCAGACAGGCCAAGAGACCGCTGGGACAAAAAGAAGTTTCCTAAAATCACGAATGTCACGGAGAAAACGAGGAACGAATTTGCTTCTTGCCGTTATTAATTTTTTTTATTTATTAAATCGACACCCCTGTTCTTGTTTTCTGTCCCTTCCTTGCACGTGGGCTACACGAGAAGCAGCGCACAGGCTTCGCGTCCAGCTTTGTGCCTCTCTGTGAATACCGCGATGATTCAAAGCGAGTGGGCAGATCTGCGGAAGAGAAACGTGGAAGGGCACTAAATTCAAGTGGTACTACACCTGGCTCTGGAAGCTCGTACGCCGCTGGAATGAGAAAAAACAGAGCACTGTTTCCCCAAATTAGACGTGCCGTATCTGTGTGCCCCCATCCCTGGGCGTCTGCTGCTGGTTACCAGCAAGGATACTGGGCCGGATGGATCCCTGCTCTCACCTGGAAGCCCTTTTAGGGTATCACACAGGACTTCATCTGTTAACCTGAGAACACGCAGCAGCCGGTTGCTTCAGAAGAGCTGGAAATCAGTTTTTAAAATATCCACATACAAAAAAAAAAGGGGCAATTGGTCTAAGGCGGGTGGCAACTGGCCATGGACTAGGTTGCCCTCGGCCAGCTAATAACTGCCCTCGTAGGGGCGTTCTCCGAACCTGTCTGCACGCTCAGCCTTACCAGGGTGTTTTCCAACAGCGACTTTGGCATAAAAAGTTGAATTGTTGGCAACACAGAGAATGGGAACAGCACAAAACCTCCGAGGGGAGAGAAACATAGATGGGACGGAGCAAGGTAAGGCCAGATTTTCCTGGCCGTTTCTCACTAGTATCCTCCAAGTTCTCGAAGCACTTCTCTTTTTTTTTTTTTTTAAATCTCACTAAAGCAGAATTACCTTTTTCTAAGCACCACGATATCTAAATTCCAGATCCTTTGCCATCTGGCGGCACCATGCCGGCGGTCACCCTGCCCCTACAAGGGCTCCCACCGATATTCATCGTCGGCAGCATCTCCAGCAGCTCCCCAAGCCTTCACATGGGGAAAACCTCCGTATATCTGCCTACAACGGCACGAGCTCACACCATAAAACCGGAGTTTTGCCATCAGCGGCGTTTCCCCGCAAAGCCAACGCTTCCAAAACTTCGGCAGCCGGCGAGGCGTCCTCCCCAGCTTCCAGCCGTAAGAAAGCCGACCTCAAAGGCGCTCTTTGTATTTTTCGGAACGCGCCCGCTAATATTCGATAAGGGCTTCTGCACGGGAACAAAGCTTCCTCTTCTCCGTTCGCCCAGCGGGCTGGCGGAGGCTGGGTTAGCGAGAGGGAATTCGGAACGAACCCAAAGCCCTCGCGCCCCAAAACGGGGGTGGAGAGGAGGGGGGGGGGCGTTTATGGGAACGGGAGCCGGCAGCTGGGGCGCTGAGGGCTGGGAGCGGCTGCTCACGCAGACGCATTAGGTCACTGATATCAAAATAAAATTAAAAAATGATATCAAAGTAAAATAATAATAATAATAATAAACGATAATAAATGTAGGTCTTTTTTTTTTCAGTAAGGTGACTCAGAACAGAATCTCCAAAACTAAATAACATATTATCAGGTTTTGCACAGTTATATACTAAGAGGCCATAAAATAGTGTTTCTTATTGTTAAAAATGCCTGGAGTACCTTATCTTCTGTAATATGCTAATGGCACATGCTGATTTCCAAAACAGTAACCGGTGTAGGCTAACTGCTGGAAGATATAAAAACATTTACATAGATGAACAAAACTGTGTGTGGTAATATATTTGCAAATTTATCTTACAGATGTCATTTCCAGACATGAAGACATGATAATTGCTCTGTAACTAGCTCTAATTAATTAGGACCCTAAAAAGCTATAACAAATTACCATCAACATATTTGAAAGTATTTTAGAAAGATATTTCTGAATTTTTCACTCAATGTAGAAATGTGGTGATAATTCAGTTATTCATACTCCTTCTCAGATTTGTTTCCACGGCACACACTATATCTAGAATGAACTAAGAAATTATTTTTCCTTCTTAAAAATATCAGAGCTTTCCAAGTTTCCANGGGGGAGAAGGGAAAACCGGCTGTAAAATGAACGAAAATGGCTAGAAAAATAAAAAAAACCAGCGCGCTCTCACCACGTTAATATTCAGTGCTTGCATTTTTAAAGCGCGGTAGCTCGCGTTACTTGGGGGTGCACCAGCAAGTGTGTGAAATACGTCCCCCCAGTTTGGATGGAAATTCTGCTCTCGCCTCCACCCTTCAGCCCCGTGGCCACCACAGAACGAGTTTTGTCTGGGGCGACTTTATGGATAAATTACATCATGGAATCCTAGAATGGTTTGGGTCGGAAGGGACCTTA
>VXAA01001141.1:407716-429827 GCA_013399115.1 Anseranas semipalmata
GGTCCCCCCCGGGTCCCCTCGGCTTTCCCCTCAGCCTCCGTGCGCCGACATCAACGGGGAATGCTGTTCTGAGAGCCGTTGTCCGCCCCGTGCAGCGGCTGCCGTTAGGGATAAGTTTGGACTCCTGTCACCTCGTCCCCCTTTGTGTCCGGAGGTGGCATCTCCGTGCATTGGCTCGTCCTTGTTTTTGGTGGCCCGGGAGGTGTGAGGGCGCCGGGAGGTGGTGGGGAAGGGTAGGGGTGGGTGAAGAAGGGCGCGCTGCTGGCTCTGCGTGGTTAACCGGGAGCTTCTCGTCGGTTTGTGTTGTGTTGTGTGAGACAAAACAACGTCTGAGTGTGAGTTTTTTAGTAGTTGGCAGAGAGGGCAGTGGGAATGTTGCTTTGCCCTGGAATGGAGAAAGACACTTTGTCTTCCCTTTCCCTTTTTCCCTTTCTTGAAACAGCCACAAGGGATTTCCCAAAGCGTCTGTCTCAGCATTTCCCTTAGAAAACCTTTTCCTTACAATAAACTGCACAGAAACCTGATACAAAGAGAGGAGATAAGTTCTACTAGCTGTATATGTGTGTGATCAGGCTGTTGGTTTCCTCAGAACGAAAGCCCCCTTACCATTTCTCTGCATCCCATCCTCTCGCAGCTACATCTTGTCGATAACAAACGAGGACGAGATCCGGGAGTACGTCATTGACCTCCTTCAGGGCACCGACGGGAAGAAGAGTCGGTTTGTAGAAGAACTGCTGTCCAGGTGGCGGAAATCCTCGCAGCTGCCTTCTGAGCCCTTACCAGCATATCGGAAAAAGGATGGTGAGGGACATGGGGAGGGAGGAATTGAAGAATCAAATAAGCTTGTCTCAGTTATTCTGTTTATAGAGAATTATTTGCCATGAATGCCCGTGGCCGGTCCAATTTCTGTATGTTGTGACAGTGTAAAGCCAATTTTCATTCCCCAACTGGATGCAGGAGTTCAGGGATGTCTTTCTCTTGCTGGAGTTCCCAAGCCTTTCTTTGTGCTTACGCGCTCTTCCAGAGACTTCAGAAGTGCCTCGGGCTGGAGACCAAGCGAAAAAGGGGAAACGCAAAGGAAGGAACAAGCAGGAAACACCTGCGTATGTGGAGCCAAGCGCACACGTGGAGGAAGTAAAAACTCCCCTCGACCTGGCCAAGGTGAGTGGAGCTGGTACGTGGGCGCCGACTTCGTGTGGCTGCGTGTCCCAGTGGACGGTGAGGGGCGGCTGTTCCCGCGTAGCAGCTCTGAAGCTGACTGCAGACTCGGGCAGGCAGTGCTCATACTGTGTGCGTCTGTCTGTCTGTATGTATACGGGAGTCTTTCACTGCCACGGGGCAAATAATATACCTGGGGATGGCGAGAGTGGAGTTTTTGAGGGCTGTGGAATCAAGGAAGCCACCGTGTGGGTGAAACATTCCTTCTTGCTCTGTTTAAAACTTGCCAGTCACACCAAATAAAGCTTTAATTGACAACTGAAACATTTCTGGCTGCCAGGCTCCTGCTGCTACAGAGAGGAGGCCTTGAAGCTGCAGCTCAAAGCCATGCAGCAAGCATTCATTGCCTTTCTTTTTGATAGCTAATTAATACACTTTGTAGCAGACTTGTCTTCCGTTCAACAGAGCTGTTTCTCAGCCTAAGCACATCAAATATGATGATCTCTGATGTCAAATATTGTTGTAGTTACCCAGACTGAACCTCGGGATTTTATTTCTGCTAGAGTGGGTTTTGACCCAGAGCGTTACAGCTACTTGCTGGGAACCCGAGCTCCTTGCTTAGGTGTGGATCCAGCTGGAGAGCCACGTACCTGGTTCCCATCAGATGCAGCAGATCGCCGTGTTGCTGCCTGAAGCGTACGAGCGTGCTCCGTGGAAATAAACATGTGGAAGTGCGCTGCGCTTGGCTTGCCTTGTTAGACTCACAGTGGAGTCCTTCGTGCTACAAACATCGAGCATGTTGCACGTCCCGAACCTAAATTCTGTGATTTATCCAGGTGCAACCTTGACATGAAGTCGTGGAACATCATCCAAATCCTAAAAGCCAGGGTTGCACCTGAATAAACAGTGGAACTTAGTTATGTTTTTGAACTGAGGTATTGTAATAGGGAAAGTGCAAATGCTTAAAATGTTTGTAAAGATTAAAAAAACAAACATTTTTTGGAACTGGGGCTTAAAAATGGACAGTGACGTTCCATTTCTTTGTAGTTAACCTAGTAAAAATGCTGAGAAACCTCTGCCAAGGTTTGCTAACCGAGGTCGCTTTATCTGCTTTTGTTTCTTCTGAATAGTAGTGTTTGGATCTGGTAGGGGCAGGAAAGCCAATTGGGCAGAGCTGGGGGAACTGGAAACGCTGTGTCTCCTTGTCACTAAACCAGTGGCCTGGCTGAGAGCAGAGCGTGGAGGAAGATGCAAAAGGAGTCAGGGCGAGAGGCGTCCTAATGCCGCAGCACGGCACCATCGCTGGGAAAAGCAACATGGGAGCTGGAAGCTGAGTGGGTCAGGGAGCGGGAGTGATCCTCGAGCGTGCAGCAGCCCGAGAGAGCGAGTTGTTGTTTGGTGGCGAAAGAAAACAGGCGTTCTGGGAAAGGGTTTCCTAGAAATCCTTTTTTCTATCGCAGAGAGATGCTGTGCTTGAGCTGCCAGAGGATTTTCACGTGTGTCACAGATACGGCAAGTAAAGGCCAGAGAATACATTTATTTTGGAGTGGTGCCTGCTGAAATAGATAAGGATAATGAGTCCTGGTTTTTCTTGGTCGTGGCTAGCGTGCAATTCTTGGTTGAAACCAGTCTCAACTAGTGTTACAAGAGGGGTTTGTGCCTGGAGTCTGTTGGGCTTACTTTCAAAGCATCTGGTTTTGAGTATTGGCAGAGAAAATGGTAGCAGGATTGAGATGCCTTTGTTCTGTCCCTCTGGAATGATTTCTGTGCTGGAATTAACTCCTATTCACTTCTCAACTGGTACCTGCTAGAGATGTCAGGAGGGGGAATGCTTTGTTTCTTTGATCAGGATGGAAAGGCTGAGGGAGAAAATAGAGAATTCCACTGCCAGGTTGTTAATTCAGCCATCATCTAAAATATCTTGCTTCATTTCTGATCAGGATTTCTCTGCTTCAGCCTAACCCAAAACCTGCATGCGCGGTCCCTGGTTGGAACTCAGAGCGGTGAATCATATCATCACCGATGCCAAGTCAAGAATGAGGAGAAGAATTTACATTGGAGCTAAAAACTCGAACATGCAGGGCATGGAAAACCTCTGCTCAGGTGGCTGCGCAGGGAGGAAAACGCAAAAGACGCTGCCTGGTGAACTGGCTGTGAATGAAGAGGTCCCATCTGCCAGCAGCAGCTCTCTTTCTGGGGACAGGCACACAGGGGACTTCACAGTTGCAAAGAGGGGGTTGCTGTAATCCAAATTGCCCCTGAGAGTATGTCTGGGAGTGGCTGAGCTGCTCTTTGAAGCTGTTAAATACCCGAGGGTTGATAACGCGAGGCTGGAGGACTGACAGCACACCTGCCATCTAGACCCGAGCAATTTCAGCTTACAGAAGCAGCAGAGATCAAATGGGCCTGCAACATCCTTGTGTCCTTGCTTTGCTGAGATCCCTTGGACCATTTCTGGCGGGTCTGAGCTTGTCTTTCAGTTGTCTTGATTTGAACCTGGGGAAGTTTCATTCCATTTAGGCAGAATAATGATTATCTGAGTCTCCCCAGCCTGCTCAAGAGTCAATGCTTTCTCTTTGCTGCTGGTATTACAGTATGAATACAGTTTGTTTGTTTTATTTTTGCTTCTCAGGCACAGGAGAACAGCGCCGGAGTCAGCAGCAGCAGCAATTCCTGTAAGAAGAAGACCAAATATGTCAGCCTGTATACCAAAGAAGGGCAGGACAGGCTGGCTGTCCTGATCCCTGGGCGTCACGCCTGCGAGTGCCTGGGCCAGAAGCACAAGCTCATCAACAACTGCTTAGTTTGTGGGCGCATTGTCTGTGAGCAGGAGGGCTCTGGACCCTGCTTGTTTTGTGGTTCACTGGTTAGTAATGAGGTGTTTTGTTTTTTTTTTAATTTGCCATGCTTAAATGCAGCGTGGTTTGCTCAGGGTTTTGAAATGGCATGGGGCTGAATTAGCGTCTCCTCTCAGATCAAAGCTCCCTCAGCAAAGTGCTCCAAAATCTGAAGCTGTGCAGGAAAGAACCTGTACCATCTCCTTCCAGGGGAAGAAGAACCGCTGTGGTTTTAGGTCACTTTTGTGCTTCTTTTAAGATGTGCCGCATCAGAGAGTGGAGAGGTTTCCCTCATAATTTGCATCGCTTTGGAGCTTGCCTGGTTTATGACAGTCTCCTGTGCGGCAGTGCCCAAAATGCATGCAAGGCTTCAGCCCCATCCTGGGCTCAGCCTTGCTAGGCTTTTAAGGGGGAAAAGACATGACTGGGGCCAACGTGCTGTTCCCTTCAGCTCTTGTGCTGTATGCATCATTTGGGATGTCTCTCGTGTCCTGTATTTGTTTGAAAGGACACCTTTTGGAGAAAGGGGGCAAGGTAATGGCTATAGATTCAGCGAAGTTAACTTCAGCAGAGAGAAAATATTGGTTGGATGAAGAAAACGTTTGAAATCAGATTGGTTGCTATTTTCAAAGATCTATTTAACTGCAAGCAATCGACCAAGAGAAAGGACCCGCGAGTTAAGCATTGTTCATCTGCTCCGGGAATTTCGGAGTGCGTTTCTCATCCTTTGAGATGGCCCAGCCATGTGTCTGCCCACAGAACCAATTAAAACCAGGCTGTACAGATCTCATGGATTGTTTTTAGTAAAGAACAAGCTTTCAGGATTGTTCCCATGTAGATGATGCAGAAGGAGGAAAGGTGTGGACTATCTCGGCCACTTTAAACAGTTTACCTTGAGCTGTTGGCCAAGGCTCTGAAGCTGGTCAAGCAGCAAAGTCCTTCCTAGCCTTCTTTTTTTTTCCTTAGGTGTGCACTAAAGAAGAGCAGGACATTCTTCAGCGGGACTCGAACAAGAGCCAGAAGCTGCTGAAGAAGCTCATGGCAGGTTCGTAGCAATCTGTAAAGTAATAAACCCAATCCCTTGTGCACCAGCAGGAGCCCTGCTCTGCTTCACTGTGCTACTCATTGGACTTGCCTTGACGTTGGGTAGGAACGAGAGCGCGTATGTCTTGGTGTATGAGGTGTTTAGATCTGTTCATCTGAATTACAAAGAATTGCTGGCAAAGTCTAAGGGAAATTCTTTCTCGGGAGCTGGCACTTTAATGTTTCTCTGGGATGTAAATTGCCAGGACAGGTTGTGAGCTGTATTTGCTTCAGGCTTCACTGAGCCACTTGCCCCCATTGCTGCACGGTGTCTGTGGTGGGCTTTACGAGGGTAGCTGGGAGGCTGGCTCGTTGTATCCTCTCGGCAAGCGCTCGGCAGCGTTTCTGGACTTGAAGAGAGGTGATAAGTACAAGTGTCAAATGGCAGCGTATAATGTCCTTACCCAGAGGCCCCAAGGCTGCTTGTTAGGCATTCCGGAATCAATCATATGAACTGGATCGCTGCAGCAGTCCTTGAAAATTAGGATAAGTCCCATGTGGAATGTGTGCTGTGGAAGATGAAGTGCTGCTATCTGATTTGCTGGGTCTAGAGAGGTGTTGGTTAATATTTTCTAATGGCTTTTCTCATCTAACACTTATCTTGGGAGCTAAAAATAAGAACGGAGACAAGGAAGGCAAAAGGAAATAATACCCAGTCTCCCAGTGAAGACCTGTGCGTTATGGGGATGTTTGTCTGAGTTTAGCTGAAATATAGCCAAGGTCACGGTGTTCTTGCTTGAAAAATAAACTTTGCTGAGGAACTGGGAAAGTATTTGCTCTGGGTCTCGGTGTCAACTTCTGATTAGAGCTGCTGAGATGCAGGAGGTCCCGTAAGTCCTTGGGAATAATAGCTGGTCAGAGTCAGTCTGTTTATAATCTTCCTGTAGAAATCCTGCTGGTCTTCAGGATCCTGTTTTCTTACCTGTTTTATTGGTCTCCACTTCTGCCTCTGCTGGGTCTTGCTTTGTACATTATGTGTGTAGGTGAAGGCTGAAATGTGGATAGCTGTTTGTCTTGGGGGTGGAAAAATGTGGATTGGTGACGATAGGGAATACAGGCCTTTTTGTTTCCCTGAAATAAAGGCATTACGCTGTGTGTTGTCTTCTGTGAAATACGTTGGCTTGTTCCGTTGTGGTTGTGAGGCAAACCTTTTCTCCTTTGGTTTGTTTGGTTGGGTTCTGGCTCCTTGCCAGAAATGGTATGAAATAAGAGATCAGTGTTGGGAATATATTTCTCTCTCTAACAATAGCTGGTCTCAAAAACCTGCTGAGGTGTATTGGGGGAGGATTTCATTTGTGAGAAGCTCACACAGAAGCAGACGCAAGGCTTGCTCTGTGCGTAACTAGCAATTGTCAGTGATCTATTGTGACCAGGAGTCTCTTTGTGGTGGTAACAACGCTTAGGAGATAATTTGGATTTTAAGAAGAGTCTCGAGGCCTGCTGTTGACAATGGGCAAACTTTGGACTGACCAAATTGTTAGGAAAGGCTAAAGGAGAATCGAAGACCAAGACTTTCTCTCTAAACACTACCTAAGCATTGTCACTCTAGTATTTAAGTGCTTTCTCCTCTTTGGAGGAAGGAGTCTGTGAAAAGGGGCTAGAGGGAAAATCAAAACTTGGTTTAGAAAGGTGCTGATCTTGGTGCAAGGTACCTCTTTTTGATCTTTGAGTGGCAGTTGCTTTAGGGGGCATTTCTGCAGCTAGCCCCACCAAGACCAGGCTTTAAACAACTGTCCTGTCTCTGGATATTGAGCTGTGATTTATTTTCTCTCTCAGGTGCTGAAAGTTCAGGGAATTTGGATGCCATAAGCAAAGACTTACTGCCTCGGCAAGAAGCTAGACTCAAAGCAGGCCTGGAGATGGCTGTGAAACACAAAGACAAGTTGTTGGAATTTGACAGGACAAGGTAAGGTACTAGCTGTGAGACTATGGTGAAATAACAAATTATCTGGCAGGCAAAGCTGCCTCTAACAGAAATGTTACGGCGTTCCTTCCATAACATAAAACCTGGGTGGTAGCTACCGACACCTTAGCATTGGACTTTGGTGTTCACATTCACCGGAACAAGAGTGAACCCCTCAAATGTGTCCTGTTTGGATGTCCTTGCTTTGTGTCCCTGACGGTGCAGCTCTCTGGAGAGAACAGAAGGGAGCAGGTAGAAAGGCAGGTTTGCCGCGTGACTGTCCCGCTGTGCTGATCTTCTGCCATTGCCCTTGTTTCTCGCCAGCGTGCGTCGAACCCAGGTCATTGACGATGAATCGGATTATTTTGCTACGGACTCCAACCAGTGGCTCTCCAAGCAAGAAAGGGAGGCCCTCCAGAAGAGAGAGCAGGAACTGCGGGAGCTGCGCCATGCCTCCCGGCTTGCCAAAAAAATCACCATCGACTTTGCTGGTAGACAGATCCTAGAGGAGGACAGCGGTATGGCTGAATACCACAGCAAGTGAGTGAGAACGGGCAGCGCGAGGGCATGGCTAAGAGCAGGGAGGTGAAAATCATTATGGTCTGGCTGAATCTGGAAGAGCAAGCATAAGGAAAGCTGAGCAAGCCATTCCCTTGAAGGGCACCTCTGATACTAGGATGTGCTCCTACATCCTTTTCTTCCTTCGGGATCTTTTTGGCTTGCAGCATATCATCTCTTTCAGCACAGGTCTACTGAGATCCCCACCTAAGCCCACCTAGCTGAGAGGGTGCCTGGGCTGGGATGTCTGTTAGACATAAAGCTGCCCTGGAAAGAGATGTTGCAGGAGGACTATCTCACCAGAACCAATTAGTCTCAACTTCCAGCCAGGCTGAATTTCTGTGGTAGATGAGAGTGACTGTTCAAATTAAAGCAAGGAAATTATCTAGTTAGGGGAGGTGGTAAAACAAATAAAATAAATGCCTTGGGTCAGAAGCATTTGTGCAGGGAGGAGGGAGATGTTGCCAGAGAGAAGCAGGGAATTCTCACACCTCTCGTTTGTGCTCGCAGACTGGATGAAACCATTGAAGCCATCAATTGTGGCACACTGAGCAAGCCAGCCGGGAGCCCAGAAGCAAAGATGACTTTGAGTTCTGGTGTCTTAGTGAATCCCCGTCTTCTTCAGCCTGCTCCTTTGGTCAGTATGGGTTGAATGATTTCTACCAGAGTCCTGACTAACTCTGGGAGGGCTGAGCTTAAGAATCGTGAATTCTAGCATGTCTATAGTAGTACATCATTCCTCCCGCGTCTCAGAGATCCTCATTAGCCATCCGAGTTGGAGACAGAGGTTTGCCAATGCCCTACTCTGTTCCCTGCTCTTGAGACGTTTGGTTTATTTGGGTTTTAGTCTCCTGCCTCCTATTCAGGAATTTGGAAGAGTTTCTGAGCATCAGCCTAAGGCAGTGTCACTTTTCAGCTCTACAAATGATTTCCAGTTTGCAATGGGCATAATCTCTAGCCTCTAATTCCACTTCAATCATGATACGATTTGTATGTGCTAAGCATTTTGGAAGTTGGATGATTACTGGTTTTGGGTGTTGTCAGCTGTGAATATGCTTTTTGTGTCTTCCTATGAATGCTTTGACACACCGACATGCAGTTTTATTCCTTAAATCCATAGTTTAGCTGCAATGCATAGAAAGGAAAAGCAGCACAGTGGATTCACTACCTTGCTTTTCCTACTGCCAAAGTATGGCGTGTGAGTGCAGCATTCTGCTTGCGAGGAAGAAAGAATGATCCCAATAAGAGTAGTAACGTCCTTAAGTGAAGGAAAATTTCAAATAGGATTTGCACTTGATATGCATTGTTACTAGAGAGGTGCTAACCTTTTTCTTGTTTATTTTGCACACTGAAGTGGGTGGACCAAACTGGTTTGCTCCCACACAGGAAAGCTATCCACTCCTTGGGTGCTGGAGATGAGCTTGGCTCGGAGCGGAACAGGTTGCGGATTCAGGACCGAGAGTTACAGGAGATCTCAGATGATGGTTGGTGCCTCAGCATGCACCAGCCTTGGGCTTCCTTGCTCGTAAGAGGAATCAAAAGGTAAAGGGGTGGCATGAACTGTGATTTACCCTGGCCAGCTCTTGCTTCACATCTTGCAAGATGTAAAGTTCCTCGCAGGACCTCTGCAGACTTGCTTGCATTGTACAGTGACTGATACCTGCTGATAGCTCCAGGTTTTTGCCAGCTGTTAATCCACAGGCTTATCTAGCACTCTAATTCGAAAGATTCCTTTTCTTGAGAGGAAAACAACTGTGAAGGATGTGTAAAAACAGGAAGCTGTGCTTCCTTATCCAGCACACTGATGCTTGGAGAAGCTTGGTGAATCCGTTTTTCATGAAAATAGCTAAGCTGGAAGGTGCAAGCTTCTTCACAGGGGGTAAATTTAGAGAGAGGCTGAGATTTCCGCAGTATAGTCAGCGCATACCTTTCTGGAATGTAAAAGGTAAATAAGCTGAAAATGTTCTTCTGGTCTTTTTGTCCATCATAAATAAGCCAATAGTGGCACTAGGCTTTGTTTAAAGAAAACGAAAGCAAAAAACAAGCACCCCACATCTTGCCATCACCTTTCCTCTCTGGGCTAGGAATCAGGTTCCGAAGAGAAGCTCCTTCAACCCAGCATCCCTGGCATGTTAACTCACCTTCCCTGCCGTTAATATAGACCGAGGATTCTTCTTTAGCCTTTATTCTCCTTTTCTTCAAAGAATGTTTCATGTGAGAGAGCAAAGCTTTTTCACTTCCCCAGCTAAAGATGCCATAAATCTTAGCTGCGTCGAGGTGGTCTGGGGATGCTGTCAGCTGCTCTGATACAGCCGCAGCGCTGATGCCGGGTGCCCGTGCTGGGATCCCCGAGAGCCGCAGCTAACGACCGCTTCATACGGACGTGTGGTCCTTTATTACTCCCTAGATTGCGTGCTCGCTGTGCGTAACTTTTGGAGCTTGAAAGTGAATTGTACGAGCAGATTGTCCTGCGCACATCCAGCATACTGTTGTGTTTGCAGGGGATTGATGTCCCTTTTTGCTGTTACTCTAAAGGAATGAGAACATGCTCTGCTTGTGGCACTATTTCTTGCCCCTTGGCTTTTCTCTGTAGTGCTGACATGTTGCTTGAGGTTTATATAGTCAGGGCAACGCTTAGCAACAGGAATTACGTAGCGAAACGTTAGATTGAAAATCTGCCCGTGTGGGATTTCTGTTGAAATTTAAGTCCTAAATTCTCCTCTGTTCTCTAGGGTGGAGGGCAGGACCTGGTACACATCTCATAGAGGGCGGTTATGGATTGCAGCTACTGCTAAAAGACCTTCCCCTCAGGAGATCTCTGAACTGGAGACCACCTACAGAATGCTGCTCCGGAAAGGTGAACTTCTCTCCTTGGATCTTTGTAGTATTTGGTACATTGAGCCACGTAATGAGCAGTGTCAGAAAGCCCTCTCTGCTGAGCAGTTATTACTGCTTCACTTTTTAACCTTCTGTTCTTGAAATTCTCTTCATCCTTTCTGCATTTCATCAGCTGAATGGGTATGGTGGCAGACTTTAACTCCATCCTTAGGCTGGTCAGATACTCCAGGCACAAACAGTGGCAAATTGCACCTGACTTCCGTGACAACTTTTGACAGCAAAGGACTTCATTTTATTCTGGGCTCAAGCAACAAGATATCGAGTGTGTGCTTGTGTGCGTGTGAAGTGGCTTGTGCTTCAGTCTGTTCACAGGGATGTTAAAGGCTTCTCCTTTATTCTGACCTTGTGGGAATCAGGCTGAAAAAGCTGCAGGTTCCCCAGAAGATGTTATTCTGTCACGTGGGTGGGTGAACGCTTGTGGCTGCACCGCACGCCTGTTTGTGCAGTGTTTCTGCACATCGCCCAACTTAAATGTCATACGGCAGGATTGTCTGCTCCCTCATCGGAGCAAGGAGCTCTTCCTGCACCACGTGTTCCTTTCTCGGAAGCGAAGCAGAGAAAGTTGTGTATATAACTCTTTGTCCCAGCCCTCGTCCTGTCATGGTGAGGATCCTCAGCCTCATTCTGTTCTTGACCCTTCCTGTTCATTTGCTTTAATGTGCAAGTTTACTTTGTGAAACCTCTTGCTGTGCATGGAAGCAAATGAGCGCTTCGGTCGTGGGTCTGTGGGGGTGTATGGCTGTTGCTGTCTGTGGGCTACTGGGGCAGAGTGATCCCCGGTGATCCCCGCTGAGTTATCAAGCTGAGACTGGTAAAATGGAGCATCAAAGCTTGAGAGCAGGGCACGCTGATGAAAACCCCCAGCCCTGCACACACCAGGCTCAGGATGGGTGAGGAGAGCTATGTGCGCCCTTTACCTTTATCAGCACGTGTGTGGCTTATGACAGAGCCCTAGTGCCGGGCTCTCCTGAGCAGTGTGCTCTTTCTCCTCCAAAAATGGAAAAAAAGAAGTACAGGGTGTTAAAATTGCTGTATGTTTCCTTGTGCCTCAGAAAGTACAAGTGCATGGAGGGAGGGAAGGGTGCCTGGGGATTGCAAGACCCCAGCTATGTGTGTAGGGATGTGGGCCCCTTAAAAGATGTTTCTTTTGATGCAGATGTGGAATTTCCAAGCGATTATCCCTCAGGGTGCCTCCTAGGCTGTGTGGACATAACTGATTGTTTATCGCAAGAGCAATTTAATGAGCAGGTAAGTACAGCAAATAAATCTTTACAAGCCTGCATTAGCTAGCAAACTTTTAAAGTAGTGTAACTCACTTCTGCGAGATGCTCTAGAGAAGGCAGTGAATGAAAATCTTAAAGTGCGATGAGAGAAGGCACTGCTACGACGTGGTCCTGTTTGGCTAACCAGAGAATGTGCCAAGATAATATGTTTCAGCAGTGGTGGAAGGAAGCAGAGGGCTAATAAAGACTCAGTCTATGGACAGCCTCTCTGGCAGTGAGACAGTTTGGTTGAAACTAGTTTCTCACATACCGTGAAACTCTTTTCAATAAGGACTCATAGCAGTTTGTTTAAACCAACGCTAGCTTGAGAGACCATGCTGCAAAAGCTCTTGACAGCTGTTGCTTCCCTTACTGCACGGACAGATGTGCACCAGAATGCTGTGGCTGCGCTGAACTGTGGAAAATAGGAATGCATTAATGTTGCATTTCTGTTTTTCATCCTCATTTGGCAAACTCGGGAGCTTACATCTCACGTGGATGTGACTTCTAAAGCACTGATTGTTTCTCTTAAAGAAATTTCATGGGATCCTTATAGAAAGAATTGCTCGAAGTTTTGCCTACCCAGGCAGTATAACTATGCTGATCTTCCCATCTCGGGGAGGACTCTGGGTTAGGAGGGGTTATTTGGCTATTTTTGGAGGGCAGCGAACCACTCCCTGAGCACAGCCAGCAGACTGTGCAGTTATTACGGTGATTTGTGTGGCGGAGGGCGTGAAGGGGCCAAGAAACTACTCAGGACAGCGTGGAACCGCTGCAAACTGCACAGCAGTGGTGGTGATGTGCCACAGGCCGATGTCCCTGACCCTGTGGTGCCATGGATCAACTACCCTCGTATAAGAGAGGCTTTAGCTCAAGCAGAGCTCAGGGAGTGTGCCACCATCAAGGTCTGCAGGGCTGGGAGCGCCTGGTGCTTCTCCTGGAGGTCACGGTGGCCTCGCTGGTGGGAGCTGTGCTCTGCTTGAGGCAGTCACCAGGAGAAGGAGCCGTGGGAGGAGGTGAGCACCCTCCCGCCAGGGGGGATGGCTAGGAGAGTCCCAGGGTCTTCAAAGAGACCCTGCAGAGAGGACATCCTGAGCCCTGAGGTGCAGGGAAGGGGAGGGACAGCTGGAGAATATGGTGGGCCAAGACTCCCAAGGGAGTCGAGGGAGGTTTAAGTGGGCCTTTTGCTGAATGAAGCAGGTGATTTGGTGACCAGGGACCCAGAGACGGTTGAGGCTTCGGCAACAAGCTCTCCCAGACATCATGGATCTGGAGGCAGGGTTCAAGGAGAAGAACAGCTCCCCGTAGTGAAGGGGTATGGAGTTAGGAATGTCTTGGGAAATCTCAGCCTGTGCAGGTCTGTGGGTGCTGACGGCGTGTGTCCAAACTTGCTGAGGGAGTTGGCAGGTGTTTTTGTGAGGCCACTCTTATCTCTGAAAGGTTACGGAGATCAGGAGAGGACCCCAATATCTGGAGCAAGGTGAATATTACATCCACTTTTAGAAGGGGCAAGAGGGATGATCCCAGGCACTTCAGGCCAGTCAGCTTCACTTCAGCCCTTGGAAATTGCTGGAGCTCTTGTAATGGCTCCTGGCAGCCATTTTGGAGCACACGATCGAGACTAGGAATAGCCAGTGCGGATTTACCTAGGGTAAATCGTGCTTGATTAATCTGATTGCCTTTTGGGATCAAACGGTTAGAGCGGGGAATGTCTTTGGCTTTGTATTTAGCAAGGCTTTCCGTGGGGTCTCCTACAGCGTGCATACGTCCAAGATGAACCATTATAGTCTGGGGAGGCGGCCTGTCGGGGTTGAAAACTGGCTGGGCCATTCGGCTCCAAGTGCGGTGGGGGTTGGCTCGTAATCTCCCTGGAGGCTGGTTACAGGTGGTGTTCCTCGTTTTTTTTTTTCCTCAAACCTCCTGTTTAAGGGATTTAGCAGTGACCTGGAGGGCGAGGTGGAGTTTTGGAATGCTGCTCTGGGGTGAGCAGTCGGTACGCTCAGCGGCGGGGCTGCCGTCCAGGGGAGCCTTGACAGGCTGGGTAAAGGGGATTTCGGCAGCCAGCGAGCCGAACGGGAGCCCTGGCAGCCCGGGGGGATAGCGGCATCCTGGGCTGCATCGGCAGCACTGTTACGGCTGTCAGAAATGATGATTCCCCAGTGCTCAGCATCAGTTAAACCACATCTGGATTACTGTGGTCACAAAACAGGTTGATAAACTGAAGCGAATCCAGTGGTGGCTTCGAAGGTGGTCAGGGGCTGGAGGATGTGCCCTGTTAGGACGAGCTGAGGAAGAAGACTTTGCAGAGACCTTCCAGTGCCTACCAGGAACTTGCAGAGAGTCGGAGCCAGGCTCTTTTCTGACGTATGTGGCAGGAGGATGAGGCCAGGGGTTGTAAGTTGGAAGTCGAGGTTTCATTGTGACTTAAGACAAAATATTTCCCCATGAGAACAGGCACTGCCCAGAGAGGTTGCGTAGTCTCCACCCTTGGAGGTTTTCAAGACCCGACAGGACAAAGCCTTGAGCAACCTCGCCTGAATTCAGTGTCGACCCTGCTTTGATCAGGAGGTCGGACCAGAGACCTCCTGAGGTCTGAGTCTGTTCTCTGATGCTGTGACTGACTCCATGCCCAAAATCTGGAGCAGCTGCTTTCCTCAGGGTGTGTTTTATTAACTTACAATGTCTGCGCTTAGTACCGCGCACAGCAGGGCTGTTCTCGATACTGCATCGTGTCTGTTCATTCCGCTGCCCCTTGTACAACTCAGGTTTGATCTGATGGGAGTCACCAGACCCCGACATGTAGGGCTTGGTAGTGAAGAAGACTGGCTTTTGAGACGGAACAAATGGATTATTTGGGCCAGAGGAGGAGAACGCACCAGGCTGGTGGGTGCCTTCTAGCCATGAAGAGTTGGAGAGGCATCAGTTGTTCGGGGCTGTTTCTCACGAAGTGCTTTTCTGGCCTTCCCACAACCCGTGAAGTTTTAGCAAGCAGAAGTTACGAGAGGTATGCCTGGAAACTAGGGATGAAGAAAGAGAGTATTTCTGATGATGCTGTGTCTCTTTTCAGTCGGGGGCAGTTCCCTCAGGAAGGGGGAGAGGTTAGAGTACGAGCAGCAGAGGGAGCATTGGGACAGGATTACAACATGCTGCACGAGTATTTGGCCTTTGTATGGGAGCAAGCCTTGGCAGAGAGAAGAGGAAAGGACATTGGGGTCAGTGTAGGATTTTTTTTTTCCCTGTATCATGCACTATCAACCACTATTCTTCCTTTGTGACTATGTTCCTTAGGCATTGGTAAAATGGCAGCAGCAACTTCTTAAAATCTTGAAATCAGCTATAGGTAACTAGTTTTAATCTTCCCGCAGAGAAACCTCACAATAAATAATGTTCTCTATACATTCCTCCAAGACTGCTGACAACATTTGGCTGCAGAGGTAGTAGGAAAAGAGTGCTAGCATATTTCAGGGATGCTGTTATCAGACCTATAGGCAAGAGATTTTCTTTTCTCCTCGGTGCCACGAAGCTATGGCACATTCAGGTTTGTATCTCACCGGCTTTTTGCTGCTCCTGTATTGTGAAACTTTTATAATTCCTAATTTGTTGTCTTTTTACGATGTTTTTGTAAATCTTTTTCCCAGGCTCACTATATGCAGTGTTGATTTCTCTAGCTTGTAAGATTGAATTCAGAGATCTGAGCATCCTTCTGAAGTTGGTTTATGAGAAAATATGCGCTTTTGGAGTAGCATGAGCAGCAAGCGCGTCTGAACGAAGCTGAGATTAATTTAATTGCAAGTGCTAGCAAGACGAAAATGTGTGCAGTGCCAGCTCAGAAATCCGAGTTGGATCTCGCCGGGAGTAGGAAATCCCTGTTGATCACACTGATGATTCAGCTGAGGTTCATCAGCAAGCAGCACCAAAGCCACTTGTCAGCAGCGTAATCCAGCAATTTCTTGGCGTACAAAGACTCCTCCTACCTTCTGGGGGAGCAGGAGAGGAGAATGTTGTTTTCTCCCCGCTTAGGGCATGCAAAAAACATTGCCAATTTTCTAAAGACCTGCAGTACGTTAGCGGGTAAGGTAATGGGATGCAGCAGCAGAGACCTCTCGGAGGTTAAGCCGTTGCAGAGCTCTTTTCAAGCACCATGCTTAGACTCGCACCTCTCCTCTTCACCAACTTTTATTTGAAGCTTCTGCATTTTCCAGAAGAAACCATTTCACAAGTACAGGGCAAGCCACATTTGTGGATTATACCCACCAGCTGAAGATGAAATAGTTTCCTGTCCTGCTGATTGTCTTTTGATGGTGGCCCTGCCTTTTTCAGCAGCCGCAGGCGTTTATTTTGACTCTTGTGACCATTCTTTCCCATAAGCAAGGGAGACTCTTCCCGGTCCGTCCCTCCTCTGACTTTTCTGTTATTTCTCTGTCCTTTTGATGCTGTCATCCACTCCCTGTTTAGTACCGTCTGCAGATTTAATTTCCTTGCTGTTTGCATCCTCTGTCAGGTTGTTAATGAAGATGTTAGTGGCACCCTGCTGGTATTTTTCTATCATTATCATCATTTAATATTTTTTTTTACACTTGTGCTCAAAAAAAAGAAATCAAGCAGTGCTGCCTCGTTTCACGGAATGCTGCGCCAATAGAGTCGGACCAAATCCCTGCCCCGAGAGCTTGCCTTATTTTTAGGGACTGGTTGTTTATCCGCATTATTGCCGGACACGCAAGTCTGGCCTCGCGTAACCCCTTTGGAGGGGTCAGCCCTGCAGCTCTCTCCCCTGTGTGCAGTATTTGAAGGCGGATTGACTTTGTCGAAGTGCTTTGCAGATCTGCAGGGCTGTGTGAAAAGTGATGACAGAACAAGATCTCGTATGCAGTAGCTGGCAGGGAGCAGAGGAAGATGTTTTCTGAGGAGAGATGTCCTTGTGATTAAAGTCAGCATCACGTCAGATGACATTGCCCTAATCCCAGTTGTGCTACTTACTGTATGGACTAGTTAAATCAGTTCCTCTGGGTCTCTTTCCCACGTGTAAAATAAAGCTCTGCTTCCCTGTCGGAGATTATATACACCTAATTTCGTAGCTCGAAGCTGTGCTCTGATCTTTGGATAGAAGCTGCTCTCGGAGCCAAAGTTATTATCGAGTGGGAAAGTCCACCCAAGGTACTCGGGGTAGCTGCTCACAGGGACCACAAAGCTTTCCGAATTCAGCCCGCTGCTGAGGGCTGGTGGTTAGCTGGTGCCAGGAGATCCCTCTGCGTGGCTCTTAAATCTCACTGTTTCCAGTGGAGCTTTAGACATCTTGCACCTCCTCGGAGTGCCTTCTGGACTCATTTCTGCACTCATTTCCTCCTGTTAATGGCAGCCACCCAAAAAGCGTTGCTTCAGATCAGAATGATCCCTTTGTTAACACTTTTCGGCGCTAAAGGTGACCTGGAAACTTTTTTCCCCGTCGAGATCCGAGCGTTGACGACTGCTTTTCCTTGCTCGGGGCTGACGTCACCGACACCTCGAGCGGAGCAAGGAGCTGCCTTTCTTCTCCTGCATTAGGTGTGGGTGACTTCAGCAGCGGTAACTGGGGAAACACGGGATGGCGCAGGCAGGGCTTGGCGAGAGTCTAAAGCAAGCACAGAACTATTTACATTTATGCTGTTTTAGTGTGCTCTGAAGTCCGTGTTCATTTTGCTAATGGCTTTGATCAGAGAGGCTATGATTTTAACTGGAAAAAGAACATTTCCGCTGCTGCTATTTTGGTAGTTGATAGGTGTGTTTGGACTTATTTTGAATGCAAGCGCACACAGATACTGATACCTAGCGGTAGCTATAATCTTGGATTGAAATATCAGGTAATTATGTTTGACAGGAGTAAAGTGTTTATTTTTCATTTCTAGGTGATCGCTTAGTGTCCTAAATCTGCACAAGGGAACATGTCTAAGCTATTTCTGTGCCACGAGATTGCAACTATCATTTAAATAGGCTCCTTCTTACCCCCTCAGGAAATTTACATTTAATCTCTTGTCCTCCTCTTCCCTCCCCAGTGAAAATAACAGGAGAAAAAATGAGACTTGGGCACCAAGCATACAGCACTCGATTTAAATTCTCCTACAGGAGCGAAGAAAGGAGGTAGAAATTTTCTGTATTTAGAATCCAGAAGGTGCCTTTTTAGATTATCTGCAAATAAAGGAACAATAGCGTGCTGCTAGTATTTTCCCAAGAAATAGGTTAATGAGAGGGAGAAACACAAACGTGTGCATTGGAGCGTCCCTTGAAGAACAGTGTAAATATGTGGAGATGTAAGTATGACTTTTTACGAGGACCTTCTCCCTAAAGTAAAGGCTTAGCATGGGCTGCGAGCGAGACAAATGCTCTGTTTTGTGGTGGTGTGGCTGTCCTGTGCACGTCGGCAGGAAACCCCTTAACTCGCCCCCACCAGAGGGATGTTTGCCTTCTGGTTCCCAAGGCTTGGTTGTCGCACCGCCACCAATGAATGATTTTGAGCAGGGTTCCAGGGTTTTGAGGACTAGATTGGATTGCTACAGAAGGAGGGATATCTGGGTGGCTGTTAATGATTGCAACCAACAGAAAGGCCTTTGAACTTTACAGGTCCCTGAGTTCTCCTGAGCTGAATCTGTCTTTCACGTGGAGCCTGACGCAAGATCCAGCGGTATTAGGCATTAGTCTGCCTTGCAGGGACCTACAGGTGATGCGTATCTTTCTTCAGTTCCTCACTGTACTTCCTCAAGGCATAAGGCACCTCTGGTTCTTGGTTATACAAGCGGAGCAGAGTAGGCATGCAGCTGGTTTGGATTATAGCTGGCAAGAGACGGGGGAGTTTTTCTGTATGTGAAGTGCTTTGGTTTTCATCAGAGGCTGTTCTAATGCTCCAGCTGCCTTGCATAAGCCAGCAGGTTTACTGAGGCCACTGCTCAGTCTGTTAAGATGAAGGAGAGATTGTCACTTGATGATGATTAATTTAGGAATGCATTAACATGCCAAAGAAATCGAATGATAGAGGCTAGCTTGCCCTCTCCTCTGGTTTCATAGGCCCTAGGGAAAAAACGAAGCCAAGGCTGAAGCATATGACTTAATTAATGATGACTGTGGACTTAGCCTCTGCTACCATTTTTAACAAAGTAGTCAGTGATCTGGGAGATTTTTTCTTTCAAACGTGGTCACTGATACGTGCCTTCTTCTTGCTGTTTGGTTTTTACTAACCCTGCAACCAAGGATCAGATAAAATCGACCTCGAGCCTGGCTGCTGCTCAGGTGCCCCGCACCCTGGCTTTCCAGTCGCAGCTCCACCATGACCGTGCTTTCGGTGGCGAGGGTGCTGGCAGCTACAAATCAGCCGCTGCCGTAAGCATACAAGGGCCCAAGGACTACGCTTGCTTCAGCGTGACATCGATTTCAGAACCCCGAACAGACCGGTCGTTCAGATGCATATCCTGGTTCTGTCGCACCTTCGACTGTGAGAAATAGCGTAACGTTGGTGTGATCGAATTGATAGCTAGCACCAGCAGCCCGCCGTCGCGCCTCCTCGGGGGTAGCAGCAAGAGTCACGGTGAGGAGTGGTGGTTGCTGAAATAAAGCAGGGCAGGGAGGTGGATGGCTGATCTGCGCAGAGCTGTGTTCACCAAAGTTAGGTTTTTCAAAGTTCAAATAATCTTCCTCACCTGCTGGGCTCAGCTGCGCTGGTCTTTCATAAATCAGAGTTTCAAAGCGAGAGGCAGGGACTTTATGAAGCTGATTGAAAATGCCTGGCTGCATCTAGCAGGGTGCAGGCGCTCTGGGCGGCTTGAGCAGAAGCAGGTGCCCTGGTTTCCCCTCATCTCCCCCCCCCGTTGCCTCTTTCCTCCTCCCTGCCGTGGTTTCATCTGACAGCGCGAGCGGTGGGGCTGCATTGCAGCTGAGGTTAGCCCTGCCTCCACGGTCCCTTGGCACAGGAGGATGAAATGGTTCTTTCAGCTGAGCCTGTTACACTACTGAATATTTTTCCAAGTCCACCCAGTTTCCCCCCAGTGGTCGTCAGGCACTCTATAAATGTCTCGGGCCCTTCTCGCGCTGCTTGTAGGTTTACCATGGGCGGGTGTTCTCTGGGGCTGAGATTTGAGCCGCAGAAGGGTGTTGGTGGCTCTGGGTCCTGTGACGCAGGCGGGCTCTGGGGGTGCGACGTGCCCTGCCTGTGCTGGCACCTCTGAGTGCTCCGGGTCTCCCTAAGGACCGGGGCCCTGGCAGACCGCTCGGCGTTTTAAAATCGAGTGCACCAGAACGAGCTTAAATATTAAATCTACATTTCAAAGTCCTGTTATTACTTATTACGTTTTAATTGCTTCCCCTGCCCTTTGAATCAAAGTACAGCTTGTGGTGTGGAAACACAACTCGAGCCGGGCTGGGAGGCAGAGAACACCCACTGGATGGATCAGACCGTCCGGGGGAAGGATCCTGTGGGGATCCCAGCCTGCCATCCCTGCCGCCCGCGCATCTGGTCGCGTAGCAGCTAGGCGTGCGAGGGGCAGAACAGGCAACAACTGACGGCATCGTTGTGGGAAGAAGGGGAAAGGAAGGCAGGCTAGCAAAATTCCTTGTGCATTCTCATGAAGGGAGCCTATGCCAGCACATTATCTGCCAGCAGCAGATGTAAGCTCTCAAAAACAGCAGGGAGGATGTTGACTGCAACAATGCATCAAGGCTGCGGTTTGTAACCTCAATAGTAAGGCAGTTAACTTTTTTTTTAACAAAGACATTTTGATTGCCAAATCCATAACCATTAGCAGCTGTGGTTTTGAGCTGTTCCTTCCTCACACGTTGCAGTCTAGACCTGACAGGCTTTCAAACAAAAGTTTGGCTGCCGGCTTTTGTTTTTGTTTTTTTGCCATCCTGCTTCTTTTTTCTTCTGCCTCTTCTTTTGATTTGGATCGAACGTGGCTGAGCATCCCTTTTCTAACCCAGCCTTCCCAGAGCGGCTCCTCTGTATCGATGCGGGGGTCTTTGACCAAGAGCTGTGCGTAGAGTTCCTCAGGTGCCTGTTCATAAGAAAGCAGTACTGGATGTTTCTGCCTCAGGCTAGAAAATTTGGCATTTCTAGAAATTTGGATCTGCCTTGGGGTTTCTGTTTAGGAAAACGTTACGTTTGTCATGGGCCAGAAGCCTGCTTGGCCTGTGCTGAGGCAGCGGGAATGGGTCCTTAAAAGATAATGGCTGAAGGCTTGCTCGAAGTTGGACGCAAGACCTTGTTTTGAGGGAGATCGAAACTCAAAGCGACGCACTTGGCCTCCTGCAAGCACTTCCCAAAACTGGCAGCTGGGGAGAGGCTGCACAGAGCAGCGGCAAACCCGCATCTCTTGGCTCAGGTGATGGCTCCTGTTGCCAGTCACACCCTGGGGCGCTTCAGCGTGAAGGCCGGGTTGCGAAGATTGGCTTGATAATCCCCAAAAGCGAACGTCCGCGTAACGAGGCGGTGGAGACTACCGCTGTCAGAACAACAGATGGGGAAAAGATGCTTCAACGTGCCTGTCCTTGGAAAAGTGACAAGGAAGGACACCGCTTGCGCGGTCTGGCACTGAAGGTTGGTCCCGCACGCAGCGAGAAAGGGGGGAATTTTTTTTTTTTTCTTGTGATTAAATAACTCCTACCTGCTGATTGATCGCGGGGCCGGTGTCTGAGCTTCAAGCACGGGATCCATTTTGTCTGAGCCGCCCTTTCGCAGCCCGTGGGGCAGCAGGAACCTGGCTTATTGCTGATGGCGCGCGAGCTGGAATTGCGGAGTTTGCAGCCCTGGCAGCCGCGCAGCCAGATAAGCCTCCTCGCCCTCATTTTCGATGGCTCCGTTTCTCCCCAGCCCCACGAGCACAGGAACTAGCGTCCAGGCTGCGAGCGTTGCCATAAATGCCCCTGTTTGGCCGCAGCGGCCCCGTTGCTTGCCAGAAACTACTGACTTTCTTTTCTCTTTTTGCAAACCACTAAAGAAACATTTTCTAGCTGGATGGTGAGCAATTTCCCTCAGGAGAGGAGGAGAAAATGGCTGTTTAGTAGTTAATTACCTGTTATGTTAGTCTGACAGCTATGAAGCTTATGAGGCATGAAAGAAGAGTGGATCTGCCTTTCCCACAAATCATGAGGAGAACTGGGTGAAGGAAGTTGCGCGGAGGCCAGACGCGCTCGCCAACCTCCCCGAGCCTTCGCCCCCTCGCAGGCACGCCGGCCAGCGCTCGCCCTCGTCTCCCCCGGAGCGCTTCGCTTCCTGCACCCCTCGCTCGCGCGCGGCCAAGCGGCTTCTCGTAACTCTTGGAGCGGTCGGGACAGAGCCCGGTGCGTGTTCCTGCCTGCTGGGGGAGGCTGATTTATTGCCGCACGCGGGCCTGCTTACAGCAGCCCTGCTCTTTTAGAGGGACGCCGTCTCTGCCAAGATTTTTTTTTTTTTT
>VXAA01001141.1:429915-440358 GCA_013399115.1 Anseranas semipalmata
TTTGTTTTTTTTTTTTGTTCCTGAATGTGTTTTACGGTGAGGAATAATCAAGCGCTCTTGCCAACACATGGGTTCTGCTTGCTTTTATTCTTTCCAGACAGCCTTGCTTTTCCAGTGCTGCCTCTTTTATTTTGAAGCTTTCAGAGAGCGGCGGGGGAAACGAAGGCCAGGGCTGGGGCTGGTGTCCTGGACCAGCCGCTGCCTGGCAGCGCCGGCCGCGTTTCCCTCGCCGCGCTCCGAGGAGGCACGCCAGGAAAATGATTCAACCATTTCCGTCGCTAACCCCGCGCAACGCCTCCGTCCCCTCAGCACGACCTCCTTTTCGCCCCGGGGCCCCCCCCGGCAGCCTTAAGATGGAGCGAGGGCGGACGCCCCTGCGGGACTACAGGTTCCAGCGTGCAATTCTCCGCCGCCGCGCTCCGGCGAAGCCGGGCCGCCCGCCGGGGCCTGCACGCGTGATGGGCTGCGCCTCCGCGCTCGCCCGAGCAGGCCGCATTGCAGGGCTCCGGGTTTGAGGCAGGGAAGGGGGGGGCGAAGAAACGCCGGGGCTGTTTCCACTCGGTATTTTTAGCCTTCGATCTCCTGCGCGGCGCTTGTTTGTTTCCTTTGGCTTTTCGTGTCTTAATAAGACTGAAAGAGGAGCTCGAAAGGTCACCGGCGAAGCTGCCGGGGAATGTTTTCGCTCTGCGCTTTGTGCCGCGCAAAACCTCTGCTCCGTCGCACGCGGCGCCTTTGTTCCTTCGTCGGATTCACCGGAGCAGAGCTCATCTAGTTAGCGACGGTTTTGCTCCCCTGGCACGTTTCCCTTTGGTTGCTTCAATCCCCTGCCTTGGGTTCGAGCAAATGCAGCTTACGGGAGAGAAATGGGGCCAGGAGGGCGCAAGCGGGCCGGCCCGAGGGCAGCGCTTGCAGGTTCCCAAGGACGCAGCATCCAGCCCGCTTCGCCTGGCGGCTGGTCGCTCGCCCTGGGAGCTCGAGACAAGCAGCGAGGGAGAAATGGGAAGAAAGCAGCGGTGTCGTCTGGGAGGAAAAACATCCAGAGGGGTCTGGGCAAGCCTGCGTGGCCCCCGCATCCAGCTGGGAAAAATCAGGGGGAAAAAAATAGTTACCTTAACAGATTGGTGGGGGGGAAAAACTGCAGAGATTTTTATTTTTTTAATGTCAGAGAGGATGGGTTCGTTGCTGTGCTCTGAGCTCCTCCTTTGCTCTTTGCTGTGGGCTGTGGAGTGGGGAGGCAAGGCAGGCCTGCTGCTATTTCTGGCCTTGACAAGCTGGTGATGGGAGATGAGGGACGGCGAAAACAAAGTGTAGGGAACATTCATTAGCAATTATCCCTGCCTGCAGCCTGATTGGGGTGGCTGTTGGGGACATCTGATAGCCACTTAATGCGTGTTCAAAGCGCTGGCTCCAGAGAGAGGGCAGGCGCTGGCAAATCTGGTGGCTGGCTTTTGGAGGAGCCCAGCACACAGCTCCCTTTTCCAGCTTGTGCTCAGATGCTCCATTTAACCTCGAGCTCTCTCTGTGTGTTAAGCTGCCTTGAGATCTGCCTTTTTTTTTTTTTTNCCTGCTAATCCCTTCACAGCTAGGATCTTACAAACCTGAGAGCAGCAAATTGAAGCCCGACCGGCGTGCTCGCGGAGATGGGAGTTTGCATCTGCTCGTGGCTGGGGCGAGCGAGGAGGACGGTGGTTGCGCTGACGCAGTCGCACGCGGAGCGTACGTGGGGTTTTCGACCGCGCGGAGCAGTGGGCTGGAGCAGCAGTTGGCAAACTGTGCTTGTTTGCAGCCCACGGCGCCCACTGTCTTTCCAACAGCCATGCTGCAAGCCTGCTACGAGGTGGCAGAAGGGCTGGAAGGAGACCAAATTATTTTTCGCGCTGTAGTTATATTGTGCAACCCCTTTCTTTAGAGCTTTCTGGCTCATCCACAGAACTGGAGGGTGGGTTTTTCCCTTCTTGAGGGTCACCCTGACCTCTGGACTCGTGGAGAGCCTTTTTAGGCACCTTCTCCTAAATGCCAAACTGATTCCCTGGAGAGGCAATGCCAAGCCCTGGAGTCCTGGCACCTGTCTTACTTAACACCCTCAAGATTAATGTGATGAGTGTATTGGGAACGTGGCTTTTGGCCTTTTCCTACAAGGCTTGCATTCGCTGAAGCGCTCATGGGCAGCGGTTGCTGTCTGTGGGGTGCAGTAGTTGGGAGTAGATGTTTTCTCAGTCTCCTAAGCTTACTGTGTTGTAGATTGTGGAGTGACTTGGCTGACCTCTTGCAGTCCAAAGCAGAAGCATCGAGGGGTCAGTTGTTGGTCCAGAAAAGCTGCAGACAGTCGATAAAAACAGTAGGATGGAAATCCCATTGCCTCGGGAAAGTGTTTTTGGGAGAGGGAGGAATCGGGGTATTGTTCGAGGAGGAAATTGGATGGGAAGAATTGCATACAACTGAACAGAAGGAGAACTTTCTCAGCGTGGCCAAGGAGTGTAAATGTCATTAAAAGCCATCCAAAGTGCCAAAGGCACTTTGAGAAACGAGTTTTTTACTCATTAGGCACTTGGGCAGCTGTGGAAAATTTAACAGAGACAAATGTAAGCGTTTCACGTCTCGATGCCAGCGGCTGTGATGAGAACATAAGTCAACCAAGTAGTTGCCAAGAGGAGAGGCATCTTCGGAGCGTGGCAGGTGGGAACCGATTCCCTAGCGCTGAGCTAAGCTGCGGGCAGAGCCTGCTGTGCTGCCCTGAGGTCTGGCTTGGTCCTGTCGCCGGCTGGACAGGGTAGCGCAGCGCTGCCTGCAGATGCGGTAGGTAGGTGTCTACAGATGGCTTCTTTACGTTGCTCTTTCCCTGTTTCTCCATCCGGGTGCACGGATGCCAGAGGAAGGACCGAGGCTTTTAAAATGCGGGACACGGAGGCTGCGCGCATTTTGGCACACGCACAGAAACGGACCCTGGGAGAGAAGATGAAAGGCTGCGGCGTGGAAGCGTAAACCCACGTCGCAGCTGTGGCATCCATCTCGGCCTTGGGGTTGGATTGAGCTTTAAGCTGAAGGTTTGAGCCTGGTTTTGGATGAAATCTGTCAGCGGAGAAACCAGCCTGGCTGTTACTTGGCTGCCAACGCCTGGGTGCCTGTTACAGGGCTATTCCGCGTCCTGGGGGCCTGTGAGATGTGCGAGGGGGACGCTGTGCTGTTCAGATCCACCTAGGAGAGATCTGGGAAGCCACCGTGCTCCAGGCTGCAGGTCCTTCGTGGCACGTCGGTGCTGGACGTGCAACCTGGCTGAAGAAGCCGTGGCTGAACCGCGTGTCACGGTGCAGGGACGGTGGCTTAGACCCCACAGCTTTATGGTGTGATCTTCAGAGGCCCCGCTAGTGTGGGAGCTGCTGGGAAGGTCAGACCCCTGGCTATGGAGGGGCGACCAGTCGCCCGTGTGATACCGAGAGCCGTAAAGCCGGGCTAGCATTTCGCACTCACCAGGCGTTGGCCGGGGATATTCACATCGGCGCTTTGTAACCTTCCAAGATCCTCCCTCCCTGCAGATGGGAAATGAAAATCCTTGGCATCGGCGTGGAGCGGTGGAAGCAAGTCAAGTAATGTGGCTTAGCAAAAAAAAAAAAAAAAGAAAGGAAGAAACCTGTCCAACGCCAGATCAGTGCAGCAGGGCGTCTGCGTGCTGCACAGATGAGTGCAGCTCTTTCTCTCCCAGCGCGGGTGTTGCACAGAGCGGTTAAGCGCGTGTACATCTCTCTCGCTCGGTGAACGTGGCCCACGCTGTTGTAAAATGAGGGGGCTGGAAACGCTTTCCAGTTGATCCACTCCTGGTGTCAGGCTTCTGTAAATCTCCCCTAAGTGCCGGCAGCGCTGCCAAACCCTGCTACAGCGCAGGAGAAGTGGGTTGCTCCCTGCTCCGCTCTCCATGCCCAGCTGTTCCAGGGCAAATCCAAACTCCTCTTGGCAGATCCGTGAGAGAGGGAGAGCTTTTCAAACACTCAGCCTAGAAGTCATTTGTTAGTAACAAATGGGGGATTTGCCAGGACACACTGCTCCATCTGGTCTGGCATCCTGTCCCATCCAGCAGCCTCGATGGATCTGCTCGAGGAAAGCAGGGGGGAAAAAGGCAGTTTTCCCGTGGAAGGGAAGCTGCTTCTGCTGTCTGTTTGAACAGGGTTTCCTGGGCTGGAGCTCCTTTGCTGCCCTCACCTGGAGGGGCAGATAGCCCAGATAGCCACCTCTGTGCCCGGCTGCCAGCACAAGGTCTGCGGCTAATGGAGGGTCTGCAGGGATGGTTGGTATTTACCCTTTTTTATTACACTTCTGCATTTCACTTCTAACACCGGTGAGGTTGAGCTGCATCCAGACAGGACGATGCACGCTCTCCAAATCTCAAAGCGGTTAAGTGAAACCCTCGTGTTTGGACCCATGGGCTTCACGGGCAATGGACGGGGACGCAGCTGTATCTGGGATGGCTGCTTCAGCAGAAGAGGTTGCTGCTCTTCTGGTGGTCATCACCTTGCCGGGTTGGCTGGCCAAGCTGTTTTGGCTGAAGTGCCGGTGTGCTGTTTGCAATCGGCTGGGGTTTAGCCAAATCTGGGAACGCATCAGGCTGAAAATCGCTCTCACGCTTGTTAGTGCAGCACAAAGCAGGCGGCGAGGCGGCGAGCGTGGGAGGGCAGAGCCTTTTAGCGACACCCACGCTTTCGGTCAGCGTAAGCCAAGTGTGAAACCACACCGTTAGGCAGCGAAACGCGGGTCTGTGCTGAGCGAGCTGGAAAGGGCGAGGGATCCGCTCTGTGGGCAGCTCCAAACAGCGAGCGAGCCCCGGCAGAGACGAAATGAGAAGAGGCAAACCTGCAGTTGTACCATTTTCATTAAAAGTTCTTGAACCGGCTTAGTCGGAGCTGGTACAGCCTATATATAGCTGATCTCTTAAAGAATGGTTTGTCTGGAAGCGCTTCCTTTTGTGCTGCTCCTGACTGTTGAGCTCTTTTCACACCCGCCGCAGTTTGTCTGACTCTGCTTTGTGTGTCTGTCTGTGTTCTGCAGTATCCGGATTTGAGCCAGGAGTCTGGGTCTCCATTTGTCTTTATCTGCACTAATCCCCAGGAGATGGTTGTGAAGTTTCCCATCAAAGGAAAACCCAAAATCTGTAAGTAGTAAAGTTTCCACAGATGCCCCCCTTGGCCTTTCTTGCCTGCTCTCATCGCCACCTCTGCTTGCCTTTGCCATATGAGTTCACAACCTTTGCCCCGTGCTCTTTGATCTGTAGGTGTTTGTTTAATGATTCAAATACATCTGTAATATTTTTGTCTTCGGTTCCCCTTTCCCCAGATGTCATTTCCTTCTAAATACATGCCTCTTCCTGCCTCTGCAAACACTTGGGAGTCAGAGAGTGCTCACGTGCTCGGAGGAAACGCATGTCTGCAGCTGATCTGCTCCTGGCACGAGCGCTCGGAGCCTGGGTCAGGATGTGAGGCAGAAGTCCCGCTTTATCCTCGCAAGAGGAGAGGGGCGTGACGGTGCTGGGGCTGATCCGTGCTGGATGCTTGCCTTCCTCTCAGAGCTGCCTGCTCGCCCGGGAGGAGGCGAGGGCTGAAGCAGCAAGGGCTGCAGGTCCAGATGGACGTACCGCCACAGCCCAGCCGCGGGCCGGCGGGATGGGATGTCCTGGCAGAGCTCGCGGGGAAGCGCTACAGCATCTGTCCGCGCTCTGCTTGCCAGCGTTGTTAGTCCCTTTTATGAGCCACCAGCCCTCCGCAGGCTGCCAGTTATTCCTGCCCGCTGCTGGAAGAAGAATGGAGGACGGATGCAGCAGCTGGGGAGTCTGCAGTCAGCTCCATCCTTATTAGCAGCTTCCCCACCACACAGCCTGGGGAAGGCACCATACATGCTTTCAGGGGATGTGAAAAATTAATTTGACAGGCTAAAAGCAGCATAAGCAGAAATAGCCTTGGCTGTTTGTTTAGCAGAGCTGATGGCTGGGTTTTCTTTCTCATTTGCAGCGTGGTTCTCTGGGAGTAGTTATCTAGCGGCACAGGAGCGGCAGGATTTCTCAGGACCGGTTAATAAGGCCTTTTGAAGCACCGTGTGGGTTTTTGTGTTGTTTTTGAGGGTTTTTTTCCCCCTCTCCACTCGCAGGAGCACCGTTCTCCCACGGCTTCGATCTCTCCCTGGGCGTTCGACACAGACCTTCCCTGCAGTGGTACCGAGCAGGTGGAAGGGCAAAACGATTTGGTTTATTCCCTGGCTTTTGTAGCAACATCTGGGAGGTGCGTTCAGCCGATGGCAACAAACAATGCTCGGTGATCTGCAGCTGCAGAGCTCGTGTGAGGGCTTGGATCTTGCTAGCGGCACCGTCCTCCCCCGGGGACAGCTCTTTTCCAGCGTGCCGGTGAGCAGTCAGGGCTGCGCTCAGTTATTTGGGATGTAAATGTCTTTGCTGCGGCAGAACGGCCTCGTTGCTAGAACAGGTGCCGTGTCCTCCTTTTTAGTTTTATTTTAAAATTATTCTAGCCTCGTTCAGGCTCTCTCGTGCCACCGTGCCCCTTCCCCGTCACGTCTGCCCCCGTCGAGCAGCGGCCGAGGGGAAAGCTGCCACGCGAGCGCAGGGCGGCTGGCTTCTGCTCGTCTGCCTCTCCGGGCACGGGCGCTGCCTGCCCCCCCATCTGTCACATCGTCTCCTTTGTGTTGTGACAGTTTCCTGCTTGGAGCAGGATCAGTCTAACAGCCTGGAAGGAAGCCGGCTGTGCTCGCGGCTGCCCGCGCGGCCCGCTGCTGGCCTCGCCTTCCCTGCCCTCGTCCCGACGGGATCTGTCACGAGAGCGCGGGAGCTGCGGCGGGGAGGTCGCGGAGCTGCACGTTCCCCTCCGGGGGAGACGTGGTCGTGCAGGCAAGGTTTGTGACGGATGGGGGAAGGAGCGGGGAAGCCTTGGACCTGTCGTCGTGGTGGCACGCTGTTCTACGAGGAGCTGGCTTCGCATCCGCCCCAGCCAAAAGCGTGGCTCCGAGCTGGAAGCGGAGGCACCGGCTCACGTCCCCACCTGAGCTCGCTGGCTGCCCCAGTCTCCTTGAAGCCTGGCTCAACCGTGACAAAATGCCAGTTTGTCTTGTTGGGAAGCCAAGCCGGAGCGGCTTTCCTTGCCAGATAACAGCATGGACCTCACCGCAATGACATCTGAATGCTTCTCCATTGCAAATTAGTCGTTTCTAGCAGCCTGGGGAAGGAAAAAAGAAACAGAGCTCCATTCGCTGCCAGGGTTATTGTTTGCATGGAAGGGATGGGCACAGTGTTTGTGTCACATTTGTGACCACGGCTTTCCCCAAACATGTCCCTGCTTAGTCTCAGCGCGTGAGGACAAAGCTCATCCGTGGCTCTCGTGGGAGATTTCCTTGAATCTGGGCAAAGCTTCCCCAAAGCCTCCCTCGAGCAGCGCTCCGAAACCTCCCTTGAACAGCCGATGGCTGGAAGAGCGTGGTGGTGGGGCTGGGAGAGGGGACACGTCACGGTACCGACTGCGAGATGAGAGTCCTTAAATCACTGAGCGTAAAGAGAAGGGGACCCTGGGGCCGTTGCCTTATTTTTAGCCTTTTCTTAAAGGTTACCCACGTGACGTTTTATCTTTGCCAGCTGATAGAGCAGAGGAGCCTACTGATCACTTCTGGGACCCGAAAGGAGCAGGCAGGCATGCTAAGTACGACGCTAACAGCTCCGGACGTGACAGAGCTTTGGCGGTGGGAGACCAGAGCACGGAGCGAGCGTGAACTCGCCACCGTTCTCCTGCCAAAACCCCACAGTTTGGTGACCCGGAGGTCTGGCGCGCCGCATCCGGCCGGTCTGGCCATGCTGGCTCAGCCCCATGGGGCTTTTGCTTCTCATGGCACGCTGGCATTTAGCAGCAGTTTTAGGAGCAGTGCCCAAAGGTTTGGAGCCTGGGCGATCTCGTCCTCGGGAGATCCCCCGGCCATGCTGTAGCTGGGTTGGAGACCATCCTCGCTTTGGAGAATTTGGGTATGGGCAGGGAGAGGGGGACGGGGCTGCTCCCCTGTGGTTGCGCATCGCTGTCCCGGCTTGCTCACGGTGCCTGGCTTTTGGCTTTTTCCACAGGAATTGCCCCAAACGTTTCTTTTTTCCCAAATCCCATGTGCCGGTGTCCTGTTCCTCTCCCAGGTGGGAAAGCAGGGCTGGAAGTGAAGCCACCGAGGGCCACGAAACTCGGTGGGATGAGGGGAGGCAACGTTTGCCCTGGGTCCCACCGGAGCACCCAGCTCCTGGGCTCCCCGATGTCCTACCAAGTGACAAAGTCCCCCCGGCTGGTGTCCCCAGACCTGGCACGTGGCAGCACCGAGCGAATCCCTCATCGGCAGGGTGTGCGCGCCAGGTCCCCATCGTCCCCAACCCGGGGACCTTCCTGCCGCGGCGAGCGAAACGCGTCCCTGCCCCGGTGCTCGGCAGTTCCCCCCCCTTCTCCGCAGGCTTCCTTCGAACGTGTTGACACGCATCCTGGGGGCGAGCGAGGAGATCGCTTTCCTCCCGGCAGCGGCGGGAGCGCTGGATGTTAATTTGCTCTCCTCCTTGCTGGAGCCCCCCCCGGCTCCCGTGTCGCGCCTGCGGAGGGAAAGCCATGGCGGCTGGAAACGCCTGGCTCCTCAAGCACGATAATTGAATGTGACAGCGACACACTAACTAGGAGACCTCGCTGCCTCCAGCTGATTTGCAATGCAAATAGCATTTAAAAATAAAGAGTGATGAGGGTTGTTTTTTTTTTTTTTTCTTCCCCCCCTTTCTCCCCTTTTTACAGGGAAGCTGGATTCAAAGATCCATCAGGGAGCGAAGAAGGGGTTAATGAAGCAGAAAGCCATGGTGTGAGCCGCAACGTTTCCCACGCGGGGACCGCCGCCGGGACCGGTGCCACCACGGTCCTCAACTCTGGGAAGCAGGTGCTCGCGGGAAGATGGATCTGACATCGCTGTTAGGTATCGCTCCGTCTGTCGTACTCGAAAAACATTAAAAGGAGAAATGTTTTCGCCAAGCTCTTTCCCTGCCCGGCAGGGCCGCGCTTCCCGGGAAGCCGCGCGCCGCAGAAAGGGGTGGGTGGGAGATGGAGCCGATGCGATGACACATCCAGTGCTGGCATCTGTGCCTCCCCGATGGCGACTGGCCCCGGGAGCGCGCTGGCAGCGGCCGGCACGGCCTCCAGCCGCCGTCCCAGCAGGTCGGAGCTGGCTCTGTCACGGCTTTGGCAGCGTCCCGCTCCCCGGGCAGCTCGGCGAAGAAGACAGCTTGTACCTCGAGGTCTTTTGGGACGGATTGGGACACGTGGCGGCACCGGCGTTGCAGGACTGCTTGCTGTGGCTGCGCCGGGATGCTCGGCAGGGCTCGCGGTCAAAGGTGCCGCCTCGGTGCAGCGTGGCTTCTGCTGGGGCAAGAAACCACGTGGGGCTCGCGGGATGGCTCCGAACAGCTGCGATACCTGAGCCCCAAAACCCTACAGCACAGTCTTCCCAGTTTCCCTGAGCTCCCCCCGAGCTCTGTGGGGTCCAAAGCCACCATGGAGCGCTGCTGGCATCCCTCCTCCTTGGGGACACTCCCGAATTGCTGCAAATTGTCCCAGGGAGGCAACCAGCACTGGGAATTGTCTTCTGGCTCCTCTTCTGCTGTGCGTGGGATTCTTTCCGTTGGGGGCTGGAGCTGGTGAATCTTTCCAAACCACCCATCCCTGGTGTCCCCCCAGCCACCCCGCTGCCATCGAGTGGTTCCCTTCTTGTACCGTTGAGGTTCTCCTCGCTTGGGTGGTTGGGTTCAAGAGCAAGGGGAGGTGTCTGCGTTGCCTGTGGGAGCAGAGCTGGGGAGGGACGGGGGTCTGGGTGGGATCCCTGCTGGGTGAGCAGGGACAGCTGCACGTGGTCAGGCTGCCCAAAGCCCCATCCAGCCTGGCCTTGGGCACTGCCAGGGATTGGGCACCCACAGCTTCTCTGGGCAGCCTGGGCCAGGGCCTCACTGCCCTCATCGTGAAGAATTTCTTCCCAATATCTAACCTAAATCTCCCCTTTTAGTTTAAAGCCATAACCCGCTGTCCTATCACACACCCCCTGACAAAGAGTCCCTCCCAGCTTTCCTGCAGCCCCCTTTAGGCACTGGGAGGCCGCTGTAAGGTCTCCCCGGAGCCTTCTCTTCTCCAGGCTGAACAACCCCAGCTCTGCAGGACCTTGCGCTTGGCCTTGCTGAGCTCCACGAGGTCCACGCGGGCCCAGCTCCGAGCCTGGCCAGGTCCCTCCGGCTGCCATCCCTTCCCTCCAGCGCCCACTCCAGCTCCGGGTTTTGCGCCCGGCCGGGGGGCGGCGCTCTCTGACTCCACGCTCCGCGTTTCGCTTCGCTCCGCTCCGGGTTCCGCGTTGCCGCGTCCCCGCGGCAGCCGAACGCGGCCGAACGGAGCCGAGCGGGAGCCGAACGCC
>VXAA01001141.1:441143-479448 GCA_013399115.1 Anseranas semipalmata
GCTTTTTTGGGGGTGGGGGCTGGATCCCTTGTGACCAGAGCCTGTGACACCGCAGCACCCGGGGGCTCACGTGTCGTCCCCCCCCCCAAAAAAAACCCCAAAATTCTCCTGAAGACATTTTCCGAGCGCAAGTTTGTGTGCCGGGGGGGGGGGGGAAGAAAAACCCGGTGTGGGGGCACAGCTCTCCTCAGCTGCCCTTAATTAAGGGCACGTTGCGGAGGGCCTGCGTGCGACGGTCACCCCGTGCCGGAGCCGCCGGCCTTCTTCCAGCCCCGTTTCCTTCCAGCCCAGTGCCGGAGCCATCTGTGGGACCCCCAGCCCCCCCTTCGGGGATGCCGCCGCCGCCGTTCGGGGCCGCGGTAAGTCCCGAAGCTGCCGGCCGGGCACCGCCGCGTCCCCCAAAAGGCTCCGGTTTTCTCCGGGTGAAATGGAGGGGTGAGAACGGCTGCTCCCGAGATAAAGCGCTCCCTCCCGCCCCATTGTGTACACAGGGAAGGTCACAGGTTCAGGTCTTGTCTGTCAGACTTGGCTCCCCTCCACCTCCCAGCAGGCCTCTTATTTTTCCCCTTTTTTTTAATTTTTTCCTCCTTTTTCCCCCCCCTTCCCCGTTCTGGGTAGGCCCTTTCCCTCGGAGGAGGTGTTAGACACATTTTTTTGTGTGACGTACGGCGAAGAGCTCGCGGGCCCTTTTTTTTTTTTATTCCCCCTCCGGAAGAATAAGGATGCCGGTGTCGGGGCTGACTTTCGGAGCAGGGGGCGATGCTGGTGTGCGCAGCCTGGACATCCTCAGGAAAACCTATTTCCCCGCTTTGTGTGCCGACTCCGGCGTAGGATTATGCTGCACATTTCTAGCTCTTTGTTGGCAGTACACAGCCGCGCGCAGCCCTCGAAAAATCCAGTCGGCTTATTTTATTGATTAGCTTTTGAACGGAATAATTTATAATTTATTATTCTGAAGCCGTTTCGGTCTCGAAAACAAAAATCCTCGTCCTTTTCGCGCCCTCTTTAATCCACCGGCGTTTTCTCCTCTCCCTGCGGGGTCCAGCTCGCCGAGGAAGGGAGACGTGCACAGCGCCCGGAGCGTGGCCATCTCGGATTTAATATTTTACCTAAACCGGCCTCGCGTTCGGGACGAGGGCCCCGAGCCAGTTCAGAGCCACCAGAGGAAATTAATTATCAAGCGAGTCGTAATGACCTGTAATTGAGTATGACCAGGGCGCTGTGGGTTTTTTTTTTTTTTCTGTGCTTGGACTTCATTTCCAGCGAGTCGCCATTCGGCTGCTCGCTTGTTAGAGGTGCCGGGGTGCGTGTGTGAGCGTGCACGTAGGTGTCTAGAAGCTGTCGCGAATAAGGGACGCTCGTCCGTCTGTCCCTACGCACGTGGACCGACGTCCGTGGGCTCCCCAATGGCTGGGGAGCTGCCACCGGGGCCGAGCACCGCCCGGCAAAGGCAGCGGTGTCCGGCACCGTGGTTTATTTGGTATTTGCTGGGTGCGCGCTGCCTAAAACGGGCTCTTCCTCCGCTTGCTCGTCGAGGCAGCGGGAAGAGCCCGGCCGCACCGCGTCGCTCTCGACCTTGGGGTCGCCGGAGCCTCGCTGCGTTCCCACGTGCGGCCCCGCTCGGATTCGGATTAAGGCCTCCGGGCGCTGATGCAATGCTGGTGCCAGCTGGAAGGCACTAAGCCTCTTTGTCCCCTTTATCCGGAGCCTTATGTAAAGAGGGTGGTATTTATGGTCCCAGGTATGTTGTTTCGGGGAAGCCTGGCGGCGTGTGCTGCAGAACACGGACAACTATTTCCCTAAGGTTGCGTTGCGAGAGTCCCGGGGCCGGTCCCAAACCTGCCCCGTGTTTCCCGGCAGCTCCCCAAATCTCGGGGTCGCGCTGCAGAACGGGCGCAGGCTGGACCAACATGACCTCTGGCCGCAGCTCTCGTGCAAGGGAAGGGGAAAAAAAGATCCAAGCGGGACACGGCAGCTGGTAATTGCACGAAAAACGTGCTAACTGGGATCGGCGCCTTGCGGTGCGGCGTGGTTTCAGAGAAAAGGCTGAGTTTGTGCTCCGAGGGTCTTGGAGCAAGGAAAAAAGGGGATGGCTACATGTCTGGGAAACTTGTGCCGTGACTTCAGCTGCTTCTGAGATTTCTTTTGTGTCGAATTTATTAATTTCTTTGAAGGAAATGCCCATTTCACTTCTGGGTTCTGGTGAAAAATCTGTTTCCTAATTGAAACTGAGATGTTGTTTTGCTTTTGTTGCAGCTGAGTGTCCTTCACATGCAAAGAAATCTCTGATTTACCTGTTTAAACATCAACTCTGATGCCGCGTGAGTGGTGTGTGCGTAGAGGGAGGTATAGAAGGATGCGAGTGCGTGTTTGTGGGCGAAGAAAGATAACTCCAGGAGTCTTGATCTTATATTTAGACATTAAATGCTCAACTTCTGCCATTCATTTCCTTGTTTCTGGAACAAGGAAAGGAAAGGAAAGGTCCCTTTACGCTGCTCCGGCACCGAGCGCGTCGTGGGCACGGGAAGGTTTCGCGGCATGGGATTTTCCCTTCGAGCTGTTGGTGGGCCCGCTCGGCCCCTCGCGACAGCTGGAAGAGTGACGCCTGCGTGCAGTGCTTCATCACGTGCGACGTCTCGTCTTTTTGCATGGGTGCGGCGATTTATCGCTAACAAAACAAGGCGATTTGGTAAATCCGATGAGCCCCTCCTGGCTTTGATGAAACGGGGCGTCTCTGGCTTGGTCGAGGCTCAGGATTTGGCTCGGAGTTACCCCGAGATCCCGGTGCCTCTCCAAAAACTCGGGAACCTTCGTGCGGCTCCTAAAGGGACGAGGGTGCCATCACCTCGCCGGCGGTAATCGCCCTGGCTCCGGTTGAAGAGGTTGGGGCTTGTCTCCGGGAGAATTCCTGCTCCTTCCCGAAAGGTTTGGTGGCTGATGCTCTTGGCCTGAAGACTTCCTCGCTATTTTTTTGGCTTAGCGTTTAATCCATACCTTCCCTTTGTACTTACTGCCACCAGTAATTACAGCTGGACTACAGCTACCAAAATAAGCCAAGTACACTTTGATGCACGATTCTTGCTTTTTTTTTTTATTGTATTCCTTTACGCGCTGGCTAATTCACAAAATTCGGTAATTTGCAATGGGCCATTAGCGTGAATTAGCAACTTTCTGATGTATATCATAGCTTTGCAAATGTGCTTTATTAATCTGGGAAACACACCTATTTATTATCCCCCTCGTTTTAAAGAAATCACAACAGGAGGGGGAAAATTAAAGCGCTGGAGGGATTTCTTGGTCTGGTACTCGCCGTGCCCGCATTTGTCCCTGTCTGCCTGTGCCTTCCTCCTCCCTCACTTCGCAGTCTGGCTGGTTTTTCCCAAAGTGTTCCCAGGCTGATGGCTTGACAGCAAGAGGGATTACAGCCGCACGTACGGGCTTCTGCTGCAAATGAAGCCTTTGCTCGTGTAGCCAAGGTGCCCTAATTGGTTATTGAATGAGGGGAATTAAAGGCATTAATAGGGCTCCTTCATTTTTGGAGCGGCGGAGAGATGTTCTTCCTCCTCTGAAGCCTGGGAAAGGGCCAAGGCTGCCTGCGTGCTCTCCTCAAATCAAACCAGAGCCCAGGAGCTCGCCTGCCTCTTCTCCATAGTCCCGGGAGCGGTCGGGATGCCGCGGCGTCACCGGCGTGCGCTCGGTGCCTCCGTCGCGCCGGGATCATGGCTGGGAGAGCAGAGCCTCTGCTTTGGGCGAGCTGGAGGAGAAGGGCGAGCCGCTTTTTTTCCGGCACTTGCTCCAGCAGTTAGTTACGCCCGTCGCTTGCCATCCCTCGGTGCCAGCTCTTCTCTCTTCCCATCTCCGTGACTGATGTTTTGGGGAGCTTTCCCGATCACATCCATCTCGCTGCTTCCTTTTGCTGCCGACTTTCGCAGGCTCTTGGCGTTCCTCCAGCCCGTGCGCAGCTTTATCTGAAATTTGTAAGCCTTCTTGGTTATTTCTAAACGCTCTCTGGCCCGGTGCCCCTTAGAGGTTGGGGGCGAGGACAGGCCACCGATCCAGATATCTCTGAGCCTCTCATAAATCAGCTCCTTTCCGCGTTGGGGTTAGCGAGGGTGGAACCAGACCGGTTTGAAATCCGCACGGCTGCGTTGGTTCCACTTTCCTAATGGAGAACAGCTCCGTGGATGAGGGAGAATCAACCCCCAGATTTGTCCCATATGTCCCCGTGGGAAGCGTCACGACGCACAGCTCGGTGCCAGTCAAACGGCTCGGCTCAGACGTCCCGTTTCGGGTGGTTAATGTTGGTGGTGCCGGGCGCCGTGCACGTGAGCGATGCTTCTCGTGCCGTTCGTTTTCTGGGAATGGGAAGCTCTCGGACATGGCTGCGTATCGGCGGAGGAAATCTGAGTTGCGTTGGGTTCAGTACAGAGGTAGGTAGCTTGGAAAAAACGCAAGGGCTGAGAAACACCCAAGTGAAATAATTGTAAATCCGAAGAACTGCGGGCTCTCCGGGCACAAAAAAACAGAGAATTGTGACTTGGATGCCGGCGCTTCCAAGAGCGATGGGAGGATTAAAGAGGAGCTCGTTCCGCTTTTCCCATTTCACACCCTAAGGAAGGCCTGAAACGTTCCCTCCCTTTCCTCTCCCCCTTTCTGTGTGCCTCCCGCATCGGTGACGGCGCTGCCGGTCGCGTTCGGGGCGGAGGGAAGCGTGTGCGTGCGCGCGGCGGTCCCCCAGGGCTGCCTTTGCTCTCGGGCCTCGCTCGAAAGCGTCGGGCGTTTTCAGCCTCCGGCTGAGCCTCCCTGAAACGCCCGTTTGGCACCGGAGTTCACCGAGCGTCAGCTGAGCCGTAGCTAACCCAGCAAAGCGTTTTCCTCCGACCGCCGGCGCGTGCCCTCGTGCCCCGCGTCGGCTTCGTCTCTCGCGTCAAGGCTCAGCCGACGGAAACTTGGAGTCCCGGCATAAGTTTCTGGAGCGCTCGCCGGGCGACGCGGCTGCATTGCATGCTGGAAGATGTAGTCTCGGTGGGGCGCACCTCCATATTAAACGAGAAGGGTGGCTCCATTTTATTCAAATTGGCCTCAGCCCGCTGGCTCCTGGCAGCTTGCCCGCGCCGTCCCGCTCGAGCCGGGAGCCACCGAAGTTTTCCCGGTGCGCGGAGGCAGGAGCGCGGCTCCTCCGCTCCGGTCGCGCCCGGTTCCGCGCTGAGCGTTGTTCGGAGAGCCCGGCGCTTCGGCGCGTTTCGACGGAGGAACCGTGCCCGTGCCGGGTGGCAGTTCTGGAGGGTGGCGTGGTAAATCTCCTTTGTCTGCCACGGCTTGACTGATGCACGGGGGAGAGCAAACCCTCCTCCCCTGCCGGATTTCTGGAGCTGAAAGCAGCAAGTGAGTGAGGAAGCTCCTTTGTGCAAATTTCTCCGTCTCCTCTTGTGCATGCCAGCTGGCTCTCATTCAACATTTCTCTTCTTCTTTTTTTTTTTTTTTTTTTCTCCCCCATCTCTAGAGAGAGGGGGCGGGGAGAAAGGGAACATCTTAAAAAGAAATCTGCGGAAAAGACACGGGAGTTACTTAACAAAAATCCAACCCAAACAAGCCCAGCTGGGGGATTACGAACGCGGCGGTAGGAGGCGAGCGGGGAGCGAGCGCGGCGGCCCTGGAAAGGGAGGCGCGTCCCCTCGGAGTTTGCTTTAGTCGTAAAAGGAAACAAAAAGGGATCTGGTGTCGAGGCGGCGGATGGGGAAAGCTGCGGGGCGGCGGGAGGAAGGGCCTCGTGGCACGGGGAGGGGGGACCGCGTCCCCGGGGATGCCCGCGAGCCCGGCTCGCCGAAACCCTCCGCTCCCGGCCGGAGGAAGCGCCGCATCCAGGAGGTTTTTCCGTCCCCTTCGCCTCTCCTTCTCGCGGGCATTCCTGAAAGTTAATCAGGGTGAAAATCGCAGTCGGTCACGTCTGGAAGCCACCGGGGGCTGATCCTGGAGCGATCCCCGGCTTGGTTTCGTGGCCTCCGGTCGCACCGGGCTTGGCCGATGCGCTGCGGAGCATCCTGCGCCCGTTTTAGCACAAAGAGCCGGGGCTCGTGCGGTTTCCTCGCTCTCTGCTTGGTGCTTTTTGAAGTCCCTGGCTCTGTTTGAATAGCTTTCTCTAGGTGTGTTTGCAGTTGGCTGCTAGCTCCGAAAGTGAACTTTCAGGTTTGTCTCTAATACGTTGGCTCCTTCCCAGTGCGGGGATGTGGATTGTAGAGGTCTCGGCACCTAATGGAGCTGAATTATTCATGTCTGGTGCTGTGTGCGTGCAGCATTCCCAAGCAGAAAGCTGTCTTCTTGTCGGATCTGTGCTCCAGGACTGCTCTTAAAACGCTTTGCTGGCAGGTCTCCAGGCCAACAAGTGAGCACATGCCTTTCATGTTGTGCGGGGATCAATCCCGCGATGGCAGGAGGTAAGGGGAAGGCCACGTTGATAGCTGGATCAATCCCTTCGGTCTGTTCCGTCTCGTTAGGAGAGCGGGGAGGCCCCGAAAAGCACCTGGCATTTGGGAGAAGGGGTGTCCGAGCTGCGGGAAATGCTTTAGCCCCACATGCACAGGCTGGCTTGCGAGGGAACCGCATTTTGGGGTCGTAGCCTTCAACCCCAGGCGGATGCCCGGTTTCTCATCCGGCAGGAGCGCGTCTGGAGCTCGGCGCTTGCAGCCTCTCCTCCCCTCTCGCGAACCCAGCCCGGTCTTGTTTGTCCTGTTTGCGGTTCCCTTCCCTGCCCTAGCAGGGCTCGGGCTCCCTTTTGGGGAATGTTTTCTCCTCTTGTTTGCTAAACCTTGGGTCGTTCCTGGCTCTGCGGGGACCCGCTGGACTTGTGGACTCCTTTTGGTGCGGGAGGAATTAGCAAACCCTACTACTGCTGTTTGCGTACTTATATAAAAATAATAGTTGTTTGCGGGGTCCCTCTCGCCCGACCCACATGCGGCCCTTTGCCCCCAAAATCCAGGCCACCCGGCTCCTTATCCCTACCCTTTCCCATCCGGCCGAAGGAATCGCCGCAGATGCCACGGTGCCGTGCCGCCGAGGTGCTGCGGGGCGGGCGAGACGAGATGGTGGCCGTCCTCCTTCGTCCGTCCCCACACCGGTGCGATTCGGAGGGCTTGGCCGAGGAGAGGGGCTCCGGGGAGGCTGCTGGGTCAGGCCTGCGGGTGAGGAGGAGGAGGAAGAGGAAGCGAGAGAAACACGCGGGGCGGCTTCGGCAAGCCGTTAGCGACTCCGGTGCACCGAGTGATCTCCTGATTCGGCACTTTCCCTGCCGCTGAAATGAGAGGTCAGTGCTTTTCATTTCCAGCTTGCACGCTAGCCCCTGGCTCCTGGGGTTAAAAATCTCCGTAATGACCTGTCAGAGAGTGGATTATTAGCTGTGCAGAGCTGGGGATGCTGTGGGGAGCAGATGGAAAATGGTCTGGCTGCGGCAGCCTGTCTGATGAAAGAATCCTTGGCATTTTTACAGTGTTTGCATCTCTGGAAACGCACCATGAAGCTGCTTTCCAGGCTCCTGCCTGCTGGGGTTTGAAGAAATTTGTGTGTGCGTGCGTGGTTGTTTTTTTTTTTTTCTCCTCGTTTCTCTTTAAGTCACCTGTTTTTTGAAGTGCTGCTCGTAAATAGTAGCAGGAGCCGGCAGGCCTCGAGCTCGGCGGCAAGGGGAAGGACGACGGTGCTGGAGAGGAGCTTCGTCCGAACGGGTGCTCAAGGATTTCTTCCGAGAGCGGGCGGCTGGGGCCGAGCGGCTGCTGGGAAGAAGCCGTTTCATGTGTTAATTACGCCTCGTAAATGTAATTGCCACCGGCTCGTTGCAGCCAGCGACTTTGGCGCTTTCTCAGCTGTGGGTTTTCTTTTTTTTGTTCTCCTCGCTCCCCCCCGCCGCCTCCGGGGACGTGCCGGTGTTTGGAGCGAGACGGTTCGGGCCACGGCCCTAAAGCGCGGTGCCGCTTCTCGCCATCCCGAGATGGAAAGCCGGCGCTTTCCTCTGCGATTTGGCCTTCGGCGACGGCTCTGATGCTTCTGGGGTTGGGATTTATTTGCCACCGAGGCACTAAACCTCATCCCTGGCAGCGAGAGGAGCCCCCCCCGCAAGCAGCCCCTGGCCGTGGGTGGCATCGGCAGGAGAGGAATCAATCCTCCATCCCAGGGGCAGCGCGCGGCGAGCGCTCAATAATTCAGAGGGAAATGGCGAGCGGGGAATGTGTGAGTAATGTCTTGTTGGAGCCGGGAGCTGTGACCTGCCAGGGCCTTGTATCGATCGAGGGACCGATGCCAGATGGCTCCTGCTGCAGGGACGGCGAGGAGGGGACGCGGCGGGGATCCTGCTGCCGGGCGGCGGAGGTTTGGCTGGGCGCGACGCGGGATTCGGGTGATCTGGGGCGCAAAGTGACTTTGGGATCGATAGCCAGGGGGCTGCAGGGGACCCGGTGCGCGGGGACGGCTCGGTCCCGGTGCCTCTCCGTGTCCGGACGGGGTGTCCGGTGCTCCCCCCGGGCTCCACGCGCGTAACGCTTCTCTCTGCTCTCCCTTTCAGCAGCGATGCCGTCACCTGGGCAGACCCCGACCGCTGGCAGCCCGAGGACGTAGGCGCAGCCGCGCTGCGGACCCCCGGGGCGTGGAGGCAGGGAAGAGCCTTGAACCGTGAGGGGCCGTTAACTCTAAGATGTCCTTGAGCAGCGGAGCTTCCGGAGGGAAAGGAATCGATGCGAACCCGGTAGAGACGTACGACAGTGGGGATGAATGGGACATTGGCGTAGGGAATCTCATCATTGATCTGGACGCTGATTTGGAGAAGGATCAGCAGAAATTGGAAATGTCGGGCTCCAAGGAGGTGGGGCTGCCGGCACCCAACGCGGTGGCGACCCTACCTGATAACATCAAGTTTGTGAGCCCGGTGCCAGGCCCGCAGGGCAAGGAGGGCAAATCCAAGTCGAAAAGGAGCAAGAGCGGCAAGGACAGTGGTAAGCCAACCCCGGGGACCTCCTTGTTCACCCCCAGCGAGGGAGCTGGCGGCAAGAAGGAGGCTCAAGGACGCTCTGGGGACGGCGCGAACTCTGGTGGCTTGTTGCCTGCCGTCACCCCCAAGGGCTCGGAGAAGTCGGCCAAGGCGTCCCGCAGCGTGGCCGGCTCCAAGAAGGACAAGGAGGGCGGTTCGTCCAAAAGCAAGAAGGAAAGGAGTGAGGGTGCGGGGGCTCCGTCGGAGAAGGAGCCCGGTGTGCTGCAGCCCCTGGCCCTGGCGGTGAGGGTGGGACAGTACGATGGTGGCCAGGGGACAGAGCCTGCTGCTGCCGAGCAGCTTGGGAGTATAGCTATCGACACGGGAGCTGCGCTCAATCCCTTGGGAGTTAAGTCGGAGCTGGAGGACGGGGAAAGCGAGTGCCGGCAGCTGAAAAAGGTCAAGTCGGAGAAGGTAAGAAAGGGGTCGGGTGCGGGTGGAGGCGGTGGCGGTGCCCAGCTCCCGCGAGCCCCTCCGGTCCCCGCGGCTCTGCAGGAGGAGCCTTCGCGGACGGGAGGGCGATGCCCCGCTCCCGTGCCACCTCCAGCAGGACTTCTGCGGATTTCCAGCCTGCTGGCTGCCGCGCTCTGCTTCCCGGCGGCCTCACCTCGCGTGTTGGAGCTCCCTGCAGCTCCCCGAGGAACCGATTTCTCTCCAGTTGCATCATGTGCAGAGAAGGAGACCTTCACGTGGTCGTAAGCGCGGGATCTGCGCGGGCGTGCGAGCGAGCGCAAGGTGCGGGGTTGACGGGAGCCTCTGGTCCTCGTGTCTGTCTGTCTGTCTGTCAGAGCAGCGCTTTGGGTACCCTCGGGCGCGCGGAGCTGCGCTCTCTTGCCTGCAAAAGCTCCTTCGCGCCGGCCGCGCGCGTGGCGTTGCCGTGCCTGTGAATCCAAGCGGTCCCGGTGCGCCCGTGGATCGATTTCCTCACCGACGCACGTGGCGAGCAGCGGCTGTCCGTCTCGCTCCCTGAAGGGCTGCTCCTTCCCGTCCTCTCTGGGTTTGACAGGGAGATTTTGGGCACCAGGAAGAGATCGGCGGGACCCATCGACGCCGGCGTGCGGAGGTACGTGCTGGCCGCGGGCAAACCCCGCTGGGAAACGAGAGACTCGCTCAGAGCGAAACAGGAACGGTCACGACGTGACTCAGCCCAACCTTTGGTCTCCGGCAGCCTGTCCTCCGCCTCACCCCGTGCTGCTCCCGCTCGTCTCGGCCGCGGCGGGGAGGCCGCTTTCCTCCTGGGGGAAAAAGGAGAGGGGCAGGTAACCTGCGCGCACCGAGCAGTCAGCCCGCGGCCAGCTTTTGTCGTACCTCCCCGGCTGGATTCAAGAGCGCTTTCACAGCAAGGTTTTTTTTTTTTTCCTTCACGAGATACTTCGGTGCCACAGTCAGATCGCCGTTTGCCCCTCCTTCCTCTTTTGTGCTCTTGAAATATCTCACGGGAGGGTTTCGCAGCCCTCGAGCCCTTGCTGGGCGCAGAAGAGAGCCTTGCTTTGGTTTTTCCACATCCTCTCGCATCTGTGCGTTGCGCGACGTTTGCCGCCGTGACCAGCTGTCTGCCGGGCTTGCTGCTGCCCGGGGTAAAGCCGCGGTGCTGTACCCAGTACCAACAGCCCCAGCACCCTTTTTCTAGGTGTGTAGCTGCGCTGGGCCGCATCCAGCCTTCTGCAAAGCGCCCCGGCCTCTTACGTGCCCTCCTCGGGCACAAGCGATGCACCCGCTGCGTCCTGCACGGATATTTGTGGGGCAGGACCGGGGCCGTAATACTTGCGGGGAGCCTTGCGCTGCTTCGCCCGTCACCGGTGCCTGGACTCAGGCACGGTGTTTTGGGAGGGGGGCACGGTGTTTTGGGGGGGGGGAAAGGCGGTGCTGGCCAGCCAGGGGCTGTCAAGCATTAAACAAAAGAGCCTCCCAGCTCTTGGCTGCTGCTCCGGCTTTGTTTTGATTGAGAGCTTGTTCAGCAGGAGGAGGGCGTTTTTGCTGACGAGTGTCCAGATGTGACGCCGCTGCAAACGAGGAGAAGGCAAACAGAAGCCGCTGGAGACTCGGCCCTTCAGAAAACCCTCTCCGCGTCACGCGTGCTGCGGTTTCGGGCAGCAAGGAGGGTGGGTCTGGTCGTGAAGCCAGCAGTGCGTTTGCACCCTGGCGTTTCCCCTCCGCTTGGGGACGTTTCTGTCCTTTGGATATTGCCTTTTTCTTCCAGCTTTGCATCCCAAAGAGATTGGTGCTCCGCGGGCTTGGACCCGACCCGATCGCGGGAGCGGCGCGTGGACGTGAATCCCGTGCTGCTGCTCGGCTTCGCCCCGCTGGTGTCGGCGGCTCCGTCTCTGCCGCGGCATCCCAGCCAGCGCCAGCTTCTTGCTCGTCTCGTTCCTCGTCTTCCCCGGGGATTTGGGGCCACGCAGGGCAGCCCTTCGCGCGCCCGCCTGCTGCCATCCCAACCCTTCCAGCCTCTCGATGCCGAGGCTTCGCGCCCTTCCCCACGCTCGCTCCGGAGGGCCGGCTCCTTCCAGGGAACGGCAGCTGGAGCGGCTTTGGCAGCCCCCGGCCGAGGCCGAGCCAAGGGCGCCCGGGAGGCGGCGGGGAGCGCGCGGCGGCAGCCGCCGGCTCCTCTCGCTGCGGTTTCCTTTCTCCAGCCATGCTTGAGTAAGCCGCCTCCGGAGCTGCTGACAGGGCTGCGTTCGGAGGCCTTGGAAATTACACTGCTCATTTCCTTATCGTCCCCTGACCTGCAGTGCAGAGCCTTCTGCTGCAGGAACGAGGCGAGGAGGGGGCACGCAGCCAACATGTGTCAAGAGCTACAAAGGAGGAAATTGGACTTGTTCACTTAAAACCATGGGGTTAGTCTTTGAGTTTTGGCTCCTACCGAGAGGTTATTTATATGTGCGCGCTTTTTTTTCTTTTTTTTTTGAAAGCTGCTAGATGTAGCAGGCTGGGACTTTTGGCTGATCCCACCTCGGAAGGTTTCACAGCGGAGGCAAGGGGGAAAAAAAACCGCGGCTCCTCCCGTTCGATTTCCCCGCTGCCGGCGTTAGCGCTGCGAAGGGCTGGGCGAGGGGCTGATTTTTTGCTTACGCACGACCCGTTCGCGTCGCCGCGTCCGAACGAACCCCTTAGCAGATGGTAACCGCTTGAGATGGGTCAGCTTTTGAGGCTAACTGGCTTTGGTAGATTCTCTTGTGTTTGTTGCTTCGCTTCCAGGCTGGCGGTGGCTGCTTATTAGCCTAATGACCCCTGCTACGCAGCACCATTTATCTGGCTGAGCGAGATTTCTTTAAAGGAAGATTCGGCGGCGTCTCCGGCGCTGCGCGACCCCAAAGGCTTCAAAACCGGCGAGCCGTTCTCGCAGCCCTTCCGGGGAGCTGATGCAGGGGGAGTGTGCCAGGAATAATCCGCTAATGAGCAAATCTGCTCCTCCACCTGGCAGCCGGGGAGGCCGCCGGGAAGGGCCGTGGGAGCACGGCGCGCTCTGCTTTTTTTTTCCCCTCCCTTTGGTTTTTAGGGCCGCCTCGCCGAGCGCTTCCCCGGGTTTCCCGCAAGCGCAAGGCTCCGAGAGGAGCCCTCGCTGCTCACGCTGCCCTTCCTGCTTCCCCGAGCCGGTGCCTTCCTCCCCCTGCCTCAGTTTCCCCACTGTGCCGCCGGGAGCTGCGGCGCCGTGCCGAATTGGGGCTGGCAGGTGCTGCAGGTGGAGAGCGTGCAATCACGGCTACAAATGGCGGCTGGGTTTTTTCTTGTTTTTTTTTTTTTTTTTCTTCCCCAAGCCAGAAAGCAATTTCGTTCCAGGAAGCTCGCTCCCCCCAATTAGCCATGTAAATGCGATGTTGTGATTTTTCCCAGGTGCTATGCAAACGAGCGCCGTTCCCAGAGTCCCCCCTCTCACCCCCCGTCCCTGCCTCCAGCCGTCGGGATGCCGGCTCGCTGCCTCTGCGGCCCCTCTCATCTGCTTGACAGACGGACGCGGCTCATCCGGGGCCGGACCTCTGGACGCCTCCGCACGGCGCGGCGATGGAGCCACACCAGGGACGCGACTCACGTGGCCGTGCCGGCTCCGAGCGAGTATTTCCAGCCGGCCTGGCAGCGTGGGAGCCCTCCCCGCTCCTGCTTCTCCTCCAGCGGAGATGAGGTGACCTTTGCGAGTCCGAGGGAGCGCCGGCACCGAAGCCGAGCTGGGAGGTAGGCTTGAAAGAAGAGGAGAGCGCCAGGACCAAGCCGTGCGTGCTCGGAGGCCGGGCAGACCTCCTTTGAAGGCTGAAAAGGATCCTGTAAGGGGAGGATGGCGGGGAGCCAGCGGGCTCTTTGAGGTGGTAACGAAGTCATCAGCCCCGGCCCGGCCTGGGGAGACGAGCACATGTACGGGGCGCCTTGTAAGCAGAGCGGCGTTTCGAGTGCTGTTTGCTGTTCTGTGGCTTGGAGGGGAGGAAGGCGAGCGTGTATATATATCACGGAGCCGAGCAGTTTGCTAACAGGAAGGCTTCTTTTTTCTTTTTTTTTTTTTTTGCTTAGCATTAACATTTCAAGGCACAGGAACTCTTTAGGTATTTAGTGTTTTATGGTCTTCCAGGCCGGCTATTAATACTCCACTTTGTGTACAAGGGAGCTGCATGGGCTGAGCCTTTGCAGGAAGGGCTTTGAACGTCATGTCCCTCTGAAGGAAAGCAGCCTTGCTGTAGAAACCCTCCAGCCCCGAGCAGAGCAGAGCTGCCCAGACTTGGGGGAAGAGCCACAGTACTCAACGTTGTACTCAACGTTGTACTCAACGTTGTACTCAACGTTGTACTCAACGTTGTACTCAACGCAGCCTTGGCTCCTGGCGGGAGCACCTCCCTCCGTGGGGCTCTTCAAAGCTGGAAGACGCGGTGGAAAGGGCAGCGGCAGATCCTGTTCTGGTTTTTCTTGTCTGAATGAAGGCTGCTTCGGGGTTCCCGTTGCTCCACCTCCATGCCCGGTGCTCGGGGCGAAGACCTCCAAGGACGGGGCTTCCCTCCGCTGCTCTCGGCCGCGTGGCGTCCCTAACGTCCCCAGCCTTCGGCGGCAGGAACGAGAGCGACCGGGCTCGCAGGTGCCTTGTTTCTGGGCAGGAGACCAAACGCTTCAGCCTCCGGCCCCCCGAAGCAGCCAGATTTTCTGGGCAAGGCGGGACGCGGTTTGGCACAGGCTCCAACTCGATGGCACGTAACGAGAGTTCGGCTTGGCAGGGCTCGGTGCCGGGAGGGAGATCTGTTCCAAAGCCACCACCACCAAGCGGAGCACGTAGGATTTTGGTAAAACTGGCCATTTCTGGGCAGCGAGACCCATGTTACGGTGCCTTGGGGAGCCGGTGGCCCTGCTCAAGCCATTTCAAAGGCGGCACCGAAGTACCTGGAGGCAGGGTGCTACGTGAGACATGCCCACGTCGACGGAGCGATTCCAGCCTCGTACGAGCAGGGCTATTAAAACCCAGTCTCCTCTGGGAGCTGATGGTCTGATAGGGGAGATGGGAGGAGAATCGCTTTCAATTTCCCATTGATCCTAACGAGCCTGCGTGGGAGACCGAGATGGCCCGGCTGCCTCGGTGGCTATTAACGCCGGCACTCAGCGCCGCTCTCAGGACTGCTTTACTTCTCGGTTCTAGGAAATCGAATAAAGAGAAAACCACTTAGGAGGATTTTAATCAGAACTTGGCAGAAGAATTTAAGGAAATCCAAGAAATCTTCCGACAACCCCGCTTCGTGCTAAGACTGCTGATGAATGGAAAGGGCGAAAACGGGGGCAGCGGCCGGCGCTGGGAGCGTGTGGGTGGGTTGGGTTTCTTCTGGTCTGCTTGAGCAGATCACGTTAATGCTTCTGCTCCCCGCACGCTGGAAGAGGGGAGCAAGAAAATAAGCCCTCTTCAAAGCACTGGAGGCTTGCTGTCAGCTGGAGCAGCTGATGGAAGTCATCCCAGATCTGCTGGAGATGGCCAGCACCGGCTTGGGAGGAGAAGATGGCTTAATTTACAGTACTGATTGCTTTCATGGCTGTGCAGATTGGGGCAACGGTGAGATACGCTTGGATTTCTTGGAGAAGTTGTTGCCAGCGGTGGTAAATGCTGGTTCGGAGCATCTGCGGATGGCCAACGGAGGAGAGCTTTCGGCGTCGGGTTGCGGGGTCTGCAGCCAGCCGAGCACCGGAGGAGCTGTCTCCTTGCTCGGACAAAGCCGCCGCTGCGATGGGAGATTGACCTTGGTCCTCCAGACCTCGCTGGGAGCTGGCGGCGAGTTTCCCATAACGTCCTTTCAGCTCGAGTTTCTCATCCGGGGCTTTGACTCTTCTGTAACTCCTCCTGTAAATTTCTATTTTGAAAAATTTGATTGAAAATCCATGGAGCGGTGCAAGTTGCTTGACCGGTGAGAGGAAAGAGAGCTGCAGGAGCATTTTTTTTGCATGTGTCCTGCAGATGGGTAACCCAAGCCGGCTTTTACTTCCAGTTGCAAGCGAGGTGAGCATGTAGATTTGGTTTATGAGAGTGAACCCCCCCCCCCAAAGTTGTGTTTATTTGTAATGTGCTTTTCAAGACTGCGTTGTACCGTTGCTCTGTGTTTTATTGATACTCCAACATCTGGACTGTTCTTCTAAATGTGCTTTCATCCAAGAAGAGGCTAAGGGAGTGAGAACTGTTCTGATAAACCTGCCAAAAATAATCTTTGCTTGAGACGAAGTACTGCTCTCGGGGTTTTCTCTTGTAAAACACAACGTACGTGGGCACGACGAACAGCCGGAGGAAGCCCCTGCGTGTTCCAGCCGGGGGTTATAGGGCTCTAAGTGCTCTGCGAGCCCGTGCGAGTGTCGTGTGCTCGGTGAGATGATCGCAGAGCGGTCGGGGAAGCTTCAGGAGGTTGTGGTCGTGGTGAGCGACTCCTCGAGGAACCCGCTGATGCGCGTCCGCCTGGCTCGCCCCGCACGCTTCTGCTCCATTGGGACAACATCGGATCCTGTGACAAGGTGAAGCACCGAGCCCGATAGCTGGCAGAGCTTTAGAAGTGGAGGAGGCAGTGGTGACAACGTGAGGCAGATGATCTTCAAGGTATTGTACGAGGAACCATCTGAGAAGTAGGTTGGTGCGGTGCCGGTGTTGAGTGTTTGGCTCTCGGCACCTGGGAAGCGCAGAGCCAAGCCGAGCGCAGCAGCCTCAACCCTGCCCCCTGAATCCTGTTCCTTCTGGCAGTGTTTTCACTAAAAATCACACGTCCGTATGCTGCGACTGTGTTTGACAACTCCTGCGCGGTGACGAGGAGCTCCTTCCTCCACGAGGCGTGTAGGTGCACGCGGCATGCGTTCTCCGAAGTTGTGCGGCTGTGAAGCCAAATACATTTCGAACGCCGTGTGCTTCGCGGGGGACAGAGCCGGATCCGCCGGCGTGCGCATCCCATCGAGCCTTAGCGTTCGTGTTTCGTCCCCGGTTGTTTAAAACAACGACGGCGGCTCCGGAGGGAGCAAAGCGTGAGTGCAACCAGGACACGTTGGAGATGACACCATGGAGGATTAAAAACGTGACCGACTCCGGGAGCCCCGACCCCGTAAACAGTTCTGCTGCTAACCCGGAGGAGGTCCTCCGAGCACGTGGACACGGCTGGGTCCCACCTTTGGTACCTTACTTGCAAAGCCCCTCGGACAGGCGGTGCCACGAGAGCCCCCGATGGTGGAGACGGTGCTTGGCAGCAGATTTTGTGTCGAGGTGTCGCGCTGGGCTTCCCTGGTAAGAGAAGCAGCCTGGTTTGGTGAAACGCTCCTCTTCACGTGCCCCGCTGGTGGGGTCTCCCACCAAAGCCAGCTCGTGGATGAAAACACCGGTGTCAGGCTGCGGGCATCTCTTGGAAGATGGGGAACCTCAGGGGGAAATCTCTTGCCAGCAGGTGCTCAGCCTGGGCTTTTCTGCGGTCATCGGGGCGACGCAGGAGGTGTCCCGGCCGCGTCCTCCCGCACCGCTGCTCCAGGCTTTGTGCAGCCATGTGGGGAAGTGGGTCAGGGGAACGATCCAATTAAAAGCTACGCCGAGCAGCGAGGAAAAAAAAAAAAAAAAAGCAGGTTTTAACCAGGCGGGTTCCCAAGGCTGCACAAATACGTTGGTAGAAGAGGGCTTGGGGTAGGAACGAGCGCGGTGGGATGGTTTCTCCCGGTGGTGGTGCCGGCGGTCCCGGAAGACTTGCTGAACTTGTGCTGGCAGGCAACCGCAGGGCCAACAAAGCCGATTCCCGCTGGCGAGCCTTCGTTTTCTTCCTGGAAAGCCCGGCCGTGCTCCCCGGGTTGGGCTTGCAAGTCTGCCGGCTCGCCGAGAGCCTCCTCTCCCATGGGGCTGCGGGTGCAGGAGGGGAGTGCCGGGCTGCACCCTCGCTGCCTGGGGCCAGTGGGGTTGCCTTCCGTAATCCTGCCTGATCCTTTAATCTGTATCAACACTGATAGGTATTAAAGCAGCAGATAAGATTCAGACCGGCGTGGCTTCAAGCTCGGCGATCTCCCCACCCTCTTCCAGCTAAATCTACGCGGCTAGGGCTTTTCTCTTAAGGGGACCGTGCTCGTTTGCTGCAATGGGGTGAGCGGGTGGATTAGCCGCTCCCAGCTGCGTGTGGCTGATCTGCAGCAGATCTGCCTCCTGCTGCCTTTTTTCTCCGATATCCTCCCGGACGTAAGCCTGATGTGGCCGTAAACGCTCGCTCCTACGGCGTCTTTGGGTCCCCGAATGTCCGGGCTCCGTCCCAGCGCTCTCCTGTGAAGGTGAGACCCTGGACCTGGTTGTCCTCAGGCTTTCCCTGTATCTTCTGTTAACGCTGGGAAGAGCAGCTCCCGGTCGAATTCCCTGTACAAAGCAGGCCGTCCCTGCTGGTTTTGCTGTCCTTTCCCCATCCTCCTCCGGCTTCTCCCCATGTGCATGGGATTGCTCCGAGTTTGCCACTGGTTCTCTCATCAGCAAAGCCATGGTTAATCCTTCCCTTAAATCCTTTAAGCTGTCAGCAAACAACCCCCTTCTTAAACTTCTAACACGCAAGCTGGGACGGAGCCCGGCTCGCAAACCCAAGGTTTTATTTCTCTTCCTGGATCCTCGAGCACCCGTTCCCATTTTCTGCCAGCACCGGAGCTTCTCCTCCCCATCAGTGGGTGGCTCGACTGCGGCATGACCCGCAGTGACAGATCCTGGGTGTAAAAATTCAGGTTCCTAATTACCTAATGACAGGTTCCCGGCGTGCCGCGTCGTTTGAAGTTGCAGTTGAAGATTTGCTATTCAGATGTGGGGCAGCTGAGGCTTCAGCCCTTCGAGGAGCCTGCGTTGCTTCTGCTCTGCTTGGGCTGGACCATGCAGCTCGGGGGCTACAGGCTGGAAAACTGGGGTAAAGCTTGGCTCTCTGTACATAAACCCTCGAATCTTTGCATAGAGGTTTCACTCTGAGCGATGATGATGATGGTGCGTGGGCTGTTTGGGTCTTCAAGCCTATAGATTCCTTTGAAACACAAGGTCACGTTGGTGTTTCGGTCCGTGTTTTCGTAGGTGATCGGGAAGGGTGCTTTGGTTATTGCACGCCCTGCTTTTGAGGAGCTCTGAATATCCACCCTCAGAACATCAGCATCCTCTAAGGCGTTCGCAGACCCCGAGGGAGCAAAAAGGGCTGTCCAACAAGCGCCACGAACCTTTTCCCCCTCTTGATCCCAAGGGGAGGGAAGGCTCTGATGCTCCTGAAGGAATACGAAATGGCACCGTGTGCCGAGCGCTCGTATGGGGAAGAAGTCAGGAAGGTTAATGCAGCGTTAGCACCCACGAGAGCTTGTGTCCTGCAAGCCGGGATGGCTTCTCAGCGACTGCCATCCCGGTGCCACCAGGAGCAGGAGACGACCAGCACCAGCCCTTTGGCCTCACCGACAGCGGGATTCGGGAGCAGCCTGCGAAGCCGTCACGCCGCCTGCTGCTCTCCATCGCTCTTTCCAGGAGCGCGAGGGAGGATCAGCCTCCAGGCGTTACATGCTTTAATGCAGGCTGATGCGCTCGCTCACCTTCCGCGGGCAAGCAAGGGCTTGAACAAAAGCCGGTTGCCTGCATCCGAGGGTTGTATTTATTTATTTTTTTTTATTGCAAACGAGCTGGGTGATCTCGGCTGGGCCGTTGGCACCGCGTCTTGCAGCATATGACGGATAATCGGCCTGGCTCCCCGCCCGCCCTCCTATCGCCGCGCGACCCGGAACGGCACGGAGCCTGCGTAAATCGCCGCGTCGCGCCGCTCTCCTGCCCCGCAGCCGTTCCCCTCCGCAAAGCCGGGCGAGAGTACCGAGACCCGGGGCGGTCTTGAAGATCTCAGAGTCTTCAAAAACCCGGGTCCGGTGGCCGAAGGATGGTTTTATGTTGGTTTTGCTGTAGCAAAGCTTGGGTTTCTAGCGTTTGCCCGGCGCTCAGCTTTGGGTTGCATCAGGTTTCCGACCCGTAGGGGTTAAACTGCGTGCTGCAAGCGGGGTTTGTGCGTCGATGCTAAAAGCTGATCCTTTTCCTCCCCCGTGAGAAACAGCGAAATCAATGCAGCAAAACTGTCCTGGTGTCTCCTCGGCGGGTGCAGGCGGGGGAGAAACCTCTGCTCCCATCCGGGCTGGGTGCGACCCGGCCGCTTTCCAGCGTGCAGCAGCTTCATCCTCTCCTCCTCTTCCTGAATTTGAAGCCCAGCTCTCCGGAGAGGGGATTTTGGATCCGCCAGCAGGTTTGCTAATGAGAGCCAGAGGACTTGGGATCTGGTCCAGCACTTGGGAGGACTCAGCTTGCCTCCGTGCTGGACAATGGGTCACCGGAGCTGAGCTTTGGGGTGTCTCAGGCTTCTAGGAACAGGGGAAATGAGCAAAGGGAGTGTTGTAAATGCGGCATCTCGCTGCTGGGCCGGAGGCGTACGTGCTCGCAGCGCTTTCCAGCCGGTGAGGATGGAGTGGCTCTGACTTCCCTTGATCTCGGCAGGCTCGTTAATGAGCTGAAAGCCATTTCACGTCGCTGGATGAACTGCAGGCGGATTCGCTTGGCGGGGGCACAGGCAGGCCCTGAGCTTTGCGAGCGCTGGCAGGCACCGGCACGGGCTAAACGGAGCAAAAAATCACCGTATCGCTTCGTTCCGACAGCAGGAGCACCGGCGTGGGGAGACCGCAGCCACCAGACCTGGCAGGGTACAACGAAGAGGATCCTGGCGCCGCTTGGCTCGCTCCTGGCTTCGTAACACGTGGAAAGGTCGGCTGCTGCGTCCCTTCCCCTCTCCTCCTGCCCTTCTCCTCCTCCCCGCCGTTAATTGCGTAGCGATTGCTGATGCAATTAAAAGCAAGACGTGTCTGGAGCCTCCACGTTCGCATCCGTCCTCTTGGTCTTCCTCTGCCTGCCGGGGACGGCTGAGCACCGTCTTGGCGGAGCAGCACAGGTACCCCTGCTCGGCGGGACGCGGGAGCTGCTCTTTGTGCTGCGACGGTGGGGTAGGACCAGGGCTCCCCGTCGTGTTCCCAGCTTCCCGCAGCCTGCGCCGAGCCTTTCATCCCTGCATGCCTTGATTTCTTGTGCCAGACTCCCCCCATCCGGCGTCGTTGCTGTTATCTGGCAGCCGTCACCTTTCTTCTCCGAGAAGGTGCCCTTCCAACGCGGGCGTTTTGTCTATCCCATAGGTAATGGGGAATCCTCTCTTACGGGGTCACGGCACCCACGCGTGACAGGCGTGTGACAGTGGCATTCTCAGGAGGGTCTCTGGTGCCCCAGTCATCTTGGTTTTGTAGTTTTGGTTCCCCCACACCCCAGGAACCTGGACTTGGAAAAAAAAAATCCCGGTTTAGGACCCAAAGATAAAGAATTACTGGGGTGTGGGGGACATGGGGCCGTGTTCCTGAGGAGCCTGGGGCCACGGTGCTGTAGGGTAGCAGGATCCCTATACGCTGAGGATGTCCCTTTTACAGAAGTGAGCAGAAGGACGGCTTGAACAGCACGCGGTGCCCAACCGTGGTGACATTTGGGACAAATGGGGCGCTGGGGATGTGGCCGGGCGCTCCCCTCCGTACCCAGGGCCCCCTCTTGTTTTCGCCCCGAAGCAGCTGCTGCCGGCATGGTGCCAGGCACGGGCTGGCACCGCGTGGGTGCGCTCGGCTCCTCCCGACGCGGCAGCTCTCCGGCACGCGGCGCTCGGCGGAGAGAAGAGGGCGGCAGTACCCTGGTAAAAGGGTTTGGTGCTAAACTGCCCCTCTTCTGCTGCTTTTTCCCTCTGCTGGAGGAAAGCTTTGCATCTGGGAGGTGCCGGCGTCCCCTTGCTCCCATCCCTACGGAGCTTCTCAGTGTCCCCCTGCTTATTTGGATTTCAGATTTCACATACAAGCTCTTTTCCCTTGCTACAGCCCGGAGGAGCTGATGAAGCAGCCACTCGAAGATGTTTTTCTATTTTTACATCGAGTGCTCTCGAGGAGAGGCATGGCTGCGAGCGTAATGGTCCTGCCATTTGAATCACAAAGCCACTCCGTGCTCTTACAGGTGCCGACAACGCGCCGCGTTCTGCCCGCTCCGGAGCTCCTTCCTCCTCTTCTTGCTTGCCCCCATCCTTGGATATCCTGGGATTTGGCTTATTTCTCGCTCACTCCCCTCCTGTAATCTCCTGATCAGGCCATCAGACAGAGCTGGCTCTGCGACTAGAAACCACGAGCATCTCTCCTGGCAACTCGAGCAAAACCTACAAAGGAGAAGAGATAAGAGCCAGGCGGGCAGCTTCCTAAACGCGCAGCCTGCAAGGACTGGGACGTGAAAATCATACCAAAATAGCTCTTTAATATTAAATAGATGGAAGGAAGATGTCTCCTCTTGCCTGAGGGATAAATAGATCTGAAACTCCTTGTAGACTTTGCCGCTTATCACATTGAAATACGTCTCTCTCGCCCTGGAATTGAGCCTCTCCGGGAGCCTCGAATACCCAGCTCCGACAGGCGCGTGCAACGCTTGTGCGGCAAGTCCCTGAACGCAGCGCCTGGCAAATGGCTTTGCTCGTTTTCCCCCAAATCCGTAGCGCTCTGGACGGGGCGCAGAGCCGCGGTGCTTTCCGGCGTGCCACCGAGGCAGGTGAAGGAGCTGGGAGCGATCTCCTGGTGCCCTCCAAGCAAAGCTCTCGGGCGGCAGAGCATCCTTAATTCATCCCATTCCTCCTTGCTCTTACCCTCTGCGTCACCCTGCGCCATTCCTCTTCTTGTTTTCATTCCCCACGGAATTGTAGATTCAGATCGTGTCCCCTGGTAGCTGTCGCTGAACCAAGTCATCCGTATTTTTAGCTCTCCCAAATCAATCCCTTCAGCCTCCTCGTTGTTTTTGTCCTCTTCTCGGAACTTCCTCCAATTTATCCGTATCCCTTTCCGTAATGAGATGTCCAGAGCTGAGCACAATCGCTGCTCTCCCGGGAGCCACCAGAGCAAAACCATTAAATTCCCCCTTCTCCGACACCGCGTCCACACCGAATCGGGGCTGGGAGAGGTGACGAGGGTTTTGGCGTGCCGAGCCAAGTCCCCTCTGCTGCTCCTGCATCCAGGTCTCTTGCGAGCTGCTCCCACCGCTTCAGCACCCGGTTCGAAGACTTCGTAGGCTGCTCCGCATCTGGTCAGACTGCAAGGTCTCAGAAATACTTCTGAGAAATATTTCTTGGAAGTATTAGAAATACGTAGACATATTTCTAAGATTTTGTAGTCTTAGAAATACTGCAGCTTTCTAAAGAGAACTTCGACTGTGCAAGACTTTGTGCTTGGATGAGCATCATTAATTAATTAAATGACTTAATGATTAATGTTTTGAGTTTGCACGCTGCCCTGTGTGTGCCTGCGTAGCTGTGCCGAGCAGGGTTTAGACTTGCAAGTCCGAGGTAGGAAAACTGGGGGGAAAAATGAAGAAAAGGGTGAACCAAGCAAGTGGAGCCGTGCCATCTTCCAACCGACAGCCGAGCGGCCATGCCAGCTTCTCGCACCCAGCAAGCGTCTGCCACGGACTGGGGTCGTTAGTTGCTAATCCCAATAAAGGTTTATCGTGAACTTTTGGATTCTCATCATCTCCACGGGGTGTTTTAGGAATACCGTGTTCGGGTTTTAGGGTGGTCTCTTAGCTTTGGCTGAGTCCTTCAGCCAGGTTTCGTGTCGCTGGTGGTTATCGGCGTGCTTTTGAGGCTGCTGGAGCCGCACCGTTTGGTTGGTGCAAGGCCTGCCAGATGTGTGTCCTCCTTCCAGGAGCACCGAGGTGCTTGTGAAACCTTTTACGTTACTCCTTTGCCCGCTCTGATGTGCTGGTCAAGGAGCGCTAGCGTTAATGGTGGCCGTTTGAGCGCTGCTTGGATTCGGGCACGAATTTCTCGTGGTGGGGAAGAAGGGGGCCAGAGGATGCTCGGTGCAAAGGATGCTCGCGGTCGGGCTCTGTGTCCCCACCCTGCCCCGTCCCCCCTTCACCTGGCGTCACGGCGCCTGTCCCCTTCTCAGCACCGACCTTGATGCGTTGTGTTCTCCTTCCCCATCTCTCCTGCTCATGTCCCCTGTCCCCTCTGTCACTGCTCTTTGCTACCTCTCTCCTATACGAGACACCTCTTTATTTTTTCTTTCTTTTCCTAGAGCAGCTCTGATAGTCTTGTAAATGGTTGGAGCAGGTGACTCGGTGCCAGCACGTCTGTCTTGGGTACTATTCCTGGCTTTATCGAAGGCACAGTAACATGCAAGACTGAGCGTCTGCCTCCTCTTGATCTCGAAATGCCGCAAGCGCGAGATAAGCCCGGTCGGTTTCAAGCCGGGATTTCGCCCAACGGAGGGCAGTGGTGTGGGTTTGCGGCGGGGTGGCGATGAAGTCTGGGGCCGTTTCCGAAAGGGAACGATTTCCGAGACGCAAGTGGCTCCATCCTCCTCGTGGAGCTGAAAACCCGCAGCTTTCCTCGGGAAAGGGAAGGCTTTCCTGCTGGGCCGCTGCTTTCCCATTCAACCACCCCAAATCTCGCTGTCTGGTGGGTCCTGGCCATCCAGCCGCTCCGAAGCACTCGGATCTCCGTGGCGTTGCACGCTGTCTCTGTTTTATTGCAGCAGATGTGCGCACAGCTGGATGACCACGATCTCCTCCCGCTGCTACTCAAACTCTGGCAGCTCCTTGCTGTGAAGATGTCCGGCTCCTCCTGTCCCCAAGGAGCTCTGCAAGTGGTTCAGGCTCTGCACACCCAACTTTGGGGGTCAGGTTGGAGAAGACCTCTTGGAAATCCTTGCCGAGGTCACCTGCATGGGGCAGAGGCACCTCAGGTGCTGTGGTTTTCAGGTGTGGAGATGCCAACCCAAGGTGGTCACCAGCTGGATGGATCTACTCCATGGTTATCCCACCTCAAGGAGTTTGAAGCTCGTGTTCACAGGTCGTAATACGAAAAAGCAGAGCTGCTGGGGCTGTGGTGACCAAGCAGGACAAGAGTGACAACATCAAAGCTCCCAGATGCTGGGCCGGGTCTTGCAAGGACCTGGGAAATGTTGGCCGCAGCCTCAAGCAACGCTTCCGTGATGGAGCAGTTCTCGTCCAACGTTTGGTCCTCACCACCCAGGTTGTGACCAGTGCTTCTTCTCTTTTATTGGCTCTGGTTTTGCAGGACCCTTCTGGATGAGAAGAACGGGCTGCTGCGCTACGTAGCCGGTTAACGTGGGGCTGCGCTGGAAGCTTGGCAACGTCGCGGGTGCACTGGTGGGCTCGCGCTGCGGCCGTGCGTTAACGCACCCTCTGCCCTCCGAGATGCGGCGCCGGTTGCTCTTCTCCCGTTTTTTGGCACACCTGTTGGCTTTTATTGCTCAGAAACGCCCTTTTCGTGCCTGGATGACTTCGATCAGTGGGAGCAAATGAAAATATTCATAAATACCAGTCCTGCTTTTACTCTGCACGAAGCGAGGTGGTGTAGAGGTTGGCATCCAAACTAGCACCGTGGTTTTATTTTTGGTGCTCCCTTCCCTCTCCCTCCCGTTAGCCGATGAAGGCGCAGCGTCCCCTTAACGGCGACGGACGTTAACGGGGCCATGGTGGGGAGCCCGCGCGGCTCCGCGATGGCAGGAGCTGCTTTTTCCCATCGCGCTGGCCGCTGCTCGCTGGGCTTGGCTGCGTTCCACCTCCGTCCTCGGCGGCGGTGAGAGCACGTTCCTCGTGATGGGAAAAGCCTCCGCGAGGAACACAAAGGGCTTTCATTAGCGAGGCTTCGGCAGAGGCGGGCGGCCGGAGCCGGCATGGGAATCATCATCCTGCTTGAACTCTCGTTGGAAAACACACAGGCTCCCTCCGGCTGCGTTTGCGCTCCCAAACCTTAGCGCCTACCCAGCGAGGAGAGCAGGAGGCCCTGCGATTATTTCACGCGGCGAGACTAACGAGAGCCCGCTTCTCTCCTTTCCCACATCAATCCTCGTTCAGCGCCTCTCTGCCCCCAGCCTCGATAAAGCGGGAGGATGAAAAGCCGCAGCACCGGGAGATAAGAGGCGCACGGTCGGGGGGAATTCGGGGATTCATCTGCCTGCTTCTTCCTCCGGCTTGGCTTTCGGCTCCAGCGCTTGCCTGCCTGGGACGTGTCCCTTCGCTCCTGCCCTGGCCCCTGGGTCTTTTTGCTCTCGAGCTCTGGGCGAGAGCGGGCGAGCCGCCTCTTTTCCCAATGGCTGATAAATGAGGCTCTGTTTGTTCCAGTGCAGGGTGAAATATGAAATCCCATAAAGCCTCCTCGCTTATTAGAGAGATCGCAGCGAGCTGCTTATTATGCGCTGTGGCGTAATGCAGATTACAAATGTGACCAAGCGATAATTAGCAGAGCTGGAACTGTAATTAAACGCTCCTGTGCTGCACTGTGGTTTCTGTTGCGAAGTGGAAGGAAGCCGAACAGTTTCAAAACCCACAGGTGCCCTTCCTCTCCTCCGCACGCACACGCAAGCAGCCGGCCGCTGCTCCCAGGCTCGGGGTGCTGGGGGCGAGGGCTCCGCCGATGCCAAGCATCCCTTCCCCGCTCCTCTCCACGTGTTTTCTTGCAGGGGAACTCGCTCGGATTCGGAAAACGTGGCGTTCAGGAGCAGTTTGCTTTCTTGGAGCCCCTCCAAAGGAGCCTGCAGCCTCCTTCGAGCATCTTTCTTGCCCTGGATCCGCCGAGATGGGGTTACTGCAGCAGAGTTCTGCTGCTCGCGCCGTCGCTGCTTTTGCACGCTTCGCATCGCCGAGGGTTTGGAGAGGCTTTGCAGCTCGCTCGTGGCAAACGTCCTTGCCTGGGGACGTGGGACGCCGCGGCGCGTGAACCCTGGGGCAGGGAGGTAACGTGCGAGCTCCCACTGGTGCTGTTCGTCTCGCGCAGCGCGAGCTTAAAGGATGGTGGCGGGTGAGCGAGAGAGCAAGCAGGTAAATTCGGCAGCCTGACCATTTTGCGCCCGGCGACGTTGGCCAAGGAGAGCCAGCAGCGAGGTTGGACGTGGCCATGGAGGTGTCCGTGTCCCCAAGCTTGGCCTCTGCAGGGCTGTAATCATCTCATCTCAGCAGAGGCTTAGGAAGACGTCTCTCGGTGCACGGCTGGATGCTCTAGAGAGATCTTCCACTGATTGAAACCGAAACCCGGGTCAGCGCTCGCTGATGATTTGATTAGTTTCCTCAGCCTGCTTCTGTTTTGAGGTCGCTCAGCGTCTTATCGAGATTGTAAACCTTCCTGCGAGCGAGGAGACCTGAGCAGGGGAGGAGCAGCCAGCCCCAAACTGCTGCGAGTCCCCACCGGCGAGCCGGGGCACGGGCACGGCAGAAAGCTCAGCCGTCATCGGCCGTCCCTCTCCTAACACCGCCGTTCCCTTAGCGTGGCGGAGCAGCCGAGGAGCTCGACGTGACTTGGCCGCGGTTACGTTGGTGGCTTTCCAAGCTTTCCGCGCGCGAGGACAGCTCGGTATCCGGAGCCGATGCTCGCACGGAGGAGGGGGACGCGATCTGAACACGTGTGTGCCTTCAGCTGGTCACGGGGTAGATACGGGAGGAGGAGGTTGTTGGTTTTCGTGGGCACTGCAGAGGGACCGCTACTCGTTGGTCCTGTCCTGCCAGTCGAGCAGAAGCCTGTAATTTTTTTCTAATGAGCCATTGGGTCCAAAGTCATTGACTGCATTAACATCTGAGCGGTAGCCAAAAGGCATGCTGACCAGCAAAAGCGGCCGGGGAAGGAACTTGGCACCAAGTTTCAACAGCAGAGCAGATATATCTCCTGCGGAGGGACGTGGGGTGTGAGCTGCATGACTACAAAGCGCTGGCTTTTCGGGGTTACGTGGCTGTGGGCACGCCAGGGTGGGAAAGACCAACAAGATCCTTGTCCTCTGTTGGGGTGTGGGACCTGAGCCGCCTCCTGGCACAGGCGTTGAGAAGGTGCTTGCCCTGGGCTTGCGGTTCTCCAGAAACGTAGATGCCTGTTGATACTTGTTCCCCTCCCGGTGGTGACCAGCGTGTTTCTCCTTCCCTGCAGATGGAGTCTCCGGTCTCTACGCCTGCGGTGTTGCCCTTGCACCTCCTCGTCCCCGTTGTCAACAACGACATCTCGTCGCCTTGCGAGCAGATCATGGTACGCACCCGCTCCGTGGGAGTGAATACCTGCGACGTGGCCCTGGCCACCGAGCCGGAGTGCCTGGGCCCCTGCGAACCTGGGACCAGCGTCAACCTGGAGGGCATCGTCTGGCAAGAGACTGAGGACGGTAAGTGTCACGGGCGAGCTTTTTGCTCTCCGACGATGAAATTCGGGAGTTCTGGCCATCCCTTTCTTCCTCTGTCCCTGCTGTGCTGCTTGTTGGCACATCTTGGGCTTTCTGCTGCAATTTGGGTGGTCAGGACAGAGTAGCTGCGTGGGAGCAGCTCTTAGTCTGCGCAGCGAAGGGAGTAACAGGCCAAAACTTGCGTCAGCCCAGCGCGTTGTGTTATCCTGTCGCCCAGACAGTGGGCGAAAATCTAAGCTGCCATTTCTCTGCCTTTCTGCAAGAGCTAACTTGCTCCTGGAGGTGCCAGAGGAGAGGCCATGCCAGCCCGAATGGGAACTCGACAGAGTTGACTTCATTTCTACTTGGCAACCTGCAGGTCTGTCACAAAAGCGCTCAAGCCCTGGGAGGCAGCAGAAATCTCCTGCTGGATTAAAAAACCCCAGCGGAGCTTTCAAAATAGACTCGACAGGAGATCAGGCTCTCGTCTCTCTTGCCAAGCCAATCGAACCTTTTTCCGCTGGAGCTCGTCTCATCTGCGCGCAGCTTGGTTTGCTTTCCCAGCTCCTTTGATGGGTTTTAGTTGCTGTTGGGGCTCTGCCAAGTAACACGGGGATGAATAGGTGGCTCGGTGGACCACGGCGAGCGCTGGAACCTGGCCTTCCCTCCAGCCTCTTCGGGACATGGGAGGTTTCTGCTCCTGGAGGCCTGGGGTGAACTCCTCGTGTTTGTGTCTGGCTTCAGCTGGGCTCTGGAAGCAGAAACAGAGCCCAGAAGCACAAAGGTGAGGAAGAGCAGAGGTGACGGAGGCCAGCTGATGGGTTAGCTCATCCAGGTAACCAAGAGCTCCTTCGGATGTCTGCTTCTAGCACAGCTTGGGATGAGGACCTCCAGCTATCTCACACTCCTCTGCCCTCCCTGCCCTTCCACTCCCTGTGGAAAAATTCATCCGGAGTGAGGCAGCGGGGAGCCGTGAGTGCGTTTTTTCTGCTGCTCCCGAGGCAGGAGGAAGCCACGGGCTGCAAAATGGGACCCCGGAGCTCCTCGTCTCGGAGCTAGCCTTGCTGGCAGGGACAAGGGACCGCGCGGCCGCGCTCGGGACGCAGCTGCTGCTCTGCTCGCCCCGGGGCTGCGGGATCTGGGAAGGCGTCAGGGAGAGCACTGGCACGGCGGCAGCGCCTCCGAGGTTTTGGGGTCCCCGAGCTGCAGTTTGAAAACCCCAAGGGCTCTGGTTCCACCGCCGCTGTTGGAGACCCCCACGGGGAAGGGGCGATGAGCTTGGACCTTTTGTTTATTTTTTTTTTGGGGGGGTAGAAATCGGGAGAAGAGGTGCACATGGGTGGAGGAGCCCACGTTGGCCATGCAAGGAGGAACAAGCAGAGCACCCCCAATGTCCCGTGGGGGCAGAGGGAGCCGGCAGAGGCTGGGTGCTCCTTTCCAGCCTCCCCTTCCTCCTGAGCCACCCGGCTCTGCAGCCTGTCCGCCCGTCCTTCCGCATCGCCCCTCGCTTGCGCGCAGCTATCGGTTCAGACCCTGCCTCGGAGGCGCGCTGCGATTCCTGCGGCTCGGCTATTTTTAGTCGGCAGTAATTCAATGAACTTGTGCAAAGATCCTTCTCTGCCTGCCTCTGCTGGCTGCGGCTTGGTTCCTGCTGTCAGGAGCGATGGCTTTTGCAGCAAGCCCTGCGCTCCTGTCACGCAGAATACAAATCCCGCTGTTTCCCTCGGTCTGCCGCGTACGTCGGCTCCCGTAGTAGCGGCACCGCTCGTGCTCGGTTGGGTAAAGCTGGAAGCTCGGGGTGAAACCGTCCCCTTTTCACCGATTCCCTGCCCTGGCGTCTCTCCCCCGCTAGGGCTGGAGGCGTTGCTGGAGGAGATGCGGCCAGCATCTCTCCTCGCCCCACAGATTCACAAGGGCTACAGAGGAAGCCACCCCAAGGGCATGTCCCCAAAGCCAAGCGAGGTCTTTCCGCACGGTTGAGTCCCCCCTGCGTGGCCGGAGTCCATCCCCAAGGTCCCAAGAGGGGAGGCTAAAATTGCCATCGCGTTATTCGTGCAAGCTCCAATGGGGCACGCCATGGGTTTGCCTCGCGGCTGGCTCTGGCTGCTGAGGACACGAACTCTTGCTCGGAAGGGGTTGGTTGCACAGAGGAAGGCAACGTGGCTCCCTTTTAGTAGGAAATGCTTTTTGGGTTGTCCTCATGGCCATGAAGGTGGTGAGAAGGTCTCGTAAAGCCACAGCCTGCCAACGCTGCTGCATCTTCGGAAGGACAAGCAGAGCCGATGCGTCCGAGGTGGGAGCGCGAAGCTCCGAGGAGCCCCACGACGTCCTCCTACCTTGGCCAACGTGTCTTGTGTCCACGATCATCTTCTTCCTCTATTCCTGGTCGTACGTGCTGTCCCGCCACCGCGATGGTGACGCCTCTGCGCGCGGCCGCCCCTTCACCGAGCAGGGAATGTGTTTGGTTAAATGCCTTTCATGGGAGCAGCTGTCTTGGCAGTTTCCCTAATTCTGTTAGGTGCGATTTTGATCTGCAGGAACTATTAACTGATCTAATTATATCGGAGAGCATCGCTCCGCTCGCTGCCTCGTTAGCTCCCGGCTCTCCTCCATCCTCCTCGCTGGTGTCACCCGGCTGGCTTTGCGTGCCCACCGTGCTGCCTCGCTGCTACCCACAGCCTGGGAGTGTTGCTGCCGCTTAGGATCATATTGGGGATGTTTTAAATTGGGGATGGGCCACGATTGTGCTGCTGATAGCTGGGTTTGGGGCTTCAGAGCGGGGCCTTCGGAGAGGTGCGCGATCCCCTACAAGCAAAATCCGTCATTCGTAGCTGTGGGAACTTGGACCCAGAAACAGATGAGTTTTTAAGCCTTACGCAGCGAGGGAGAGGAGCCTGGGAATATGGATTTCTCATTTGCTTTAATGGCATTTCCAAAAGTCACGAGCGATTCTAAATCCCCCCCAAGGCTGCCGAGCCATTCAGCAGGCTGCCCGGGCTCAGCGCATCCTCTGAAGCCTCCAAAAACCATTCCCACGCGGCCGTGACCGTGCTCAGCTTCAGCTTCACGACCTGGCGGCGTCAGGCGAAGGCACACCTCGTCGCCGACACTGCGATCCCGTGTCACCCGCGGGTGGCAAAGCATCGGCCCTGGAAGCGAGGAGGCTTTTTGCACGTCGTGGAGAAGCAGAGCTTTGTTATGCATAATTTCCCGGTACTCCCACAGCGCGGCCGCTTCCTATCTAATATTTGCTGGCAGGATGCTTGACAGTGCGGGGAGGCAGGGAGCTCGAGCAGAGCTAATGCACTGCTTATCACTCTCAAAGCACTGTTTATTTCGGCATCTGTCAGCTTTGTACGAAGGCTGTTTTGTCAACAGGTGAGCGATATTCTGCTGCAGACGGCACCGGTGCCGGTGTCGAACTCCCGAAGGCACACGCGTAGCTGCCCTAGGTGACACCAGCTGGGCTCCCCGCCTTAACTGCCGAGCGCTGGATTAAAGGACTTGTTTACAAGGAGGCTCTCGGGCTGCAATCTGCCGCGCCGCGCTTTTATGGGAGCTCAGGCGGCGGCGATTCTCCGGGTGGGCGACGATGGGGGCTTGGTGCAGCCGTGCTCTCCCCGGCTTGATTTATGGAGGAAAAAGGGCGAAAACCACCGCCGCCGTCCTAGGCAGCGTCAGCCCTCCTCTAATTCCCCTGCTGCAGTGGCATTAGCGCTTTGCAGCGACGCCGAGCGCTTTGCAGCCAGGCTCGGGCGGTATCGATCGCTGAAGCGCTCCCGAAGTGTCACCTTCCCGGGAAAGCAGGTGGGGCCGGAGCCATCCCAGCGGGTGTCGCGCAGCACGGCGGCATCGCAAGGGCTGCAGGCTGCTGGCTTTTTTGTGCCTGAGCATCTCCAGCCCTCCGAGGGAAGGCTCCTAAAGCGGAGCTGCACGCATCCAAGGGTTTTTCTGCACAAGGACAAGGGCTAGGGGACTGCTGGGGACACCGGTGACACATTGCCCTCCTATGCGGAGCACAGAGCATCGCTCCTTGCTGCCTTGCATCCGCGAGCGTCCTCTCCAGCCGCAGGGGACGGCGGGTTAAAAAGCTGCTTAGCATCTATCCCCGTGCTTTAAATTGTCCTGGGTTATTGTCGGGGGATTAGGGGGGGGATTTGGTACGACTGGTTGCAGCGGGTTAAATATAGGCTGCTGCACGTCGGAGGGTTTGCGCTTCGCTGCGGGCTCCCAGGTTGGTTTCGGCGCTCGTTTCTCACCCGACCGCATCCGCTGCCTCGCGAGGTCTGCGCCTTGCTCCGAAGCCAGGACCCGTCCTCCCCTCCTGCTGATCTGCTTCCCCTTCCCGCGATTTGCTCCCGTCGGAGCCGCCAGCGTGCGCCAGGAGGAGGAACGGAGAGGACTCGACTTCTGTTTCTCGTTTAGGAAACCCACCTTTCGGGCCACAGCTCCGTGAGCATCTCTCCGTTTCGTACGTTAGCCCTCCAAAGCCTGCAGCTGGCTGCTGGCATCTTGCAAGCGGGGATGCGGACTGAGATTTACAAATGTGCTTCAGGCACAGCTGCTCTGGGCTCCCTCGGCTCCATCCATCTTCCAGGGCCGTGCAGCTATATATCTAGCTGCACTCGTCTGCCCTTGTAAATGAGATTTCTATCTCCCAAGTTTTACCTTGCTCAGATAAATGCACTCAGCGCAATGGACTCTGCTCCTGGTCGAATTAGTTATGCAGTAATCAGAGCAGTCCATCGCTGGGAGGAAATATCCACTTGAGTTTCACTCGGCTAATGGCCTGAGATTATTTAGTGTAATTGCTTTCTTATGGAAGCACTTGCTGGCCACGAGAGGCCGGCGAAGGTGCTAGCGCTGGGGTGGGCGCAGGCTGGGTTTTCCCCGTTTGCAGCGGTGGGGAGAGCCACGAGATGTTGCAGAAGACCCCAAGGAAAGAGGCCGAGGCTGCGTCCTCGGCAGGGCTCTCCTCCAGCTCTGTGCTCGCCAGGCTGCTTCCCTTCCTTAGCAAAAGCCGAAACATCCGCTCGCCCGGCGGTTTCCAAACTCAACATTGCCCGGGTTTGCCCGACGCCTTTGCGCGGCCCCGTGCTGCGGCAGCGCGGGGCTGACGCCTCGCCGGGGGTCTTGCTGGGTGCCCTGGGGCGCAGGAGCAAAGCGAAGCAGCGGACGAGGCTTTCCCCAAAAGCTGCCTTGTCCTTGCCAGGCCGCCCCAGCCCTGTGCGGGCTGTGGGGTGGTGGGCGGAGGCGGGCGGCTGCGTGGGGACGCTGGGCTCAGCTTGCCATCTAGTGGCAGTAGCGTCCCCTCCGCCAGCCTTTCCGTGGGGACACGGGCAACCCTTGCTCCACGGAGGTCGCCTTCCCCACCGCCACCCAAACGCGCGTGGAGCGGGGGGGCTTCCAGCTCCGTTCGTGGTGCCCCTCGAGCTGTGAACGCGCGTGACACTGTCCCCTCGCCTTGCAGGTATGCTGGTGGTCAACGTGACCTGGAGGAACAAGACGTACGTGGGGACGCTGCTCGACTGCACGCAGCACGACTGGGCGCCTCCCCGGTAAGTGCGTGGCGGGCTCCGGCAGCACCTCGGGGGCGCAAACCCAGCCGCCGTTGGGTGCCTTCCCCCGGGAAGGGCAGCACAGCCGTCGCGAGATAAAACTCCTCTCGTCCTCCTCTCCGCAGGTTCTGCGACTCTCCCACCAGCGACCTGGAGATGCGCAACGGCCGGGGCAGGGGCAAGCGCATGCGCCCCAACAGCAACACGCCCGTGAACGAGACGGCCGCCGCCTCGGACAGCAAAGGGACCAGCAACAGCAGCAAGACCCGGGCGGGAGCCAACAGCAAAGGGCGTCGGGGAAGCCAGAACTCCTCGGACCACCGCACGCCGCCCAGCGGCACGGCGGAGGACGTGAAGGCCAGTCCCTCGTCCGTCACCAAGCGGAAGAGCAAACCCCTCTCCGACATGGAGCTGAACTCCAGCTCGGAGGACTCCAAGGGCAGCAAACGCATCCGCACAAACTCGATGGGCTCGGCGGCGGTGCCCCCCGCCGCGGTCAAGGTGGAGCCGGCTGTCCTCGACCGAAACTGCCCTTCTCCCATCCTCATCGACTGTCCCCACCCGAACTGTAACAAGAAGTACAAGCACATCAACGGGCTGAAGTACCACCAGGCCCATGCGCACACGGACGATGACAGCAAGCTGGAGGCGGATGTGGACAGCGAGTACGGCGAGGAGTCCTCCCTGCACGCGGACATTGGGAGCTGCAACGGTGCTGCTGTCTCGCAGAAGGGCTCGCTCTCGCCGGCTCGCTCGGCCACCCCCAAGGTCCGCTTGATGGAGCCCCACAGTCCCTCCCCATCGAGCAAGTTCAGCGCCAAGGTCCCCTGCAAGAAGAAGCTGGGGGGGGAAGGAGACACCGACCCGGGTGCCCTGTCCAACGACGGCTCTGAGGATGGTCCCTCGGTGGCCGATGAGACGAGTAACGATGGCTTCGACTCGCTGGAGAAGAGGTGCGTTGATAAGGACAAGTCCAAGAAGGCATCTGGTGCTAAGCAGGAGAAGATGCCTTCCAAAAGCTTGAAGTCTGCCAGACCCATTGCACCAGCCATTCCCCCCCAGCCGATTTACACCTTCCAGACAGCCACCCTCACCGCAGCCAGCCCCGGGTCCTCCACGGGCCTCACCACCGCCGTGGTCCAGACCATGCCCAACAGCCCTCAGCTCAAACCCATCCAGCCCAAGCCTACGGTGATGGGAGAGCCCTTCACGGTCAACCCTGCCCTCACCCCTTCCAAGGAGAAGAAGAAGAAGGACAAGAAGAAGAAGGAGCCCAAGGAGGTAGAAAACCCTCTGACTCCTGGCAAGGTCTGCAGAGCGGAGGAAGGCAAGAGCCCTTTCCGGGGGGAATCCGGCGACCTCGGGACGAAAGGCGAGGGACTGCTGAACGGCTCCTCCGACCCCCACCAGAGCCGGCTCGCCAGCATCAAGGCTGAGGCGGATAAGATCTACAGCTTCACCGACAATGCCCCGAGCCCTTCCATCGGCGGTGCCAGCAGGCTGGAGAACACCAACCCAGCCCAACCCATGACCCCGCTGCACGTCGTCACCCAGAACGGGGCGGAGGCGAGCTCGGTGAAAACCAACAGCCCGGCCTACTCGGACATCTCCGATGCCGGGGAGGACGGGGAGGGCAAGCTGGAGAGCGTGAAGGCGAAGGACCCGGAGCAGCTGGTCAAGGAGGGCGCCAAAAAGGCTCTTTTCCCCCCACAACCGCAGAGCAAAGAGTCCCCCTATTACCAAGGCTTCGAAACCTACTACTCCCCTGGCTACCCCCAGGCAAGCCCGGGGCCCTTGAACCCCAGCAGCCAGGCTGCGGCCGAGACGCAAGCCTTGAAGCTGAAGAAGGACGAGGAGCAGGAGAACCCGGAGGTGAAGGTGAAGAGCGAGGGCGGTGAAGAGAAGAAGGCAGAGCTCGGCAGCTCCAGCCAGCAGCCCTCGGTCATCCAGCAGCGTCCCAACATGTACATGCAGTCCCTCTACTACAACCAGTACGCCTACGTGCCGCCCTACGGCTACAACGAGCAGGGCTACCATGCTCACCTGCTGAGCACCAACCCTGCCTACCGGCAGCAGTACGAGGAGCAGCAGAAGCAGCGGCAGAGCCTGGAGCAGCAGCAGCAGCGAGGGCTGGAGAAGAAAGCGGAGCTGGGTTTGAAGGAGAGGGAGGCAGCTCTCAAGGAGGAGTGGAAGCAAAAGCCACCCATGCCCCCGACGCTCACCAAGGCCCCGAGCCTCACGGACCTCGTCAAGTCGGGGCTGAGCAAGGCCAAGGAGCAGGGAGGTGCCGACATGGCCAAATCCGTCATCATCCCCAAGCTGGAGGACTCGTCCAAGCTGTCCGGCAGCCAGGTGGCCGAGGGACTGAAGGTGAAGCTGAGCGAGGCCGGCCACCTCGGGAAGGAGACCGCTGAGACGAAGGCTGGCTCCGAGTGCGGCCGGCAAGCGGAGGTGGACCCCGTGCTCTGGTACAGACAGGTAATGCCCGTTCGCTGCCCGCTTGGTGGCCTTTCTCCCGTAGGTTTGCCAGGGCTGTCAGTGCGGAGAACGTGTGTTGTCCTCTGCTCTAGGGCTTGTTTCTGATGGGACTCCACAAGGTTCCCTTGGGGCTGGGAGGCCATGGGGCTGATGGACCACCAAGGGGGAGCAAGGAGGGCCTGGAGCCCAGGGAAGGGGAGAGGGCTGCACAGGTCTCTTCCCAATCCAGCCTGGTTTGGGGGCACGCGGGGCTTTTGGGGGGAGGCAGCTGCTCTGATGTTCTTGTTTTCACAGGAAGCAGAGCCCCGGATGTGGACGTACGTTTACCCTGCGAAGTACTCGGACATCAAGACGGAGGATGAGCGGTGGAAAGAGGAGCGGGACAGAAAGTTGAAGGAAGAAAGAAATCGAAGCAAGGACGTCGTGTCCAAGGAGGACGGGAAGGAGAGCACCAGCTCCGAGTGCAAACTGACCCCCACCGAGGAGGCTCGCATGGTGGGGAAGGACCCCAGACCCAGTGTCCACGTCCCCGTGTCCTCCCCCCTCACGCAGCATCAGTCCTACATCCCCTACATGCACGGCTACTCCTACAGCCAGTCGTACGACCCCAGCCACCCCAGCTACCGGGCCATGCCCACGGTCATGATGCAGAATTACCCAGGTAGGGAGCCACGGCCATCTCAGGGACGTCTGACCCTGGGGAGACATCGCCTCCCGGGCTGTGCCTGTGTCCTGCCTGTGCTCCCGGAGCAGGGGACGGCTGTGGGACGGAGCTGCGGTGGTTTTTGGGGGCCAGGCTCTGGGAGCGACCAGGCGGTGGGCAGGGGAGCGGCTGCCGGGATCTTCGTGTTGGGACGTTCGCTGGGTTGCGGCCACAACTTACTGGCTCTTGCGCCGGGCAAAGCGGCGAACCTGCTCCGTCCCCGTGCCCTGACTGCCCTCTTTCCCCCCAGGATCGTACCTTCCCTCCAGCTATTCCTTCTCCCCGTACGGGAGCAAGGCGTCCGGGAGCGATGACAGCGACAAGTCCCGAGCCAGCCCCAGCGTCAGCTGTAAATCCAGCTCCGAGTCCAAGGCCCTGGACATCCTGCAGCAGCACGCCAGCCACTACAAGAGCAAATCGCCCACGGTGAGGGTCAGGAGCATGCTGACTTCGCCTGGCTCTGTGCAGCAGCTTCGGGAAGGAGCCTGGATCCTATAGCCTGGAGCAACTCCTGCTGTAGGAGATGTGGGGCTGTAGAATAGTCCCACGACGCAAGCCTTTTTGGGGTGGATGAGCCAAATGTGCTGGTTCAGAGAGGCACTGAGGTTCCTCCAGGTGTCCTCAGCCCTGGAGCTGGTGGGTGGGAGGGCAGGCTGCGGGGGCTGTCCCCATCCCACGGCAGTGTAGGGTCGTCAGCTCCTCTCTGAACTGGGAGAAGGAGCTTTGGCACAGTGGCAGCGACCCCTCGGCTGGGACCTGCTGGCCGGGTCTGCATCCTCCCCATAGCTTTCGGGCTGGTCACCACCCATTCCCGTCACCTCCTCTCTGCGCCAGCAGTGCCCTGGGGAGCCTTTGGACAAGGCAGGAGCAATATTGTCCCGGCAGGGCAGCCTTGGCATGGTGGAGCAGCCACTCGGGCGGTCCTGCACCCCGGGGTGCCCACGCCAAGCCAGGGTGGTGGGATGGGAGCCAGCTCCGTCCCTGCAAGCTGCCCACCCGCATCCCTCAGCGCCCACCCATTTTCTCCTCTCCAGATAAGTGAGAAGACATCTCAGGAGAGGGACCGTGGCGGCTGCGGGGTGGTGGGCGGCGGCGGGAGCTGCAGCAGCGTCGGCGGAGCCGGCGGCGGGGAGAGGAGCGCGGACCGGCCCCGGACCTCGCCATCTCAGCGCCTGCTCTCGACGCATCACCACCACCACCACCTCGGGTACTCGCTGCTGCCGGCGCAGTACAACCTGCCCTATGCAACAGGTGAGAGCCCCCCTTTGCTGGCGAGCTCTGCTCTGGCCGCATCCAGCACCCCGGCTCGGAGCGCGGGCGCTGCCGGCTCCTGACGCGGTTTCTCCCCGCAGGTCTGTCCTCCACAGCCATCGTGGCCAGCCAGCAGGGCTCCGCTCCCTCCCTGTACCCACCGCCCCGGAGGTGAGAACGGTAAGGCTGCCTGCCGGGGTGGGGGCCGCGGGGCCGCCTCCAGCCCCACGTTTGTTTGGGGTTCGCCCCTCGGCGGGGGCTGGCGGAGGCAGGGGCTGACGGGGCCTTGGGTTCGGCAGGATGTGAGGCCGGGACGCCTGGGCTGTACGAGACATGTGACTGGCTCACATGGGGACGCGCCGGAGACTCCTTTAGACATCAGTTGAATGGTGTTAATTGTTCTGCTTGACGTTCCTGCCGTGATCTGAGGCAGACTCTGTCTTCTCCCCCCCGTCGGACACACACTGAACCCCCCCTCCACCTTCCCCTTTGGCGAGTGGGCAAGCTGGTACCTACGGAAATATTTATTCTTCTGGGCACCGGCGCTCGGGATGGAAGTGAATCGCCTGCCTGGTGCATATGAAGAGGAAACGGAAGCACTGAGGTTTCTCCATGGATTTGCGGCCCCGCCGTGCCTCTGCGAGTCGC
>VXAA01001141.1:480242-493295 GCA_013399115.1 Anseranas semipalmata
CCGCCGGGCTCTGTACATACTGTAAAAAGCAATTGTTTGAAAGCTGTTGTTTTTGGGTTTTGTTTTCTTTCCCCTGTCCCCCTCCCTCCCTTCCCCGCTCCCACTCTACCCAGTTGGAGAGGCGCTCGCTGGCCTCGGCCCCACTTCTGACGACAGCAGCGTGGCGGCCCCAGCCTGCTCTCCGCGACGCCTCTTAGNCCTCCCAGGCTGGGGGAGCGCCGGGGGGGACCCCTCGGTCCGCAGCCGTCTCCGTCGTGCGCGCGCGCGTGCGTCGCGCCCGGCCCCAAGGGGCCGCTGTACCGGGATGCTCTGCCCGCCGGGCTCTGTACATACTGTAAAAAGCAATTGTTTGAAAGCTGTTGTTTTTGGGTTTTGTTTTCTTTCCCCTGTCCCCCTCCCTCCCTTCCCCGCTCCCACTCTACCCAGTTGGAGAGGCGCTCGCTGGCCTCGGCCCCACTTCTGACGACAGCAGCGTGGCGGCCCCAGCCTGCTCTCCGCGACGCCTCTTAGTNTCGTTTTAGAAGGAATGCTGCTGCTTCAAATCCATTTACAATTTCCAAAGGAAACATAAAACCATCTACTATTCTTGCTATCATACAGCATAAGCATAGACATAAATTACCCCCCACCCCCAGCCTCTCTAGAGAGAGAGATGTCTTGATCTGGTGATCTGTGGATCATTGTAACTTCTACCCTACAATAAACATAGAAGACAAGTGTCTTGGGGTATTTTCCTTGTTTTTTATATATATATATATATAAGTATATATATATACAAACTGTACTCTTCTTGCCTTTGTACATTTGGGCAAGGAGAGAGAATAAATCTTTTTAAGAGACAATCACAAACCTGTGAGGGTGGCTTTTTCTTCCTGTCCCTGCTCCCCCGGATGCCTCTGTCCCCAGCCGACGCGGCCGCTGGGCTTTGGGGTTGGGGGGGGACATGGGGGCCACCGCTGCTGCTCTGGCCTCTGTCCCCATGCCTACAGGGAGCCCTCGCCGAGCCGTGGCAGCGTCCCCAAGGTGGACGCGCGTGGCTGGAGGACACGGGGCAGCCACCGGTGCCCGGCCCAGGGACCCAGCCTGGGGGGCCCCGAGGGGTGGGGACCTGCCAGCACAGCGTCCCCGTGCCATTTAAAGCCCTAGAAATGCAGCTGAAGGGATAACTGATGAGGGACTTGTTGGGAAGGCCAGCTGCTGAGAGGCGACAGGAGTAATTAAGGCTTTAACAGGCAGCAATTATTTAATGGGAGGGGTGTGCTGGAACTGGGGCAGCGACAGCCCCGACCGGGTGCACGCAGCGGGGTCCTGAGCCCCCGGCACCAGCCCCGCAGAGCCCGGCCCTGCCGCTTTGCGCAGCCGCAGCCCTTCGCCGAGGCCACCGCAATCCAGGCCCGGAAAGCCCCCTTGCCCCGAGCCCACGTGCGTCCCGCTTTCGCTGCGTTGGAGGGGAAGGAGGGCAAAGAGACACAAACTTTAAGATGATTTATTCACACAAACTTGTAGCCCGGCCCCACCTCTCTCCCCCCCCAAAACAGAAAACACTGACCATGATGTTTATGGAATGGCTTGGCTTCAGCTTTTAACAAAACTCCTCCACAGAAGAGTGAGAGAGCGTAACAAAGCACACACAGACAATGCCACACGCAAGCAGCCAGGCCAGGAAGAGAGCTCGCGCCGCGTCCCCAGGGCCCGGTTTATAAATACACCCTTCTCATGTGGCGCTCCGAGAAAGCCGACCAGGTTACATCCACGTGGCACGAAGACGAGAGCACGACCTCGCTCTGCACCGCTGCGAGCGGCGGGCGTGAAACGCGAGCGCGCACGGCTCCCTCGGGTTGGGACACGGCCGTTCCCTCCGCGTCTCGGGGCTCGAGCCCGTCTCTTTGGAAAGGCCGGAGGAAGGAGAGAGGTGTGAGGGCGGCCCCGCGCCGGCTCCTCGCCCGTCCTTGGGCAGGAGACCCAAGGCGCGAGCGCTTTTTGGACCACGGAAAGCTCCGTTCCTTTTAAATAAGCAGCCCCAGGTGGGTGAAGTTAATCTGAATGCCCCTTTTATTGAACGCTGTGATAGTGCAGTGGTAACATTGAACAGAGTAAGACTGCTTAAACAAAAGCTGGAAGAGCAAGAAGGTTTTGTGTTTTTTTCCTTTAAAAATAAAATAAAAAAAAGTTAGACGAGTTAAAACAGCATCGGTTGCCCCAAAGCAGAGACGCACAGGGGTTTTAATGTAGTGTTAAAGGTTAACTCAACGTCTCCTCCGTGTGTCTAACACCCCAAACATGCCTTACGCTTAAGAGTCTGAGTGAAAATCAAAAGGTAGCCGGTCAGATGAGCGCGCACCACACATCAGGTGATGGGGGAAAGAACCAACACTGATGCGGAGAAGTCAAGGAGCTGATGATGCCGCATCTACCGCCGTGCTCCCCTACGCTGCCGGGCCCCCGCGCGGCCGGGGCACGAGGCGCCTCTAGGCTAACACACCACACAGCTGCACGTAAAGAGCTCCTATGCCAGTTCATAAACATCTTCCATTTACTATTTGGTGATTACATGTGTGTATATATAGTTCTCTAGGCAACACGTTTCAATGAGATAGTCAACTCTGAGGATACACAGGCCAATCTAACAATGAGAAATGCAGTTTCAGTCCAACAGAAGCTTGTTTTCCCTTTCCTCAAGAAAGGAGACGTAACCCTCTCTCCCCTCAAAAGCATTTTCAGGTCACGCTCGTGTCCCCTGCTGCAGCTATTCTTCATCAGAGGAAGAGTTCCGATCCAGGGGGTACACCATGAACATCACGTCTGGCCGCGACGGGACAGAGGGGTGACCAGGCCTCACGATTTCAAAGCCCAAGAAGCTGAATGTCTTCAGGAGTGGAGCTACCAAAGAGAAGGAAATCCGTTACCATCAGGAACAATCCTGCGTTGCCCTAGAAGCCACGACCATCGCTCCCAGGCGAGATGGGAATTTCAGACCCCTCTGAAATCCTACTACAGCGGTCGCTCCCCTGCGACCCACGAGAGCCACCCTGGTGCTGCTGCTGACCGGCCTCGAGGTGCTGCGTGGTGGTACCTTCGAGACGACGCTGAATTTGAACTGCACAAAGACCCAGAGCCTGGAGCCCTCCAGAACTCTTATGAACAAGCCAGGTTCGACAGCAACGCTCCCCCCTGCTTTTTAAAAACGAGCAAAACCCAGCATCAGACGTCCCCTGTAAACAGCCACCACGGAGGTCACCTACGCAGCCACTGCTGGTGACACAGTAGAGCAACAACTCCTTCGTTTCGAAATTCCTCTTGGTATCATAAAATGGAGCGACATCTTGCTGGGGTCAGCACAGCTTAGCTGTAATAACGTGCTTCACTTCAGAGAAAGGCAGTGCAGCTTGTGAAGTAGCAGAGTATAATTAGAATGAAGGTTTGAGTTATTCCTGCCATGGTAATTGCTTGGTTACTAGCCTGCGTCTAGTAAGATTTGAAGTGACACATCCGCAGCTTGGTACCTCATCACAAATCTCAAACTTCCGTGCTCTAATCACTCATCCGACACATCTATCTTTAGATCCTAATGCAGCCCCCTTAAGCCCTAAGCATCTATAGTCAGGGTCAGGATTACCTGTAGGTCTAGGAAGGGCAAAAGTGCCAGGAGATCTTTAAAAAGCAGATGAGCATCAGGGCAGCAAGCTACCAGCATTCCTTTACCATTAACCTCTCCCTGGTTTCCCCTTGCAAACCAGAGAAGATCACAGAATCCTGGTGCCAAATGCCTTCGCTCCTTACCCGAGAAGGAATATTAACCACTTTCTGGGCAGGAAAATACTCCAAGAAGCAGCTTTTTGCATGAGAGTACTAGAAATAATTTAACTGCAGGCCAGTAAAGCATACCCGGCTGGAGAAATCAAAATATTCCCTCTCCCTCGGTCTCAAGCCAGGGCTTATTTCCTGCATGAGAAACTATTTCTGATATGTAAGGACACCAGGAAAATTCGGCACGTAACAATTCCTGCAGTAGGAAGCATCCCCCGAAGCCCTGGGACGACCGGATTTTTGTACAGATCCAGCAGCACCGTTTAAGATCTAAGGAGCAAACCTCACAGCGGGGCTGAGTTCTCACCTCTATCTTCTCTGCTTTTTCTGAAGCAAATAAAGACGTAGTTTACTTTCATTTTTTCTTCAGCAAATTCCAACAGTGCTGATAACCTGCCAAGGAGGAAGAAGACAAAAGAACATCAGCTATAGGAAGTCCTGTCCTGAGGAAGCCGCTGAGCACTATCAACTGTTTGGATGTTGTCAGGCAGAAAGATGACTTGTTTACAGGCACCTTCCAGCGAACAATGGGTGCTGAAACAATGGACTTCCTGCTTTCATGTCCAGCCCTGCAAAACGAAGAGCTGTCCTTGCACCAAGTCACCCAACAAGTCCGTGTCCTTGGCACCCGCATGCCAGCACGCACAGACATCCATCCCCACCAGCCAGAAGTTTTGCACAGAAGCCTTCACGGGTGGGAAGCTGGATATTGCAGCTGTTTACATTCCCTCCGCTGGCACCACACGTGATCTGTAAGTTTTGCACTTTATGTAAAGATTAAAAAAAAAAAAGAGCTCGTGCCTGGTGGCAGAGAATAGAAAGCCATCACTGCAGGAGCATGTGCTCAGGCAAGGCTGTTTCCCAAACACATCATCTGGATGGCACAGCTGAGAAGCTGCATCGTGAAACCCAGCTTCCTTCCAGCTAAATTATTTCTGCCCCTCTTGATGGGAGCAGAGCGGCACTGACCCTGTCCGAGCCCCAGGGATCTGCGCGGCGCTGCCATCGCTGTCACTGCTGGCCTCGTAACCATTTACGATGCTGGCTGCTAGAGCGGTGACGAACAGGGCTTGAATCGAGATCTAATTAAACAGCAGTCAGTGAGACTGGAGTGCACCGAAGGAGATTAAATTTGCAAGGATTTTGTTAATATGGTAATGAACTACTTTAATTATAGCCTCTACTAGGCTGTTTTACCTAGCTAAAAATAATCTTGCAAAATCGTGCTTGAAGTCACGATGAGCTGGGCGGGTAAATACCCCCACGGAAGAACCCGCTCCCAAGAGAGCAGGCACACGGACAGCCAAAGGATTTATGGGCTGACTGCAGAAATTATGCAAACACTTATCTGGACTCGGATCCCAAGGAGACGAGCGTGAGACAGCAGGAATACAGGCACTTACTGAAGGTGCCCAGTGAGGTTTTTTTGTCATTAGCTTGTGTCATTTGCTGGTGAAGCCTATTTGGAAATTTAGGAGGACTTCAGAGAGCTCTGCGGAGGAATCCGGTGAAGCCACATCTACGCTACAGCGCTCCCCGCCAGCGGAGATCTCTGGCGAAGCACTTGGCAGGAAGTAGCTGCTCTGGAAGCTGCGTTTACACAAACTTCCCAGAGCAGAGCTGTCTGGACAAAACACTACCGTATTCTGCCAGCAGAGAAAAATCAGAGACTCTGGCAGAGCCAGAAGCCTGCATGGCAGCAGCCCAAGAGCAGAACCACCTACCGATGAGAAGGAGCACATCAATAGAATGGAGTTTTTCGCTGAAAGAGAGGAAAATAGTTGCCAAAATACACACTTGCCAACTGGCCAGTGGATCAAAATTTTCCACAAAGTATGCAAAGAATCACTCCGCTTATGTCTGGCTTATTTTTCATTAGCGCAGGACCTCAAAAACAGTAACTCATCTCAAATGATCACCAAGGGGGGAAAAAACAACCATATGGAGGACAATTCTCTGAAGACGAGGGAGTAAGGACATAGTTTAGAGCATCACCGGCGTATGAGGAACGCTGCTCTGGGATGCCAAACTCACCCTTCTTTGCTTCCATCAGCTAATAATCCGTCAGGGATTTCCACAAAGAGGCTCTGATTCGAGAGCACTGCATCCCAGGAGGAGGTCTTCACCTCTGTGACCTTGTACTGGAAGTGGACAATATGAGGCTTCCCTTCGTGCACTGGGACATCTTGGTTAACAGTGATCTTCTCGTCCTGTACAGGGGAGGGAACAGAGCTCGTGAAATATGCTTTAAGGTTAAAGAAAACTAAGTGTGAAACTACAGACCAAAAATGTAAGAGACCATGCTTAAGCGAACGCGCAAAGGGACTGTGTTTTCAATGGGAGCGCCCTCCCAAAAAACTGGGATCGGCCCTTGCAGACCGGTGCGTGTCTGAAGACTCGCCTGCCACTAAAATTCACCCCAATGCAAATGCAAAATAAACACTATAATAATTTTACTGAGAACATTATACTTTTCCCTTCCCCTTTCACTGGCTCAGGGACACACCAAAATGAGTGTTCAGACCTTGGAGTGATGTTCCAGTCACGTCTCCCTGTTCCAGTGAATGCAGTTTTGCATATTCCCATTATATTCAGTTTTTGGGGAGCAAGAGCCCACTCATTCACCCCAGCTCCCAGCCACGTCCTGCCGCTGCAGCGTGACCACCTCCATCTCCCCGGTCCCCAGCACGGCCTTTTTGTTTCAGGGATGAGCACAAATTGCTTGCCCAGCTTTTACAATCAGCTGGCACGGCAAATGGCTGGCATCCCCATTACACAGCGCAGACAGAACCCCAAAACAGACAGAAGCTACGCGGACGTGAAGATTGTGACAAGGTCATTTCCAGAGACCACAAACGTGCACGTCCCCCTCTAACACTGCCCTAACCAGGATGCCAAGCGTGCAGCCTGCCTCAAGTTCAGCTTAGCACTTCCTAGAAAACAATACTGTGGCTAAATGCCACTCCTTGTGACAGTTTTTGGAGGCAGCTGCCCAATAATGTTTTCCACATTTAACTTCTGCTCCGGAGCTGGGCAGGAGGCATTTTGCCCCCCAGGGTCACCAGGTGAGTGGCTGTCCAGTCTCCAGGTGTTTTAATTTAGCAGGGTGAGTAATTGAGCAGCTCATCACGAGCTGATGGCCAGCTGGACTGACAACAAGTCCTACTGCTGCAGAAAGCCAGCACCTCGCTGGACTCTCTTTAAGAAATGCCTTATAGTCCCATCTGTGCATCTCCGAGCGTAATGCCCACACTCGGGAAAATTTAGTCCAGTTTGGATCTGCAGCATTCCTCCTCACAACCACAGGGTGGGCAGGGGATGTTTTCTCGTAGGTGTTTTATACAACTAAGGTGTAAGCACTGCAGAAACACCAAGGGCTCAGCAAAACCATCTGAGAACATTCCTGGGCTCCTCCACCCTGTTTCCCAGTGTTTTAACCCCTATTGCCACGTGCATGAAAATAGTCAAACTCCCTCGGTTTGACTGCTGTGACGAGGGAGAAGCCATCGAGCATGTTAATGCTGGGGACAAAGTTAGCTCTGCACGTAAATCAGGAACTGCCTGGCTCTGGTAAGCGGAGCAGAGGAAGCTGCCATTTGTTTAAAGCGCACAAAGCTGAGCGCAGGCCCGCTGGAAAACAAGTTTACACTCCGTCGGAATAAATATCCTGTAGGAAATAAGTTTATTCATTGCATTTGAAAGGATTCTGCGTGGTCGTGCCTGCTGTCGGGTTTTACCACGGTTTTAAGCCAAGTGCAGCAAGAAGCCTCCCAACAGCTGCTCCAGCAGAGGTTAAATCAGACAGCTGCTGATCAAGCCACAACAGAGCTGCAGCAGGAGTCAGGTTTGAGCCCAGCGAGAGCTCTGCACCGCAGAGGTGCATTTAAAAAAACAGAGCAAACAAGGGGATTGCGCACATCTTTCACCAGTGGCTTCACGGGAGCCTTTTACGGTTGTTTTTCCTGTGCAGAGGACGTCTCCATTTCAGAAAAGCTCCCTCTCTCAAGTAAGAGAAGCTCACAGATGCTTTCCTCATACTTCACAAAAACAAAAAACGGGGCGAGGAAGCTGAGAAAAGCAGGCTGGGACCGACACGCTGGAGGGGGAGGCACACGCGTGTGTTTGTGTGGGAAGACTGGCAGAAGCCTGCAATAGCAGGGGAAGAGCTTTCTGTGTTGGCCAGCACAGCCCCGCTGGAAGCAGAAGTCGAGCGCTTCCAAAGCCTTCCCCAGGCTCCTCACCTAGCGAGGTTTTTCCACTTGCAACCCCCCAGATCCACAGCCCACTGTCCCAAAGGCAGCGTGACCGCAGGGATTAACACAACCAGTTCCCCCGGTTCTGTGGGAATTACCCATCTCGGGCAGCCGGTATTTTATTCCCGCGTATCAAAATAGATCCCGAGGAGAGGAGCCGTTCCTGGGAAGCAGCAGCCTGGAGTTGTTTGGAACCTGCTCAAAGCAAAATCCTGTTTGCACAGCGAGTGTTCGGTTCTGGTTCACCCCTGCAAAATGCCCCTGCCATGCTTTTTACACCCAGCTGCCTCAGCCCTCTGCTCTGCAACCCCGGGCTCCGTTTCAGCGACTCGAGGCCGCGAGGACCGGCTCCAATTCATCGGGCACGAGATTTTTCCAACCCAGTTATGCTCCTCGAACGTCCCGAGCAGGACGGAGGGAGGCTCCTACGTGTTGGCAGGGAAGGGAGGAAGGACGCTGTGATCTGCCACAGCCAAGCGACTCCAGAAAGCCGTGTAAGCAGCCTGCTGTCGGCGTGTGCTACACCTGCAGCCTCCTGCCAAGTCTGCTAGCCAGAGCACGTACGCTGCACAAAGCCCGCGCTGGCTGTTCAGCACCGACTCCCTCACCGTTGCTTTCCCAGCTCTGCAAAGCTCCCTTGATCTATAGGGAGCCCCAGCTGCTTAATTTATAACGCTGGTGTGCACAAGCGCCGCGCTGCACGCTCAGGAGGAGGCAGGCTCATTCGGGAAGGTCATCCCTTGAACCGGAACAGCTGATACAGCTGGAAAAAGTACTTAAGCTTTTGGGTCCAGGTGCCTTTCCAGGTCATGCTGGCTGGAAAGCTCAGCCTGCTGTACCTGCAGCGCCGCGGGCTTGAGCGGGCTGCGGAGAGGGGCAGAGAATCCCAGTAACCCACATGTGAGGTGGGACTTTAAACCACTGGAGGTGGTTTAAAAACGCTGGAGGTGGTTTAAAAACGCAACCTGTTCCACCTCGGGATGAGCCACCTTAAGGAAGGGGCCGATTCTCTGACAGAGCCTGGTGGTAAGCGAGGTTTCGTCAGCAAAACCCTGGAAAAAATTGTATTCTTACTTCTGAGAAGCTGCTATCTGGACGACATCTCCCCAGGCAGCAACCCCTGCCTACGCACCGCCACCAAAAGCTTCTGTGCTAATTCAAGGCCGTACTGAAATCACATACTTCAAAGCCTCCAAACTGTGACTCTTTCCACCAGCATCTCCTCCGTGGCTAGCCTATTTTCCACCTCCGGATCTCACCTGCTGCGTACGCAAGGCTCGGCAAATTTGGCCTGCAGGAGTTTAAGTTGCAGGGTCACCTGTTTGTCACCCCTCAGACCCCCACGGAATACATTTCGCGTCCTGAGCCCTCTTGAAGCTGCTCGTGTCTCTTCTTTGCGCGAAAGGAAGCCAGCTGAGCTGCTTGCTGCCTCTCTGGACTTCATACCCCTCTAACATCTGCGCCAATTCAATTCAACAGCGTTAAGCTGATGTCACATTACTAGTGAGAGGCTAGAGGCTGACATTTATTCACAAGGTAAGCAGGCGAGGCACATGCCACAAATTCACCAGCTGCGACCTGAAAGGGCCTGCATCCTTTCATCATATGAAGTCTGCTTGCCTCCCACGGGGTAATTAAAATCAAGCCCAACACCTATGACAGCACTTCTGTCTGAGCAGCCAAACTTGCAAGCTTAGCATAAATTTAGGCAACCTCATCTGATAGCACTTTATACCCAGGCTTGTGGAGAAACAGCGCCCGTCCCAGAAGGGAGACAGATGCGTGCCACTGTAACGCAACACGGAGAAGCCGCACAAGCGACGATTAATCTACAGAAAGAGCCAATTCAGCTGAAAGCCAAAAGGAAAGGTCCTTTAGAACGAGGGTGGCCACAGAATCAAAGTGGCACAGACCCACGTACTCCTGGGCGTGTTTGCAGACACGGACACTTCGTGATCCTGCCTTCTAGAAATACTCCAGTTCGTGAGCCTCCCGCTTATGTGAAGCTCAGGCAGCGTTACCTTCCGGAGCAGGGCGCAGGAAGGAGCTTATCGACCCTTGTCTCCCAGCATTTCACCTTTCTGCTTCCCGCTTCCTCTTTTAAGAAGCTGCTTCGTGTGCTGATAACGCTGGCTCCGCGGGCACCAGCTGAAACAGGCCTCTGGGAACAGGACTAGCCAGTTATTTGCTGCACACCTTTGCTAAGAAGCTTCTTAATAAACAGGCGATACTCGGTGTGCACAAGCCAACAGGGCTGCTGAAAAAATTAGCTGTTTCCCCACTTATCACCTCGGAGTCGTTTGCGTTTATTCCCACCAGACTGCGGAAGGAAGCAAGCAGAGCCGTAGCACGGGTACAAGTCATTATTTAGACGTCAGGTCTTTCTCACCTTATATATCAGAGCTGAAAGAGAAGGATCCCTGCTACCCCCTCGCCCACCGGGGATCTTCGACAGTGGGTGAGGGGCATCAGGAGCACCACAGAGGCCCTGGAACGATGTGCCTGCAGCACTGCAGCTGGGGACAGTTACTCAAAGGTAAAATACTACTGCAAGAAAAAAAGAAAAAAAAAAAGAGAGAACATCGGGTTATGTTAGGGGTCAAAGTTTGTGATGCTGCAGCTCGTCGTAACCCCAAACCGCCTGTATTCCCGCTGCCCAAGCGCTGTCGTATCGGAGGACGGCGGCGTTTTGTTGGAAATGGAGGAGGGACGTCGTAGCCAAGAACCCAGAGAGTGCTGAGCAACCTCATGCTAATAAGGGACGCCTGGAAGACCGCCAATAGCAGATGGCTGGAAACGCATGACCAGATGAGCACACATTTTCTATAGACAAATATCTACAAATAGATCAACAGGGCCCAGAAGGAGGAGGTTTAAAGTTTCACGTTTTCAAAACAGGGAGGAGCGAAAGGGCTGCTTCTTCAGATACCTTGAACGTACCCTACAACATCCCAGTTGACATTTCCACACACACAAAGCATCATACAAGCATCCTTCAGCCCAATCTCAAATATTACAAGTTCACCCCGCAGACTTTGTCCTAAGATCTATTTTGAAGAGCTTAATGCAAAAAGAAAAAGTCCCCCTTGTGGTCTCCAAGTTTGCTTGGATCTCCTCCGCGTGGTCTTTTAGGATCACTTTGAACACAGGCTTTAACATCTATTCTAGCTCGCAGCGTGTTCACAAAGGCAAATTATTTTGCTCCTAGAGTATCACACCCTTTATCAGCACCATAAAAGCTCTTTGCCAAGGCACGGGGCAGCAGCGGTGTCCCGCTAACACAAAGCCTGCAAAAGCAACGCGACGAAACCGGTCATTCTCCAGCGTTCCCATGACGAAACACGCCAGCCCAAAGCTATGTAAACACCACCTTGTCACAACTTCCCTGAAAAATAAAGGGGAAACGGGAGGGCTTTAGTAGGCTGCAAGGGACAGCCTCTGCAGAACCGTTCACAACTTACTGCCTGCCCCGAAACCTCACACGTGAGGTGTTTCCAGGATGGTGTTTTCCACTCCAGTCCCTCTCCAGCAGCTAGACAGTGCTCAGCACCCGCGGACCGAGTACTGAGCCCCACCATCTGAACAGTACGCGGGGAACATACACCGACAGACCGCAAGCGAACTGCTGAAACATTCACGGATGCCAAAAATAAATAAATAAATAAATAAATCAGCCAGCTTGCAAACACAGGCAGAGATCTTGGCTATCCACCTCACACCAAACTAATCTTTTTACAGGGAACACAAATATTCTTCCTCCGCGCGTTTCCTTCTCCTCCAGGTTTGCTAGACTGTGCTCTTCAGGTGTCCCCGCGCGGCCGCGGCCTACGGCAGATGCTGCTTGCAAAAAAGGCTGCTTAAACACGCTAGGAAGAGATATCAGGCAGTTGCATCGAAGATGTCCGAGGGCCAAATCCCTTCCACACATGCTCGGTTGCGCTCTGTATTAATACAGTCCCTCCGCACGGCAGGACTGGGGCTATCAATGGACCAGTGTGTGTTCAGTAGTAGTGGATGTGGAGAGGCATGACAAAGCACTTTGCTGTGCGATTCCCCACCCCCAAAAAGCTGTTGGCAGCTTTGTTTTCCCCTTCCCTCCTCCCTCACCCCCCCGGCTAACAATGTACTATTGATAGCTCTCTCCAACTCGCGGCCAATGCATCGAGGGGCTGGATAATGAAGTGTAGTTGTGGGAAAAAAAAAAAAATTAAAAAAAAAAAGAGGCAGCAGTTTTCATGCAAAGCAGTTCGAGGCACTTCCCAGTTTTGCTTCCTCTGGCACACGCTGGAGTCAAAACACAAGACCCCTTCAAAGCGCTGAGCCCTCCGGGGCTTCGCCTAGCCCGGACCTGCACGCTGCCTCCCGCCTCCCACCCAACGCTGCAGCCGGGCAGGGCCCTAAAAGCAGCACCGGGGCGTAAGCACGTGTGGGGGGCACAAATTAAAAGGGGTTTTGCTTCCTCCCGAAGCGTAACAGCAGCAGTCCCACGGAGAACGTCACGCGACGGCCCGCCGGAGCCTCGTCCCGAGGCTGGAAACGAGGATGGCGCTCCCATGCGCGGCAGCCTCTCTTCTTTTCGGGGAAGCCGCTGCCCAGCGGCTTGGAGGAGAAGGCGTTGAGCTCTCCCAGAGCTTCTCGACGGGGTCGTGCCTGAAACGGGAGCCGTCGGCGAGCGCGCGGGTGTCACGTCACCTTGCCGTCCCGGCTCCGTGGGAAGCGCAGGGGGACGACTCCTCGGCTCCTCAGCCCTCCGGCTCTTCGACACCTCCAGGCCGGCACCGCTTTCGGTCCGGGACGCGTTTGGTTGGGTTTGGGGTTTTGTTTTTTTTTTGGTTTTTTCCCCCCACTTGCACCGAAGCCTCGCGCCAGGGGGAAGGATCCCTTGGCACGACAGAAATAAACGTGTTGTCTGCTCGACGCGGACGAACGTAGCCCAGAAAAACAAGTCGCCACGCCGCCGGCCCCACGCGAGGCAGCCTTGCCCACGGATGGG
>VXAA01001141.1:493986-512716 GCA_013399115.1 Anseranas semipalmata
GCCTCCAGCCTTCTGCGCGGTTCTGTGGAGAAAATGGGGCCAGGCGGCACCTCCGCAGACCCGCCGCTGGCTGCGATGTGCGGCACCCTGCTTAGAACATGGCGGTGATGTGTCAAACACGGTCTGAGGACCTGCAGACCAATAACACGGTCTTCAAACACCTACAGACCAATAACACGGTCTTCAAACACCTACAGACTAGTAACACGGTCTTCAAACACCTGCAGACCAATCACCCAGATGAGCCGGAGCTAGAAGCAGGACGAGAGGNGGGGGCCCCCCGCCCGGCCGCGCACCTGTCCTGGGTGTTTATCATCCTCGGCTGCCTCCGGCTGCGCTGGGCTCCGCTCGGCTCCGCACCTCCTCCCTCCTCCGCCGCCGCGNCACCCAGATGAGCCGGAGCTAGAAGCAGGACGAGAGGAAGGACAATATGGATGTCAGCACACCGAGCTGCCCATTGCAGCTCTTGCGATGCCATTGCAGGCTCTTGGGATGAGCGGCATCACTAAGGGAGAGGCAGTGACCGCGATTTGGGCAAAGACACGGAGCCCGGAGACCCGGGTGGTGCGAGCAAGCTGTGGTGGGTTCGGAAAGCGGACAACCTGCTGGGAGAGAAGTTCTTCAGGCCTTTGAGACATCTCGGGAAACCTCACACCTCCTTGCCCGCTTTCACGCTATTTGTCCTTGATATGTGTGGGCTCGGAGGCTCCGGGGTCTGACAGGCAGCGCTCGGCCAGGGCTTCCTGGTTCCCAGCGCCGCAGCGCTTGCGTTGGTTCGGCAGGAACTGACCAGCTGTCGTGCAGAAAGCTGGCCTCCCGCCAGAGCCCGAGTTCAAACAGAGCCCATTAAACGGCCTCGCAGCCGTAATTCTATTTATAATACCCAGGAAAAGCGAGCCGAGACTTTCCCACAGTGCCTGCTTCTCAGGCGATTGTTGTTCGGGAAGCTGGAATGTACACGATATTATTTTTGCATCCCCCGGGAAGGGTTTTATTGCGCGTCCCTTCGTGTCCCCAACTGCGCCAAGGAAAGTTTGCTGAGCGCGAGGTCTCTCGCTGCCGCTTGCAGCTCCCAAACACTTTGCTGAGATGGTTCGGGGGTCTCTGCCTGCGTATGCCCGTGTCCGTAGCACGTACGTGTCCGTAATTCCCAACACCTCCGGGTGTTTTGCAGAGCAAAGAGACGTGCTGCATGGACTCTTATTCCGCCCTTGCCTGTCCGCTCCTGAGGCACTCGTCACCTGCCGGCGGGGTTTGTGGCACTTGTGGCTTTTCCCTTTACCTGCTCTGCAAAGCCGGGTGCTGCTGTCGTTCTTAGGGCATTTCTGCTGCCCCTTGTTTGCAGTCCTTTATTTATTTTATCCTTTATTTATTTTAGCCTTTATTTATTTAATCCTTTATTCATTTTATCCTTTATTTATTATCCTAATATCCTTTATTTCCATATTTATGTCCATACAGCTGCGAGGCTCTGCAGGACGCTGCCACCCTTCTCCCCAGTGAACTGTCACCCTTCTCTCCATTTTTATTTCTCAAATAAAAGCCAGTTGCAGGCAGCTTCCCAGCTCCCGAAGCTCCGTGCGTTATTTTAGTACGGCATCCTGCTGGCTCGTTCTGCCATGTCCTCTCCTGGCCTGGGAACACTTTTCGTGCTGCAACCAGTCCGAGGTAGGGCTGGCACATCTGAACACCTTTGCTGTTCATCGTGCCGGTTTTAGGGTTAATTATCCCGGATTCCAGATGGGGAACAGATGGTGTCTGCAGCCTTTGTGTTTTAGGGGCTGGCGGACAGGTAGCCCCAGCCTCACGGAGCTGCCTGAGACAGAAGACGCTAGGTGGAGACAGGCGAGGAGAAGATGGCAGGAGCACAACCGCTTGGTCACAGCCTTCTTGCACACGGGGCTGACAGCAGAGACACTACCCAGATGTTCGGGACTGAGGAGGACGGCGGGGTCCCTGCGGGACGGGCCGTCTCTCGAACATTTGCTCCGTGCTCTTCCTTGGCAGCAATCCCAGCCGCGGTGTCCTTGAGTTCGTGTGAGAAACGGCCACAAGCGCGTTCACCCTCTCTGACCGGCTCCAGGGCAATGCAGTCACCGGGTCTCTCGCTGACCTCGCAGAGATGCAGCCGCTCGGATAAGCCCGTCCCTCGGTACCTACGGCCGCGTTGCATCGCTGGCTGTGTTGGAAGGGTGTTGCCTAATGGAAAACACTTCCAAACAGAGGTTTCAAAATGAAGATAGGAAAAGGTTGGTGGCTTTACACGTAATTAATAAGCTGTAGTTATTTCGAAAACATCTTTAGAAACATGTCATTCACAACTTTTTAGGGCTGGAAACGTATCCAGGAATGTAATTATGTTTTCGACAGCAGCCTTTTCATCCCGCTCCCGTGATTGCTCTTTTTCTACGTTAGGATCTTGTTTTGCTAGGAGAAAAAAAAAAAAAGAACGCTGCCAGGGAATTTTGTTTTCATACCTCGGTCCTCCCACCCTGGCTGCCAGCTTGGTCTTCCTGTGCCGACACGTCTATATCGTGTTACAACTGTAGCAGCACCAGGAGTGCTCCTGACACCTGATTTTGGCTTCCCGTGCTTCTGGGGGAGCCGTGGACAAGTTCACGGAAGCCAGTCGGTCTGTACGGCTGGGAGGCTGGAATCATGCTCAAGGTTTTTGTGCGAGTGTCCACCTCAGAGATGGATTTTAATGATTGAAGCAAGCCACGCCGATACAGTTTTCTGCCGTTCCTTCGTATTTCCATTGCGATGAGTTGATTCCCTGGCAGACCTGCCCGGAGCTGGGGGTCAGATTTGAGGCACGCTTCTGCCATCGATGGCTTTCTTTTTTTAATGAGCTTTGTCAGAATTTGTTACTTAGCCATTAAGTGGTGCCAGTGCAGAGTTCATGCATGAGCTAAGTTGAAAATCTGCTCGGCGTGAATTAGTGATGAGAGAAAAGCAGGTCAAGGAACATGTTGTCTCGGAGTACGCTGAGCTTCGAGCTTGGCGGAGGCGATAGTGGTGCATCCAAGGTCTTGAACAGGCAGAAAAAAGAACGTAGATGTCATGGCGATGGATGGCTTCCCTCTGCTGTGCTGGGACGAGGCATCATCCCTCTTCATGCGTCAGCACCAAGTGCAGGTCACGCCGTGCAGCACAAATTTGGGGCGTGTGGGGGAGAACGAGGAGCTGGATGGTGTCAGGGGGACGAGAGCTGGTGATAAGACCCACCACGAGATGGTCCACTGTGGTCTCGTGTGTCACCGATGAGCCCCACGCCCCGTGAAGATGCTGTGGGCCAGCCCCAACACCTTTGTAGACACCAGAGAGGGCTCTGCTTGAATCGATGGGGTGGTTGTGGGGTGAGATGCTACTGGGAGAGACGTGCTGGAGCGAGTCCCCAGCAAACCTGCACAAAGCCTTGGGATGGGTTGCCCTGGAGAGGCAGGCAGGGTTTTTCCTCAAATACTGGAGAAAGACAGTTCCTTCGCCCGTGATCGCCTGGCATAACACAACCTGGGAAAGGGGTGTGATGGAAAAAGTAAACCATGAAGTACAAAGCCTTCAGCAAAGACAGGAACGTGTAGGTGTGAGGTTCGGGCATGTGGCTCCCAGCTTGCGGCTGCGTCAGCCGAGAGCTGTTGGCCGGCGGCAACGCAAGGTTGGCTCGCTTCTCTCTTGGTCAAAATAAAGGCTTCTGGGTTTCTCTGCCTCTATTTGCTGTGATGGGAGGATGTCCACAGCTTCTTCTCTGCATCGTCTCGGCATCCCCTCTCTTACGTGCCTGGAGCCCTTTTCCTTGGCTGCTCCCAGAACCAAACCTCTCGCCCAAACCTCTCAGTGCAGGGTCTGGTGGGTGGCACCGAGTACCAAAAAAGAGCCTTGAGGAAACATCTGAGGACAAATGGGTAACAAAGAGAGAGAGGTGCTTTGCTGGAGAGACCTGCTTGGGCAAAAGGAGGCTTGTAATAAATATTGTGTTTAAAATGTAAACCCAGGAACACCCTTCCCGGCGTACAGAAACACGCGTGTGCCTCCAGCTAATGTCAAGCAGGCTGCCTGTTGCTGTTGCACGCCGACGGATGTGAAGGAAGTGCTGTGACTGTTAGAAGGCAAAAAGACTGGTGGATGTGGCGTGGACAGTAATGGAAAGCAGACAGGGGCTGTGAGGAGCTGTCTTGCTGCTGGCACATTGCACATCTGAATCCAGCTAGGTCTTTGTATTGATTTTCGTAAAAGCACTTTCAATTATTTTCGCAATGAGCTCATCCTTTCTGGCACAGCTCCGCTCCCTTGTTCATTTAACACAGGCATGGCAGGCTTCGCTGCACCTCTCTTTAGTCATCCACATGTGAGCTGGGAGCAAGCGGCTCTGCTTGTTGTCCTCGGGGGAAAAACAGGCACCTTCGGGACGTCTCGTCTTGGCCGCTTTTCGACGCTGCATGAAGATGGGTTGGATGGAGCCAGAGGTGTCAGAACTCAGCCAAAATCAGGCTGGGGTACCGTGTTCTCCGCACCGGCACAACGAGACTCACTCGGAAGCTGATTTTACTTCTGCTTGGGTGCTTGGGGCCGGGTGGCAGCGGTGTCGCGAAGTGGTGCCGGATGCTCTGGCTTGGCCGCTGGGCATCCGGATGGGTCCAGGACCACGGGTTCGCTCGTGGCTGCAGAGTGCCTGCTTGCTGACACCTCCCGAGCTGGCAGTGAGGCGGCTGGAAACAAAGAGCCGAGAAGCTCAAGGACCTGTCCAGGCAAAACACCTCCTCTGTTTGCTCTAATAATATTGTTTTTCTCAATTCTACACCCCCATAATAATGTGTCCAGGCCTGTTTTAACGCACTGGATCACTCAGAGGCTGCAACTGAGGTCTCGTATCCAGATATTTCCCGAATCTGATCTTGCCTCTGTCCCATCCCGTGGGCTGCTCTGGGAAAGGTAACATCATTCCTCTTTTTCCATGCTGCTTATGCACGTGTGAGCTTGGGGATGCGCTCTCTGCAAAACCCCAAGCCTGCATGCTCAGATTCATCCCTCTCGTGGCTTTCTGCACGTGCAAGGGCTTCTGCTTGGTGCCTTTCCGTTCCCGTGCAGTTGGATTCATAAAGCTCATGCTTTCCTGGCCCCACAGGAATTTGCAGGCTCAGTGAAATCGCTGGGGGCTCCCCGCGGAGGCCGGCTGTGTGTTCGCCCTCCGGATCGCTTGGGAACGGAGGCAAAGAGAAGAAAATTGTCCCGCCAAGCTGCGTGCCTCGCTCGCAGCCTGGGAGCCGAAGCGCGGCTTCTGACGCCGGTCTGCGGCCGCTGCGTCTCAGCTGCGAGCCAGGGCGCTGGCTAACCCCGAAGTTGCCGATTTTCTTGAGATGGGCTCCCCTATATTTTCCAAATGCTGTTAAAACTGCTCTCTGGATATTTTTAGTATGGACGAGCGTAAGTAGGCGTGGCTGCTTGTCTCCAAGCATTTTCTTCTTTAAGGTTTAACGGATATTTTTCTAAATGATGCAAGTGAGTTGTTTATTCATGACATGGATAGCTAAATTGCCTGATGCAATATGAATTTACAAGCCTTTCTGTTGGCTGTCTGAAAACCACCACATTCACTTTTACTAGTGTTTCAGAGTTGCTATATTCTGTTTTTTTTTTTTAGATGCAATTTAAATGACTTTTATAAAATTGCATTCTTTATTTGAAACAACCCCAGAAATCACTGCGTGGGCACGCAGAGAGGAAGAAGCCTCTTGTACTCTGGAGAAGTAAAATGTCTGTTTCTCTTGTAGGTTCCTTTTCAGACAGGATTTTTATCTTGCAGAGAAGACTTCAGACCCTCTAGGGGGCTGTCACTGCACGTATGTACCGAACCGGGTGGGAGATAGGAACACAGACGAAAAGGTTTCGGGAGAGGAGGATCTCCATGGCGTTTCACAGAATGGTTGAGGTTGGATGGGACCTCTGGAGGTCATCAGATCCAAGCCCCTGCTCCAACCCAGAGCCACGTCCAGGTGGGGTTTGAAGATCTCCACGCATGGAGGCTCGCAGAGCAGCCACGGATGCCCGTGGGTGTCCGAGGTGAGGCTGGGTGCCCTGCTGCCCGCGTCCGCCCGCCGTGCAGCGCCTGCCCCGCCTCGTGTGAGCGCTCTCGCCGGCGGGTTCTCTGCGGGGGTGTGTGCTGCGCATTGTTCTCCAGCATTGTTACAAGAGCAATGGAAAACCGGTGAGGGTTTCTCAGCTCGGAACACGTTCGGATGCCAAAGCTTTTCGCACTGATTACCTTTCAGTTCTCCTCATTCCAGGGAAGTGTTGTTTGAACAAAGCTTTGCACGAAGAATGGAGAGAGGAAAGGAATGAGGGGGAGGCAGGAAAAGGGCCTCTTGGGCTCTGCACAGCTTTGCTCCCGATCTGGGACAGAAACACCTTTGTGTCGCAGGTGCATCAGCTGCTAAGGAGTCCCCAGGAAACCCAAAACCTTTTCTTCAAGAGCCCATGTCTAAAAATATTTCCAGGGACCTCTCTCCTTCGCAGGGGTGACCCAAATCAGTGCACGGCTGGGCTGCGGTGCCATCGGCTCCACGTGCAGCACGCAGCCCTTGGGGCTCCAATTCCAGCTGCCAAGAAAACCCGGGCTCGGGAAAAGTCTAAATATTTCGCAAGGAAGAACTTCAGAAAATGCCCATCTGACGGCTGAGTAAGGGATTCGTGAGCAGGCTGTAGTCCTTTGAAACGCTGATAAAAAAGCTTCATGAGATACCTGCATGGAGGACTTTCCCAAATACGGTACCGAAAGCTGTGCTCCGCAGCGTACACGTCATGCCGGAGCTCTCACATGTGCTTAGGCTATGGATAAAGGTATTAAACCCACTGGAAATGACCTAATAAATGAATTAGAGACTATTAGCTGGTAGAAGAGCATGGTGTCCTGTAGAAGGGACTTGTTAAATTGCTCCAAGGGGTCGCTGTTGCTTGGATCCTTTGGCTTTGATTTTTTTTTTTTGTAGCTCTGTCCCAGTGTGTGCGTGACCAGCACCCAGGATAGGTGCCGACGGCCGCTCGTCACATCCCCAGCGTGCAACCGGGGCCCAGCCTGCTGGGAAGGCATCCTGCCTCCTCCCGCACCTCTTTGTGCGGGACCGGCAGCGCCGACATCCGCCTCCCGGCGTGTCCCCTCCGGCCCGAGCTTTGGGGACGAGAGGATGTGGCTTTGGGCCGGGGCCAACGCCGGGGACTCGCAGCCGGCCCCGCACGCAGCCTGGCTCCCTCGCAGGCACCCGTGAAACGCGGCACGCTCGCCGTTTCGTCTCACGGCCGTGCCAGGAGCTCGGCCGCGCTCATCCCGGAGAAATGATCCCGGATTTCCCACGCTGGTGCGGCGGTGGTTTTTCACGCGGCACGTCGGAATTGCGACGGGCGATCCTTACGTTGGGCGTAACGCAGCATCCCCGCTCGCTCAGAGCATCCGCGCACCACTCGGTGCATGAAGCCAGGCAAAGGGGGGGGTTGTTAGGAACCAGCTGAAATATTTCACGCGCTTTTCAGCGTTTTCCTCTTTTTTATTAAGTTTGGAGCCTCTAAAACCTCCAAATATTCGGGAAAATATTCAAGTGCCACTTTTGGATCTGCCAGCATTTTTTTTTTTTTTTAAGGAAACTGTTTGCCAAGTCCTGCTTTCAGGTGATGTAAAAGGCTGAGTTTGGTGTTCCTCTTTCCCAAAATCTGAGGAACTGGGGCCCCCATCCCGCCACAAGAGCCCCCGGGGATGGGGACACAGTGGTGCTCCTCCCCTCGTCCTCTGCCCCCTAAGTTCCCACTAGTGATGTCCTTTTGTTCTGTTTTATGGGGTTTATGTCACCTCCTGCACGATCTCCCCGTGACTCCATGGGGACACAGGCAGCAGGACGGCTCCTGGTCCCGGGGAGGTGACAGCAGGAACCAGGCTGTGCGCGTTCCGGTCTCCAAAACATTTCCAAACCTTTTAACGCAAAACCAGATCCCTCTCCAAACCAGACCCTTTCTGCTTTGCCAAACCCCACCGACCTCCTGCCGGAGCAGGCCGTGGGGCTGCCCTATGTCGCCTACGGCACCCCACAACTTCTGGCCCTGCCTTGCATCTCCCCGCGGTGGATTCCCTTCGCCTCGCCTCGCTTGCGCCGTCGCGCCTGGCTGAGACGCAGCGAGGTTTCCTTCCAGCACGACGGTTGGGGTCACTCTTTCACAACGAGCGTTTTCCTCCCGCTCTGACGAGCTTAGCGTCGCATCCTGCTCGCACCCGGCCAGGATTTCAAGCTCTCAGGACCTCCTTCCCTGGAAAAAATCAGCGATATCTTCGACTTGAAATAGCGCAAGCTCCCTGGTGTCAGCAGGGTCCGGCCCTGCCGCTGGGAGAGGAGCTGGTGCCACCGCGCTGCGCAGCCCAGCCTTGGCACGGCCGAGGGCACCCCAGGACCAGGCTGACGCCGCGGTCCCCTCCCCGGCGGCTGAGGGGAAGGGGGCGGCGGGTCGGAGCGTCCTCAGGGGGTCCGGCCACGCTGCCGTCCCGTGTGAAAGCCGCCCCGGGGTAGGCGAGACCACGTGGGAACTTCCTGACCCCTCGGAGGAGGCGGAGGGGAAGGGGGGAAGCTGCCGGCGGTGGGAACCGATAACACCCGGGGGGGGTCTGCGCCGCAGCATTTAGTGGCGGCGAAAGAGCCCGGCTGGGCTTTTGCCGGTGGCAAAGCTCCGCCAGCCGCGTGGCAGCGGCACGGGACGCGCTGCCTTTGCTCGAGCAGAAATGTTACCCCCTCTGGATTTTTTTTTTTTTTTTCCTCGAGCAGAGGCAGCTCTGGACGCCGCTCCCTCGGGAGGTGGCTTTGGCACGGAGCTCTTGCTGTATTTCCTGGTGCTGCAAGACATGCCAGAGAATTCCCATCCTCCATCCCTTCCTTCGGCATTCATGCNGTTTCCTGCATCGGGCGAACGCTTCGCCGTGTTATCTATTAACCCGCTTTCGTCTTGTAACCATAGCGCTCGACGAAATATTGTTCGAGCCGTAAACCCGAGCCTCGAGTCCCTCCTTTCTGCAGGCGGCAGCAGCTCGGGGGCGAGCTGGATCGCGGGGCTCCGGGAAGGACTTGTGGGCAGCGGCCGAGCCCCGGTGTGAAGGGCTTTGGGGTTGAATGCCGTCGGCTTTTGGGGTGCCCGGGGCGCAGAGGACACCCGGACACCGCGTCCGTCCCTGCTTTGCCCTGCCCGGTGCTGGCGAAGCCGCCGTTCCTTCCGCCTGGCCGAGCGGCCCAAGACAGACCCCGTTTAATTCAGCAAGTCATGAATTCGTAATGCTTATTTACCACGCAGGGCCATGAATATTTGATAGCGGCCACCGGCTCGCGGAGGAAAAACCGGGGTGGGGGGGACAGCGNGGGGGACAGCGATGGGGCTGGCACGGAGCGGGGCTAGCGTGGCCGTGCCGAAACGGGGACGGAGGGACGCGGCATCCCCTCGCCGAGCCCTGCAAAGCTGCGGGCAGAGAATTGAGGGGGGTGCCCCGGTGTTGGGCACCCTGGGGCGTGTGGCCTGGTTTTGAGCCCCCTGCTCCGAGCTGGCAGCATCCAGGGTGGTTTCTCTTGCGTTTTCGGATGGAGCTGCGCTTCTTGTCCTCCCAAAGGATGCGCGCTCGCCTCTTGCGTCGCCCCAGCGAGGGCGGCTCCCCCTTCGCGAAGCGAGGGCTGGGGAGCAGGGGCTGAGTGCTCGGCAGCCGGCTGAGCCTGATGGGATGCGACGGCTCCAGCCGGGCGTGCGGCCGCACTCGGGCCCGCCGCTGGGCTCTGCCCGCTTGCCCTGCACCCGTCCTCGGCGTCCTCGGCCCCGTCACAGCTCGGGGATGCTCCCTGCCACGCCGATAAGGTGGCCCTGAGCCACCGGGGCTGCGGTGGCAGCCGCTCGCTGAGTGATGCACAGCTCCTCCCGCAGCGCTGACACAAGCCAGGCCGGCCCGAGTGACAGGACAACCCTTTTACGGTAGCAAGGACCCCAGCCGGCACTTTTATCTGTCCCCGGGGAATGCGGCCCCAGCGCCGGCTCAGCGGTGATGCCGCCTGCCCCACATTTTGCTGTCAGGTTCCCAAACCCGTGTCCGTGGTCCCGGCCAGACCGAGGATGCTGCGCAGGTCCCCGAATCCTGGAGGAGAAGCTGCCGGTGGGGATTTCCTCCGTGGGGTGACCCTGAGGGCTCGCAGCTCCTCTTTGGCTTGGGGAGCGGGAGAACACGGAGCGGGAATTAAAGCCATTTCCACCGCAGTTGGAGAGGACATCCCGGCGGTGGCGTGGCCGCAGGACGGGGGACAGCAGGGTGCCAGCCTGTGTCCGGGTGCAGCATCTCAGCACCCACAGCCCTTCACGTGCCCCCGTCGCTGGGGGCTGAACTTCTCGCCGTGGACGTGACTCTGCTCACGCCGGCACTGGCGGGGCCTCTATCGAGGCTGCGGCTTAGGGGATTTCGGGGAGCGCAGGGATCTGCAGAGGGTGCAACGGCGGCTTTGTCTGCCCCGTCCGAGCGGTGCTGCAGAGCGCTCCGAGGCACCCGCGTTGCTCATTATTCTGATTAATGCCTCAGCAGTTTTGACCAAATAAGTCAAGAAAGTGGAAAAATATCTCAATAGCTTCTTGCCCCTTGCTGTCCTGCCTGGAGCGGGTTTGGGAGCTGCGGTGCCGAGGCCGGACACCCCTCTGCACTGGTTTTGCTGGTCTTGGGGATGGGGATGGAGGGACACGGGGGCTGCCCGCCCTGGGGACACAGAGGGACGTGTCCGGCCCCATCCCAGTGCCTTGCCCCACTCCTCCGGGGGCTCTTCCTCCACCTCCTTGCTCCAGGAGTTAAAACCTTCCCCCCGGCCTGGCGCCGCTCATGGAAAGTTTATATATAGCCTTTTGTTTTTGCCAGCGTCCCCCTTGAGTTTAAATAGCTCTGCCCCGTCCCTGCTGGTGACCCCGGATGTATTTATAGAGAGCTATCAGATCCGTGCTCAGCGCCGAGCAAACCCAGCTTGTGTCGTGCCCCCGCGGGATGCTGTTGCGTCAGCGCGGCTCCTTGCCTCCATGGAGGGGGCCTCAAGGGCTGGAGGGGGGCAACCTGCTTGGGGACTCATAGCCGGGGCCATGCCGGGCTGGGGGGGCTGCCTTGGGGACAGGCACAAGGTGGTTGTTCCAATGTAGTCCGCCGAGGAGCTTTTTGAATGGCCATCATTAGGCTTCAGAGTGAACACTGGCTCATGAGAACCGGCTACGTGTCTCCCAAGACTGCTGCCTCGTGCGTTTCAGACCCATCAGCCTGTTCTCTCACGGCGGGGAAGCGTGTCCCCGGTGCCAGGGCCGTGAGCAGCACCCAAGGGTTAACCGGGAGCCTGCTGCCACCTCTCCCCCCGCCGGCTCCCCCCGCGGTGCCCGGCTCCGCTCCCACCCCGGAGGTCTGCGCCGCTGCCGGCCTCCCCTCCGATCCCAGCTCTTGCCTATTTAAGGCAAATCTGCTCGCCGGACTTTAAACAAAACCCGGCTCCTCTCGCTCTCCTCGTTTTAAATAACTCGCCTGGCGTAAACATAACGAGGCACGAGCCTATAAATCAGCCGTTCCCAGGACCTGCCTGGCAAGGCGCGCGCGCGCTGGGGGGCTCGCCGGACCCCCAAGCTCCGCAGGCTCGGCCGGGAGCTTTTTGGGTGCCTCGGCGAGCCGGCGTAGGAGCAGAGAGAGCAGGGCTGTTGTGGGGCAGGCGCTCCGAGGAGATGCGGAGACCGATGAGATTATGGGGCGAGAGGCGCTGCCGGGGCTGCCAGCGTTGGGGTAGAATAACGAAGGTTGCAAAACAGTTTCCATCACAGCCCCTTGCTTGTTGTTCCCTGCTGAGGCTGGAATTTTCCAGGCCGTATTCCCTTCCTGAAGATGGATTATTCCCGGGAAGTTCGCGTGTAAACACTTTGGGGTGGGAGGAAGGGGAAACGGTGGGGCTGAGGCTCATGGGGACCCATGGATGGGGAGCCATCGGAGGGGTGGTGGGAAATAAAGCTCTGCCCTGGAAGTGCCGTCGACGCTCGGATCATTGATGGTCAGCGGTGCAATGGGTGTTTGGCAGGAATTTGGGATTTGGGGAAATGCCCGGGGTGCAGGCATCAGCCCAGCATCAGCTGCCCAGGGCTGGTGGGGACACGCAGCGCGTCCCCTCCCGCCCCATCAGCCGAAGCGATCGATAGCGGCCGGCCCTGGAAAATCAGCGCTCACCGCCGTCGGTGTTTATGCACTGTGGTCAAAGCAGAGCAGAATTAATTGCAGCTCATCCCAGAGACCATCCCATGATAAAACTCTTTGTTTTCTGTGGTTTTAGGGCTGTGCCAAGCTTTAATCGCGAGCTGAAGTCTTTCATGCTGGGTGTCCAACATACCAACGTAAACGGGTTCATCTAAACAGTCCATTTTAAACAAGTCCGGCATTTCTGGGACTGAGGATTGGAAAGATAGATGGCTCTGGTTTGCTGCCAAGGCTTGAAATGCCGAGAGGAGAGGCTTGGGGTGCCCTGGGGATGGAGACGGGACGTCCCCTGGTCCCGTCGGGAATGCCCTGGCTTTGGCCAAGCCACGGAGCCCTCAAAACTTTGCTCAGGCTCCGTGGCTTGGCCAAAGCCGCGGTGATTGTCCTCGGCACGGGGATGGCACCGGGAGCTGCGGGACGGTGCTGCCGTGCCGCGTTGGCCTTCCTACGCCTGACTCGTGGAGGCCACCCGCGTGCGCTGCCCTCTGCATCCGAGGAGCAGCAGCATCGCTGGAGCAGCTTCTTTCCGAGGCGGTGGTGATGCTTCATTTAGCTCTCCTCCTCCCCTGGCTTGCTAATCCCTCGTTATCCACATGACCGAGGAGCAGCCAACAACCCTCGGATGGGAAGCGTTGGCCCCAGGGGGAGGGCATGGGTGGCTCTGGCCAGGGAATGGGAGGCAGGACCTGGCAGGCCAAAGCCACCAGGAGGTCTCCATGCCGTGCGTGGGGGGCTGTTATCTCCCCCGTGATGGGGAATAGCAAGTAGGGGCTGAGGATCAAGGTGTCCTCAGTGATGCTCAGCATCCCCCAGCCCAGCAGGACTTTACACTCAGCTGGAGAACGGCGAGGAGGAGGAATGAGGTTGCGAGGAGGCTCCTTCCCTACTCTTGAAGCCACCCATGGACACGTATGCCGGGTGCGGGGAGCCCATGGGAGCACCAGGAGACCTGGGGAAGGACATCATAAAGAGAAAGGAGACGACAGAGGGCTTTTCCAGGCTTGTGGCTGCCACAAAGCGTTGCGTCCAGGCTGGAGCGACAGCCATCCCGCGCGTCCCGTCCCACTCGCCTGCTTGCTCCGTTGAGCTCCGCAAACCACAGTGCATCACGGCCCATGGCCAGCAGTCACGGCGCCGGGGGAGCCGAGTGACGCCGCGTGCGGTGGGATTGCTCGCTTGGGTTTTTGGCCATCTGTTTTCCAAGTCGGAAGGTCATGTGTATGTTGGCTGTGTTGCCAAGGATTCGTCCACAACAAGTCCTTTTGTTTTGTTTTACAAGGTCTCCAGCGCATAAAGGGGCTGGACGTTAATACCCTGTGTGAAAATGGGCTTTCTTTTCTCTTGGAAGAGATCTGGTCATGTTTTCTGGGATGACCAGGGGATGTATCTCACAGCCCTTCTTGACTCGTAGCTGCTCAATGGCAAATTCTGGGAGCGCTTCTGCCTTCTGCGTGTTCCATGGTGTCTGCTGATTAGGTACGAGGACGATTTAACAGAGGATGGAAGTCTGGAGAGAATTAATGGTCAGAGGTGGACCTGCTGAGCAGGATGGCACATGGTCCATCCACTCCCATCCGAGGGCAGGGAGGGATCCTGGCTGGGATCAGGGGCCGTTGCTGCCTGATGCTGATGCCCAGAGGTGTCGCAGCACGGTGCCCTCCTCCACAAGTGCCAGAGCCAGGCTTGCAACCAGCCCGTGCACGCAGGGAGAGCCGGCTCCAGGACCTTTGATAAGTGCCCGTCTAAAAGATTCCTGCTGCTTTGTTCCCTCATAATTAATATGACAGCACAAACACATTAATTATGAAACTAACGGGATAACAGCGCGCTGTTGAAGCACTGCACAAGCTCGGAGAAACTCCGTGGGTTTTTTTTTTTTCCTACGTATTTCGCCCTCAAAGCAAAAAAGTGAGGAGTTTCGGGGCAGAATAAAGCAAGATCTTTGCTTCCTGGGTGAACAAACTGCACAAGCCCTCCGTGCAGCAGCGCTTCTTCCGCCGGGGGGACTGCAGGCGTGCTGCATCTGCAACCCATCAGGGAAAAGCGTGTGGGCTCATTGTTCACGCTCCTGGCTCCGGAGAGGCATTTCTGTTTGGCGCATTTTTTATTCAAATTTCGTAAACACGAGCTCTCCTCGCCCCTTTTTGGGCCGGAGCCCGCTCGGCGGCTCCGAAGCGTCACGGGGCGCGGCGAGCAGAGAACGTCCCCAGCCCTCAGCTCCGGCAGCGCTGCCAGGAGCCGCTCCGAAATGCCCATAAAAGCCGCTTTGCAGCGATCTGGTGCGTCTCAGCAAGCATTTGCGCACACCTCCGAGCCCCTGTCTTTCTCGGTTAGCTTCAGCGCGTCCTCCTGGGGCAAGGCAGAGCCGGAGAAGACGGGCGGTGACGTGCGGGAAGGAATTAAAGTTTGAAAGCGCTCGCTGCCGTCCTCGGAGTAGCTGCTGCAGGGATACGATGCTGGATGAGCCCCGGTATCCCCCTGTCTCTCCCAGCCCCCACGCTACTTTATGGGCCACCCAAAATCCTGCACCGCTTGGGCTGTTTGCACCCCATCGTTCGGTGCCCAGGTGCCCCCAAATCCTGGCCGTCCTCAGTGCCGACTTTCCTGCCGTGATGTTCATCCTTCGCCCTTTACCGGTGCCACAGAACCTGCCCTTGGGATGCAAGGGGCTGCGGAGGGGATCGCAGCCGTCGGCACCTCGCTGAGCCGATCGGTTCGGGGTGCAAAGCAGCCCGAGTGGGGTGACTGCTGCAGTGCTGCCTTCGAGCATCCTTCTGCTGCTCTGCAGCCCTTGTGCCGTTTGCCATCACCCTGCTTCTAAGGGCGTTTGGGTCTCCAGAAGGGCCGTGGCACTTTTACTTACCGGCTTGGTGATGCTGGATGCTATAGGCCTCAGTTTTCCCTTCTGTAAAATGGGCATTACCATACTAAATTGATTTTAAAAAAGTCCTAGCCAGGAAAGGAGATTTAGTACTAACAGACCCGAAGCACCCTCGGAAACGAAACTCACGGTGTTCACACAAACCCAGTCAAGGGTGCAAAGTGCCAGTGTAGGGTTCACACACGGGTGTGGATGGGAAAGGCCAACACACGTCTCGTGCGATGCCACGTGGCGTTTGGTCCAACGCGTGCAGAGGGTTGGGAGCTGCTCTTCAGCCTTGCCCTGGTTGGCTTTTGTCCCCTGTTTGGGGACAGAGGGGTGAAAGGGGGTTGTGGGGCCGGGTTGAACTCTCTGCATAGGTTGGAGATGGGAATGGGAGGTGGAGGAACCGCAGATGGGTCACCAAGGACCCTAAAGCCTCCTGCTGGTGGCCAGAAAGGTCTCTGAGAACTAATTTAAGGTCCTGTAAGAGTCTTTGGTGACTCCAGCACCCAGCTTGCACGTCCCCATCGCTTGCCACATGTCAGCCAGCCCCACGGCACAGCGGGGTTGGCTGCTCTGCTCCGCTCACTTGGAAATCAAGGTTTTCCCAGGGCAGGATGGAGGAGAGCAGTGGAGCGGTGCTGGCTGGAGCGGTGTGGGGAGACGTGAAGCTTCCCAGACAAGGGTGGGAGGAGGAGAAATCAGTGTCAGCGGTGAGCAGAGGAAATCCCCCCATGTTGTGCCTGGAGGACGTGCACTTTCCCATCACCATACCTCAAACACTTTGGAAATGACACGGGAACGTCCTCTCTGCTCCGGGACAAGTGCCAAGGCTCAGCTTTGTCCCAGATAAGCAGCGAGAAATAGCAAAACAACGCAGCAGCTCCTCCAGAGCGTAGCACAGCCTGTGATGGGCTTGGGGCTAGCAGGGATCCGAGGCACCCCCCATGACAACACCCCAAGATCCCCAAAATGAAACTCTTTGCCTCACCACAGGTGGGTGAACGAGTCCCAGCTAAGCCACACACCTGGGATCACAAAGTGCAGAGGTAGATGCACATGTGGGATGCAGGAGCCCAGCCAGAGAGAGGCAGCCCTGTTATTGCCCATAACCAGCATCCGAGCAACCGGACCTTGCTCTGGTCCAGCCTATCTCCTGTGCTGGTGACCTGCTTGCTCCGCTTGGGTGCCTCAGGAGAGCACAGAGCTCAGAGGAGAGAGGTGAGAAAGGGCCTTTGGAAAACGGCAAGCTGAGAAGCTGTAAAATCAGTAGATTGTCTACAGGTGGCTGTCGTTTCACAGAGTCACAGGCTGGTTGGGGTTGGAAGGGACTTCTGGAGGTCATCTGGTCCAACCCCCTGCTCAGGCAGGGCCACCCAGAGCCATGTCCAGGTGGGTTTTCAATCTCTCCATGGATGGAGACTCCACAACCTCTCCAGGCAACCTGTGCCAGTGCTCCGTCAGCCGCACAGCACAGCAGTGTTCCTGGTGTCCAGAGGGCACCTCCTGTGCTCCAACTTGTGCCCCGTGCCTCTTGTCCTGGCACCTCCCTCCACCTGCTGGCAGTGCTTTGCTTAACGCAGCCCAGGACACCATTTTCCCCCTTTGCCCCAAGGGCACGATGCTGGCTGATGCTCACCTTGGTGCCCACCAGGACCCCCAGGTCCTTCTCTGCCAGGCTGCTTCCCAGCTGGGTGCCACCACCATGTCCTGGGGCTGGGCTTGTTCTTCCCAGGGGCAGGACGTTGCACTTCTTGGTGAACCTCATCAGGTTTCAAGCTGCTGGCTCTGAGCACTGCCTCACAGGAACCTGTGAGGAAGAGGTTGGTGGGCGTCATCTCTGCTCTTCTCACCGTTGCATCACTACGGATGGCATGGCAGACCTTGGCCAGACTGTGGAGGTAGATGTGGTCGGATGGGAGATGCTCCAAGTGCTGGTGTGAAAACATATTGTTGTAGAGCTTGGATAAGCTTGGTCTGAACCAGAGTGTCACCCAGGTCCAGCTGACGTGGACTCAGATGATGCAACCAAAGCTGAGCAACTCTGCCTGGAAGTGGGGAGTGGAGAACAACCCAAAGAAAAAGTCCTCAGCCCAAATCCCTGCAGACAGCACACTTTCCGGTGGACTGGCTCTCCTGCACAAGTTGGTAGCAGCAACTGCTTCGTTTGTCCCAAGTTTTGTCCACCCCTGCAAGCTTGTTGGGATGGGAAGCATCATCCTCTCCCCATGGAGGAGAAATGGGACCGTCAGGGCTCCTCACTGCAGCACAGGCAAGCAGGATGCTTCTCTCTCACCCTGCAACCACACAATGAACTTTCCTACCAAACAAACCACCGTGGCCTGCGTCAGATGGCCAAGCTTAGGCTGGCACTGCCACCTACAACACCCAAATCCGGATGCGACACCCAGGGGAGGCTCTCGGGGTGCCTACGGGAGGTGGGGTGCTGCAGGAACCGGGTGGAAGCCATCACCGAGTCCCCAGGGGAGGCAGCGAGGCTGAGCCATGCTTGGAGAGCAACCTGGCAGGGATCGGGGATTGGCTATGGGAACCCTTGGTGATGGCGCTGGACCTAGAGTTCCTTAGTCATGCTGGTGGCTGAGTTTAGGGTGAAGTTTTCTTGCTGAGCCTCTGCGTACCCAGGTGGAAACGCAAGTCAGGAGTGGGAGGTTGAGCAGGGCACCAAACCCAGGTGTCAGCGGAGAAATCAGCTATGATTGCACCCAGCCATGCTCACACCTCCTCACCACGTTAACCCTGACCTACTGCTGGAAGCAAGGCGTTGGTTGGAGTCTCAGTCATGGACTGAGCTTGATTTTGAAGTGAAATTCGGCCCAGCGGGGACAGCACAGTGCTGAAGAGGGGGGCACATGGTCACGGCAGGGAGATGGCCGTGGGAGATGGGTGAAGGAGGCCACCGAGATGATCAAAGGACTGGAGCGTCCCTGCTAGAAGATGGAGCCAACCCTGGGAGCACGCATTGCTCTTCCAGCTCGGGGGATCAATGGGACCATTGGGACAGGATAGGGCTGACGTTTCCCCTCCCTTTCACCTTGTTCACCGAGCAGGCGAGCAACGCTGCCCGAGCCTGGCTCCGACCCACACCGACCTCCCTGCCCGCTTCGTTGGGGTGAAGGGAGAAGGGCAGAGGATGGACATCCACCATCCTGGGGGACGCGGGGATGCTGCGGGTACGGGACCCGCATCCCGAGCCCATGGGGCTGCGGCGCAGGGGGCTCGGGGCTATCACCGGGGGGGTAACGGCGTCGCCGCCCCAGGGCCGTGGGGCTGCAGCCCCCAGCTCCTCGGAGCCCCCGGGGGGGACCCAGCGCCTTCCCCCGGCCCGGGGGGGGTGGATCCCGGAGCGATCGGCCGCCGGTCCCTTTAAGAAAGTTGAAGCCCGAAAGTTCATCAAAGTTGAGAAAGTTTTTCGTGGAAAGGGAGATTAAAAAAAAAAAAGAAAAAAAAGAAAAAAAACGACAAAAAACCAGAACCCACAAAAAACAACAGAACCCAACCAAAAAAGCCCCGCACCCCCCCTTCCCGGTCGGGGGCGGGCCGGGCCGGGATTGGCGGCGGGCGGCCCGGGGGCGGCCCCGGGGCAGGCG
>VXAA01001141.1:512975-536890 GCA_013399115.1 Anseranas semipalmata
AAGGACACCGAGCACACCAACGGCGGCGGCAACGTCGAGGAGGAGGTGGGAGCTCACGGGGGGACCGGGACTGGGGCGTCGGGGATCCGGAGCGTGGGGATCCCGGGTGTCGGGGATCCTGAGCACCAGGAGCAGGGAGCACAGGGGTGTTGGGGCTCCGGAGCACCAGAGCGTCGGGGATCTGGGCTGGAGCATGGGGGTGTTGAGGGACCCCTTGCTGGGCTACGGAGCTGAGGTCGAGCTGGAGGTTTGGGGAGCAAAGGAACCGGGGCTGGAGCACGGTGGGCATTGGAGTTATCCAGGGTAGGGGGGGTTCTGACCGGCAGCTCCGGCATGGTGAGAGCAGCCCAGTGGTCTCGTAGCCTCACGGGACAGAGACTTTGCTGCCCCAGAGTCGTGTCCCCAAGCCGCTGTGGCTGGAGGGACCAGGCTCCAGCATCCAGGCACCCATGTGGGCTCCTAGGGACAGACTTGAACCTCGGTGACGGAGACCGTGCCGGGCACGCTGGCAGCCTGGTTGGGGCTGAAGAGGGCTGGGAGCCGCCCTGGCCGCTATCCCCATCCCTTAGACGGCTGTTGTGAGCCGGACCCTGCGCTTGGGAGGGTCGCTCATCCATGTGCTGAAGCCACACGCTGAAGGCGATGGCAGCAGCATCACTGTGGCACCTCAGGGCGACGTCGGTGCGGTGGGGTCGCCCGCTCTCCTCCATCTTGGAGACGGGGTTGGGGGGGGGAAAAAAAAGCCTCGGCAGCGTTTTGCTGCAGTCCTCCGCGCCCGGCCCTGGGGAGCGGGGAGATGCTCTGCCCCCTCCCCTCGCTCTCCTCCAGCGCGCCGTGCGCTCGCGCCGCCGCAACATGGCGCCCGGGCCGCTCTGCCGCCCGACGGTCCCCGTGTGCCAGCTGCCTGGGGGCCGTCGTGCCCCCTTGGCCTTCGAGCCCCGGCGTGGGGACCCGGGTAATGGGGCGGAATGGACGGGCAGGTGGTGGCCGTGGTGTTCCGCTGAGCAAGGCTTAGGCGACGCGATGGGGAGCGGCTGTGATGCTGCTGGTGACACGTCCCTGCCTCTCCTTGTGGCACTGGGGTGGGAAGGGAGCACCCGGGGCCCTGCGCCGCTTTCTGGGTGCTCAGCACCGGGGGGTTTCACAGGCTGCGCACGCGTGCGCAGAAGACTCGATGCGGCTCCTTGATCCAATTGTTCACTGGCCTGCAAAGCTCTCCGAGGCTGATGCCGTGTGGTGCATCGCGGCTCGGGCTCGGTGGTGGCCGGCGAGCTTTTGGTGCTGGGGGAGCCTGGTGGTGGCTTGGCGAAGCGGGCGCTGGAAGCTGGTGCGTCCTTATCATGTTTTGGGAGCCCGGTCTCCTCCAGGGTGATGCTTAGTGGCTGGAAAATGGAATTAAAGAGCGCGCCCCTGGGGATCGGGGCTGGCTCTGTGACAGAGGTGTCCCCTGCTCTCCATCGTGCCGCCTCCGGCTGTGTGCGGGGAGGGGGATGCTCCAGCCCACCCCGCTAGGTCTGCAGTGTGGTTGCATTCATCACCCTGCCCCTGGGGGTGCAGAGGTACCCGGAGGTGGCTGAGGATGCTTGGGAGGTGATGGGCTGGTGGGGGTGTCCCCATGCCTAGTGGGGTTCTGTTGGGAAGCCCTTTCCTCTGGGATCCTGCAAATAACGCCGTTAGCCGCTGGTTGGGCTGTGTGGTGGCCGCTCCGAGACTGGGGAGCCCTCCGAGGTTTTTTTCCTGGCTGGGCAGGAGCCGTCCTCTCCATGGAGGGAGCTAATGGTGGCACAAGGACCAGGAGCAACCTCGTGTTTAGGGTCCTGGTGTGGTCGGGGGGCTCAGCCATGTCCCAGGCTAGCCCAGCTTCTGGCCCAGAGCTCCCCTTGCTACAGGTCTGTTTGCTCCCCTCTAGCAATAATTACGTTTAATGCAAAGACAAATCCTTCAATCCCAACATAAGTGGGAGGGTGTGCTGGAATATCTTCCCAAGCCGCATAGATAATGCCACCAGATCCTGGTGCTGTGGGCGCACCTCTGTTTTATTCCCCCTGCCCTGTGAGCCTCCTTTGCCGCTTCCCGGAGCGTTCTCAGAAGGGCGCCGCGTGCCCCAGATACGGCGGTACGAAGCTCCCAAATTCAGCCTTTCCCTTTATCTAATCTGCAAGCCCCCGCATCTCGCAGCCCCTTCCTGCCCGGTGACATGCGGAGGACAGGAATGCCTCTTGCTCCTCTCTGGGTCGTTAATGGGAATGTTAAACAAACAGGGCCGAATGTCAGTCCCTGCTGTTCCTCACCCGACACCTCCCCAAAGCCGATCCCTCCCCACTTGCTGCTATCTTCTGTTTAGTTTTCCAGGCAGCCGCCGATCTGCGTATGGCAGCATCCGTGCCTGCGCTCCCAGGGGTAGCGCAAGACTGGCGGCAGCCTGGGTGCCGCACAGCCTCCTCCAGCAGCCGGCGGAGCTCACTTGCTTACCACGGACGCTGCGTGTTGTTTTTGGGGCCATAATGCAGTAAGGACCTCGTGGCTTCGCCCTGCTGTCTCGAGGGTTTGATGCAGAAGTGTTGCTTCCGCTCTGGAAGCCTGAAGTTGCCCCTTGTTTCTCCAGGAGGGCAATCCGGAGCTGTCTAGGTGTGGCTGTCCCATATGTCCTCTTGGCCCCTTCCCTCCGGATGACAAAGTGACTGCTCCCAAGGGCTTGCTTGCAGCCCCGTGGGTGGTGGGCTGCTGCTGTCGTGGCAGAGCTGCTGTATCCAGCCTGAAGTTGTGCTGGAGACCTGGGAGAGGAAGTTGGCCAAAGCCAGAGGAGGACCAAGACCAGCTACCTGGCCATGCTCTGCTGGGAGAGGGACACCTTCCCCGCCGGTCCATGGCAAGGCTGCAGTGTTATCCAGCAGTTAGAGAATACCCTGCTGTGGGAGGCAGGAGGCTCTCGGTGTCCACACAGCCTCCAGAAGGAGGACAGACGGAGCTCTGGTTGGGCACGGGTGGCGGGTGCTTCATCCCTGGCCTTTCTTAGCTCTGTAGCGCGCTGCAGCTGCCAGAAACATCCAGGAATGCCGCTGGTGAGCATGCTGGGTGCCTGCACCACTTCATGGACTGGTGCCAGACATGTCTTGATTTCTGTAATCTCTGCTTGAGTGGACCTAGATACCTCTTGCATGCGTGGATTCTAGCTCTCTGACTTGAAACAAATAAGATTAATACAATTTCTGAAGTCAAATGACTCTGTGATGCTGCTCTTTGCTATGCGGAGCTCGAGGGTGTAGTGGTTATGGTCACCACTTGCTAATCTTCTTGTACTCCGTCTGGCTGAACCAGGACGGTGATTCACTTCAGAGCTGTTTTCATGCATCACGAAAGTATCTTCAGTGTTAAACGCGGCTTTCTGGTACTGACAGATAGTTGGCCGAGCAAATACCCTGAAGTCACCATGCATGCGGAGGGTCTGGGAACGGGTGTGTTCCCAGACCTCTTCTTGGTCTATCGATGAGTTGCTCTCACTGGGGGAGGGATGTGGGAGTCTCCCCGTTACCTCCTCCTGTAACTGCCCCTTGCAGGATAGCTTCCTTCTCCTTCCTTGCTCCTTCAAATCTAAGTTCTTAGGCTTGAGTCAGGGTTGCTTTGAGCCTCAGCATCCCAGCTGCTCTCCATGATGGGGGAGCTGTTCCTCCTCCTGCTACCTGCCTAAGTAGCGCCCTAGCTTCAAATGTGAGTCTTCCTCCTTGGCTTGAGGAGCTGCTGAGCATAGCTTTCCTTAATGGCCTCAGAGTGAAGTGTTTCTGGTGGGGCAGGTAGAAGTTATGAAGGGCCCAAATCCCTTGCTAGCAAGGGGCTCTGCTTTCCCCTCACCAAGATGGGCAAAGTAGGAAGGATGCCATTGGAGATAAATTTGGTAGCGAAGAGTGGTCTGGGCATTGCTGTCCTTCCTCGTGTCTTTGCTAGAGGAATTGGCATTGTGTGAAGTCAAGCATGACTTTTCAGAATGGGTACAGAAGGCTTTTGGAGCTAAAAGAGCTTTTGGACTTGCTGGTCTTGGTCATGTTAAGCTTTGCTGAGTCATGAAGATTGAGCTGCTTGGATTGTGGAGCAGTGCTTCAGCCTGTCCTGGCTCTGAGTGCCTGAAATGAAGGCTTCAGGTGCTTCCTGTGGAGCACCTCCTCTCTAGGAGTACCAGGCCTGGGAGCTGGTCTCCTTTTCAGATATGGAGGTGAGTGGTCTCGAAAGCTTTATGCTGTGGAATGACAGAATAGTTTGGGGTGGAAGGGACCTTAAAGCCCATCTAGTTCCAACCCCCTGCCATGGGCAGGGACACCTCCCAGTAGACCAGGTTGCTCCAAGCCCCATCCAGCCTGGCCTTGGGCACTGCCAGGGATGGGGCACCCACAGCTTCTCTGGGCAGCCTGGGCCAGGGCCTCACTGCCCTCATCGTGTAGAATTTCTTCGCAATATCTAACCTAAATCTCCCCTTTTAGTTTAAATCCATTACCCCCTGTCCTATCACACACCCCCTGACAAAGAGTCCCTCCCCAGCTTTCCTGCAGCCCCCTTTAGGCACTGGAAGGCCTCTGTAAGGTCTCCCTGGAGCCTTCTCTTCTCCAGGCTGAACAACCCCAGCTCCCTTGGCCTGTCAGGAAGCCCTGAGGTGTCAACATGTCTGTACATCATGGGCCACCTATGGAAGAGGGAAGTACCTTCTACAGCAACAGTCACTGTTGCATGGGGATGGCTCCTGTGGCAGAGGCCATGAGTGGGAAGAATTCATTTGCACTTGAAAACACCCATGTGCCACATGGAGACGGTGAGCTTGGCAGGGGCATTTTGGCCACTGCTCCATAGGGTCATGGTGTGGCCAGGAGGCCTGAGAGCTCCCTGCCCTGGGGCCTGCTGTCCCCTGTGGTTCAGACCCACCAGAGAAGGGTGTTGTGTTTTGGTGCTTTGGATGATGGCTGGATGGCCTGCGAGTGTGGAGCTAGGGCACTTCTGCAAGCTCTGGGCTCTGCTTGGTGTGTCCAGGGCAGTGAGGACTTCTTTGGCCCCGGGGCTCCCCCAGCTGCTTGGTGATGTGGACAGGAACAGGATGTTGACCTCTGCTGTGTGCCCTGTGGGAAGGAACAGTCTCAAGCCCAACTGGCCAGATGTTATCCCTCTGGTAGAACAGGGAGGCAGGACATTGGTATGAGATCCTGCCTCCAGCCTTGCCTTGATGTGCTCAGTGCTTGCTGGGGTGGGCATCTCTAGATGGCAGCCGCATGGGACCATGGGTGTTGGCCTTGTGCAATGCTCCCCTCTGTCACCGAGCAGAAGCCTGGGCACAGGCTGTGGTTGCTGGAAACCGAAGTACCAGTAGGACACTTTTACCCATGTGGAGGACCTCCAGCCCTGCTGCATAGCCCAGAAGAGGCTATGGACATGTTGCACCTCCCAGTTTGGGATGGCATATTCCCTGCTGCCCTGCTAAGGACATGGTGATGCGTGGGGTCAGGTCCTGGAACTTGGCTGTGTATCAGAGCTCTTGGCCTGGGAGCCCAGGTTCTCCTTCTGGGCTGGTGTCTTACCTCTGCCTTGCCTTCTATATCTTACGGGCTGGTTGTGATGATCCCAAAAGGCTCCCTGGGATTGAGGTGACGCTGCCATGGCTAACGTTAACAGCAAGGAGCTGCTGGCAACCTTTCAGCTCACCGTTGCTTGAGTTTTGTGGAAGACTTGCTTGGTGTTGGCCCGTGGAGATGCTAGGCATGCTTCACAGGGCTGTGGCATGGCCAGAAGTGTGCTGCCCCAAATCGGGTTGATTTGAGGAGAGTTGTGTGCCTCTGGTCATGCATATGTGGGCAGAGGAGACGTAGGACTGAAGGGTGCCCAGGAAGCTGACTTGTGGCTGGGCAGAGACCTTGGACACAGATGTGCTTGCTTGAGGACCCCAGAGGAGAACGTTCCTCATGAGGGTCCTGCATCCAGACCAACATCCTGTGCTCAGGGCAGAGACTGGCAGGAACTTGTCTCATCTCCATGTCTCCTGCCAGGAGAACAAATGCTTGGGTGCGGGCAGGAGGAGCTGGTCCGTGGAGGCTTTCCATGGTGTGTGCAGTCTGAGCCCTGGTGAGAGGCATCTGTAGGTCCCCTGACATCTCATGGTGGCAGAGGGGCTGCTGGGTCCCTGGAGCCAGCGGGCTGGGGTAGTGCATGGAGATGAGCGTCCTTCAGTGCGTTGGCCGTGACACTCGCACGTGTCTCCTCTAGCTCAGCAGACCTCTTAGCAAGGTGGAAGGAAGGGGGGATGCTGTGCCAACATCTTCCCGAGCTGGGGAGCTGCCCCGTTGGGACAGTAACCAGCAGCGCTTCCTCCGCCCCGGCCGCGTCCTATTCTTGGGTGCTGCCCCGTTGTGCCTGGACTTATCAGCACCCATGTGCTTCCTGCTCCTCCAGGCAGAGGCTGGTGCCTCTCCCTGCTTCCCCCCTTGCTCGAGCTCCTTCCTGCCCTGACCGCAGGCGTGGCTGAGCCCCGGTGGCGTCCCCCTGCCCGCCGTGGGTTTGTTGGAGAAGGGTTGATCCAGCTTTGAGCAGAGCTGTGCAAAACACCCCGGCCTTGGGGGACAAACACGGGTGCCCAGTGGCTCCTGGTCTGATCCTGCACTGGGGCTCAGTGGTAGCCTGCCCACCAGCCCTGTGAGCTTCAGATCAGCTGCCTCTCTCCTTGGTCACCTCTTCTCTTTTTTAATTTATTTTTTTGGGGTGTTTGTGCTGAGGAGCAAAAATGCCTGGGGCTGGCTCCACCTGGAGCAGTGGCAGGAGCCCCGCAGCCCATCTGGAGCGTCCCCATCGGTTTCCAGCTCCGGCGGCAGCACTCCCGAGCCTTCCCCTCTCTGCAGCCGTGTTTTGCACGCTCGGCTCCCCGCCTTTCCCATCCATGCCTTATAAGTCCCGGCTCCTGGGGCTGCCCGCAGCCTTGCTGCATTCCAGCAGCCTCGTGTCAAGTGGCCCCAGCTGCATCGCAGCGGCCGGGGCTCGGCAGCATCCCGGGGGCTGCAGCCCTGCTCCTTGGGGCGCTGGGCGCCCGAGCGCAGCCCAGCTGGGATGCATTCCCATGGGAATAGCTGTGGTGCAGGAGGTGGCTATGGGGCAGCTTGGCTCGGCTGCTGGGGCCTCATGGGGACAGGGGACGGGTGGTGGGCTTGCCCGCTGGAGCGGGGACAGCCTTTGGGATTCTGTGGCCGAGCCCATTGGCACCCGGGCGCTGAGCTCCCTTCCTCCAGCGGCGCGGCCCCAGGACCCCGATGACTTTGGGGACCGGATTGGCTGCAGTTTTGTGAAAGCAGGGATGTGGGAAATGCAGCTAAAAGCCTCATCCTGCAGAAGGGGAGGTTCTGCCTCGCTTCCTCGTGGGAGGATTTGGAGCAATCTCTTAATGAAAGCCCGGAGAACTACCAGAGCAGCCTTGCAGGAGACGGGTGCTTGTGTCTTTGCATTTTTGACATAACTTGACCCTTGCTGGGCTGCAGGGCAGTGCCTGGCTGCCTTTAGGGCTCCCCTTCGGGTGCTTATTTAAAGCAGACGTGGCCAGGAGATGCGGCCATGCAGGACTTGTGCTGACCTGAAGCTTTGGTGCAAAGCAGCTGGCTGTGCTCGCACTAGATGCGTCTCTTCTGGGAGATGCAGCTGTGCAAGGACTGTTTTAGAGCCACCGAGGATTTGAGCACTAAATGGCTTTGTCCTTGTCCCTCCCTGCTCCTGCGTGGGAAGCTATGCTGGGATCCTCCCTCTTTAAGAGATGGCCTAGATGGTCTTGTCCCTCCTGGCACAAATCCTGTTTTCCATGGCTCTCCTCCATCTCTGCCGGGTGTTTGGACTGGGGACATCCCCAGAGGGGGCAGGGACAGGGAAGGGAACGCGTTTTCTGCAGGGCCTTCAGCAGCGTGACCCTGCTGGGCTGTCCTAGGCGAGAGCTGCTCCTCTTCCTGCTTCTCCCCTTGTGTGTACGGTGAAGAGCAGCCGGCCTGGGCGAGATGGGGCTGCTCTGACCTGGTGTCTCCTCTCTGCTACCGGCCGCTCGAGTCTGAGAGCATCAGAACAAGGTATTCCTGGAGAGCTCTTTCTGTGGTATCTTCTCCAAGCTCCTGCTGAATGTGCAGTTTGGCTTGGGCAGTTCCTGATCTATCCCCGGATAGATTATATCTATCAAGTGAATCCGGTGTTTGGTGAGGTGGGGCAGGTCGATTAAAGCAGAAGCCTCCCCCGTTGTGGCAAGATGAGTGCAAGGGCTAGAAGGGTGGATGCATCAGCCCTGGGGGCTCCTGGTGGCCTCCCAAAGCACACCCAGAAATCTTGGAAAACCACCCACTTGGTCTCCTCTCCTTCCCTACCAAGCTCTTCCGAGCAGGGGCCTTCCTTAGTCCATCTTGAGACCCTTGGGGAAACCTCGTTTGAAGATCCTGGCTGGTGGCCTGCGGGATTGCCCAGGCTTGCTTTGGGGCAATGCCAGTCCTTGGTGGGAGCTGGGGGTTGGCTGGGATCCCCTTTCCAAAGCCATGTGCGGTGACAGGCTGGACCTGGAGGCCAAGGGAAGCTTTTAAGCTTGTGGAGGAAGGTTTCCCGTTCCCGTCCTCAGCAGCAACTGATGGGGACAGCATTAGGAGCTTGTTGCCTCTGACAAAGAGCTTTCCAAGGCATCTGCATCGCTCTGTTCGGGCTGTTGTAAGGGCTCTGAGTAGCTGACTTTCTCCCTCCCCGAGCAACTGCACGTCTTCCATTCTGTCACGCCTGTCGCAAGGACTTACCCAGCCGCACATCACGGGACCATTTAGAGACCCAACAGGGATGCAGATTTCTATCTGCTTGGAAGAAACATCCATTCTGGGGTCTGAGCGCACTCAAATCCTGAAATATTGAAGAGGAGACGGTGCTTTCACATGGCTGAGGCACATGTGTGCCACCGTGCTCCACACGGTCCTCCCCTGCAAGAGATGGCCGTGAGTCTTCTGGGAATGCACAGCAGCCGCTCCACAGAGCTCAGGCTGAAGCCCGGAGTCTTTGAGATGCTGTCTTGGCTTGCTGGCTGCCTGGGCATCAAATGGCCCTGGAGGGACGCATCCAGACATCAGATGAGGTGCTGGGCAGGATGGGAAGACCCCAGGACTATGCTGGGGCTTGAGATAGGAGGATGCTCAGTGGCTGCATCCCAGCTATGCTGGACTGGAGGAGGGCTCTGCACGCTGACAGGGGATGGTGGCAACCCTCGGTCTCAGGTCATGGAGAGAAAGAGGGGCAGAGTACCCCAAGACTTTGTGATCACAGCCCATCCTGGAGGGCTTAAGCTGCTGCCTGAGCTGATGTGAAGGGTGTCTCTGCCCTGGCAGGACTGACCTGGGCACAGGAGCTCGAGGAGGCACGTGGTCCCTGCTGCAAAACAGCAGAAGCTTCCCTGCTCGGAGGGGTCTGAATCTGGCTGCCCCCAAAGAGCTGCAGGGTGCAGAGGCTGTGCTGCGTGCTCCTGTGTTTTCAGGAGCAGGGCAAGCATGTGCTGCTCACTTCGGTGGGAAAAGAGGTTTAATGAGGTGTCGGGTGTGACCCCTTCCTCTGGGGAAGGCGAAATGGCCAAGCAAAAACCTAAAGTGTGGGAGCAGAACGCTTCTGCTGTGGAAATGTAATGGCAACGTAGACTCCAGACTGGAAGTGGGACAGGAGATGTGTGTCCACCCCAAATGCATCTGGCACAGTTTGGTGTCACTCTGAGCCCTGATGCCCCAGAGCCGTCCCATGACCTTCTAGAGATGTGTTTGGGATTGGTTCAGTGGTGGCATACCCAGCTAATTAAAAGCAAGGAATAACGAGCTCCATCTTGTTCCCATAGTTTTCTGTGTTCCCTTGCTTCTCTGTCAGTGCTGACTGAGTTGAGCTTGCGGTCTCCTGGTCCTTATTAACGATGACTAGTGTCTTGGTGACCTCTGTAGTGCATAACTTCCCTTTCCAGCTCAGTGCTGACTTACAAGAAATCTTGGCAGCTTCATCATACTGCTTCCTATGGAAATAGGCTGGTAGCCAACATCTCCCAGTGCAGGGAGAAGGTGGCTGCGATGGTCTGACTATTCAGCGATGTTCTCCCAGGCCATCAGCCTTTAGTACTGTTTCATCTTCCTGGCTATTTGTGTGAATTCTATCACTATCTGTTGAAATCTTCCTCTGGTACTAGATTTGTGCTTATACAAATGCATTTGGACTTGGTATATGACTTCTACAGCCTGGAAGGAGCAACAGCCTCCTTGGGCTTGGTGTAGCACGGCTGGCTGTAGTAGGACAGACACTGTAGGAGCTGGTGTGAGAGCAACTTCTGAAAGGTCTGGTGTGTGTTGGTGAAGGAGCTGGAATGGACCCCAAATCATCCTCCCAGTGCTGTTCTGGGGCTTTTGCAGAAGTCAAAGATGTGTATATTGGTGAGGTGGCTCTCAAAATTGAGAGCTATCTTTGAAGCAGAAGTGAGGTGCCAGGATGGGCTAGGGAAAGGAGGTTGTGATCTAGCACTTCATATCTCTAGAAAGAGCTAGAGAGACAAGTGGGTTTTGTACCAGTCTCTTACGGAGCTATGATGTGTGTTGTGCTCTGCTTTAGTGCTTTTGACAGTGTACAGTCTTCTAGTAGTCTTCAAGTCTTGGTCATCAAGGTCCAGTCAAAGACTGTGGGGCTGCTGTCCATACCTTATTCAATCCAAACTGTTCTCCTAGAGTCTGAATTTTTGTGAAGGTCTAAATCTTTGTGGAAAGGAGAAAAGGACTGGGTGTATCCCATCCGTGACAACAATCCTCTAATATAGCAAAGTGTTAGTGCCTGCAAGCTCACCTTTGGTGTGAGATGTCCTACTCCCATTGTGCCTAGCTTCTGAACTGTCCTCTGTATTCCCACTTCAGTACTGAACATCTCCTTTCAGTAAATCTCGTTGACCTCTCTCCTAGGTACGGACGCTGTTTGTCAGTGGTCTTCCTGTGGACATCAAACCCAGAGAGCTCTACCTACTCTTCCGACCATTCAAGGTAAGAAAGTCTTCAGATTTGGTCTTTAGTGGGAATGATTCTGTCTTGTGACTAGCCTTGCAGCAAATATCTCTGCTAGAGGGAAGCAAGTATGAAGAGGGAAGCTAGGCCTTTTGTGAAAGTTTTAGAGATGTGGTGTGAAACCAGACTGGTATCCCATGGGTTGTCCTCAGCTCGATAGCCTCCCTTAGAGCCTGTTGTTGAAATCATGCTGTCTCCAAGCCTGACACTGACTGCTTGGTCAGTACTGCTGCTCAACTGGACCAGCCCTTCCTCTAGCATGTGTCCTGATCCAATAACTGCCCAACCTTCACTAGATATTTCCCCTCTGGCCACCTTAAGGTCTGGGGTAGCACTTCTCCTCCCATGCACTGTTGCTCCCCAGTGCTGCAGGGAGCGCTGGTGGCTCTGTGCAGCTGCTGGAAGTGGTTGGTGCAGCATTCTGGAAGGTCTGGTCCTAATGTCTTGGAAGTCTTTCTGCAGTCTGCCTGGTCAGAGCAGCAGCATGTCTTGGATGGTTGGCTTTGCGTGTTTAGTGTAGGTAAGCTGGCTGTACCTGGGCTAGGACCTGTGTTGGACTGCTTAAATGATGTCTTGCATATTAAGCAACCTGCTGCTGCTTGCAGCTCGTTTCTGTGCAAGACCTGGGAAGCCAGGGTATGGGCAGAGAAGACTTGCATCAAAATGAGCCTCTTCCCCAGGAGCCCTTGTTGGCACTCCTCTAGCACAGGGTGCTTTGTGTTCCCTAGGTGCTACCCAGGCAAGGGTTTCATGTTTTAATAGCTTGCCAAAGAGCTGGAAAAGAGGATTTCTTCCCAAAGGGGCAGAATGGGCTAGTTGAGATACTTGCTCTGCTTTGTGACTGATCTGTCATCCCTTTTCGTGAGAAAGAGATGGCCACGTCCCTCAGAGATGGGTTAATGTATCTACCCCTGCTGCAGACCCTGCCTTGTGAAGGGTTTGGTGCTGCAGGAACTCCTGGAGCTGTCGCATCATGTCTTGCTTGTAGCTTGGCTCCTTCGGGAACCTGACACTGACTTGCTTTCTTCCCTTCTCTAGGGTTATGAAGGGTCACTGATCAAGCTAACATCAAAGCAGGTACCTCCTTTTTTCCATGCTTGGATATTTCTGGCTTCTGCTAGATGTGCTGGGAGGGAAGGGGGGACAGATGCCATTTCACCGTGTAAAACATTGGCTGTGTTCAGCATCGTGTACGCAGCTGGGTTCTGCTCGCTGTCCCCTGTCCTGGTGGCCCCAAGCTCTCAGCATGTGCTGAATGTCTCCATACTGCCCGTGGCTGGCCAGGGTCACAGGGGCTGGATGAGAAACGATGCTTCAGCCTCAAACCAGGAAACCTTCCCTAGTCCCCTCCTAACCAAGGCAGCAGCAGTTCTGTTTGTGAGCAACGGGGACCCTTGCTGGGGGGCTGCTGGGGTGAGAAGTGACCACTCGTGTAGGAATGCCAAAGCACTTTGGTGTGGTGGGAGCGGACACACAGCAGGAGTTGTTGACCCAAGACCCTTCAGCTTCACATGTTCTCTTCTGCTTGCTGCAAGCTACCTGGGGCAGCAAGGGTGGCAGGGTCTGAGGAGCTGGAAGAGGCTTCCAAACTGAAATCAGCGTTGTTTCTTTTAGCCAGTTGGTTTTGTGACCTTTGACAGCCGGGCTGGTGCTGAAGCAGCAAAGAACGCCTTAAATGTGAGTACCCGATGTGCTGGGAGGGCTGGGGGCCACACACCCTCCCGTCAGTAGACCTGGAGCTGTGGGCAAGAATGATGCTTGGCTTCTCCATAGCATAGGAAGGGTCAGGGAGTCTCAGCCGTGCCCGCAAATATGGAAGTTAAATGGTCCTGCAGCTTCCCACCTGGCAAGCAGAGCTATTCATGTTTAAGGGTCACATCAGTCTGAGCAAGCGGATGCAAACTGGCCCATGCTTAGCGGAGGTAAGTAGTTCTGGAGGACTACTTCAGGACTTCTGAGGCTGTGGAGGAGAAAGACCAGCTAATTATTTTCTGGAGTCAGCGTGAACTTCCTTACTCAACAGCTGGCCTCTGATAACAGGGTCCAGGCTGTGGATCCTGTTCCTTTATCTATCAAACGCTGTCCTGGTGTGAGGCAGAGCTGTGGGCTAGGAGGACCTCCTTGTTCAAGTGAGCGTGGATTATGGCTGTGTGTTGATGTGCAGACCACAGCTGGTCTTCAAGAAGCCTTCCTGTCTGCGCTGGGTGCTGATGCGAAGGGTCATCCTAGCTTGACTCATGCTTGGCTTGGAGTACCTGAAGCAGGCAGGTCCTCTCTGGGGACAAAAGCCTCAGCAAACAGATACAGCATTACCCAGTGGTAATGCTCTATCAAGGCCTGTGGAGCTCAGCTTGGGTTTAGCAGCAGGTTTTTAGGGAAAACAGCCTTCCCATACTGATGTTTCCACAGCAGAAGATGAGGCATCTTTCCTGGCCATCACTGCTCTGCTGGCTGGCAAACTGCACATAAAGAGCAAAGCTGTGTCCCTCATCTTGGAAGTAGTGGTCTTAGGTCAGCTAAACATGGCAACGCAAGCACGAGGTGACAAAAACTGGGCACGTGACTGCAGGGTGATGGCCCTGATCCCCTGGTTGGGCTTTGCTCCATGAATAGCTGTGTCCTGTGCTTGGATGGGAAACCTTACCTCTGAGAGATTCCTGTGCTTTCTTCTGTGACAGGGCATCCGCTTTGACCCAGAGAACCCCCAGACCTTGCGGTTAGAGTTTGCTAAAGCCAACACAAAGATGGCCAAGAGCAAGCTGATGGCCACACCAAACCCCACCAATATCCACCCTGCCCTGGGCGCACACTTCATTGCACGGGACCCCTGTGAGTATGCTGGGAGCTTGAGGCCGTGGCTGGCCCAGCCTGGGAGATGCCTAGCACTGGGAATGCTGGTGCCAGGGCTTGGTGCAGCCAGGGTGGAAAGGGAACCGTACGCGCATGCTCTGGCTGAAATCTGTCAGCACGTTGGGGCTGCAGGAGGATAATGGGCATCTGCTAAGGCTTCTGGCTGACCCTAGAAGCACTGGTTCTGGTAGCTGAAGTGGGTACCGCTCAAGTGCTTTAAGCCATCTCCAGGTGCAAAACAAAGGGCCAGTCCTGTGCCGTGCACCCTCGGCGTGTTCTGGTGGGGCAAGCAGCCCTGCTGGGCTTGGTGGTGGCTCAGGCACGAACCAGCCTGCCCAAAGCCCATGTGGGGTGCAGAGCAGTGATGGAGCATGCTCCTGGACTCTCCTGGCAAGGCTGGGAGGCCAGAGGAGCAGCTCGTCACGGGGACACCGCAGGGGAGAATCTGTGCCATAAACATTAAACCTCGCTGGGACAGCAGAGCAGAGTTTTAGTCTGGGGTGAAAAAAAAAATCCAGAGTCCGTCCCCAAAGCAGGCTGTTGGCTCCAGCTACTGAGATGCTGTCGCCTTGTCTCCTCCCGTCCAGATGACCTGACTGGAGCGGCCCTTATTCCGGCGTCCCCAGAAGCATGGGCTCCCTACCCACTGTACACCACGGAGCTAACCCCTGCCATCCCCCATGCCGCCTTCACGTACCCGGCGGCCGCTGCTGCGGCCGCTGCTCTTCACGCTCAGGTGAGTTGCTCCCCGTGTCCCTCGCCAAGAGCCGCGCTCTTTTCTCTCCCCTTCTCCCGGTTCTTGCTCCCTCGGGGCTCTGCTTGGCCGGTTCGACCCTGGCCTCTGCACCTTGACTCCTGGGCAAAGCCTCTTCCCAGCTGACGTGCGCAGGGGGGGCCCCAAGCCCCGAACAAACCGCGGGCAGATGCCTGAGCTGCTGCCTGTTGAGTAAATAGGTGGCTGGAGTGCGGTCAGAGCTCCACGCTGGTTTCCGACCCTGCAGAGGCAAGCAGCTGGAGAAAGCCAGTGCTCAATTTTTGGCTGGCTTCGGTGCTTGTGGCCAGAGAACCTTGTTGTGTGACTGCTGGGAGGATACGCTACGTGCCAGCAAGTAATATAGCTATGAAGCGTCCTCCTTGAAGTGAAGGCTTAGCTTGATGCTGAAGCTCAAGGGCTCAGCTGGAACCCCCGTGGGCCAAGTGACTTGGAAACACTTCTGATGCTGGAGGGGGATGTCCTGCAGGAAATGAGTGAGTGACCAGAGCCCTGCCACAGCAAGGAGCTCTGTTCATGGGAAGGTGGTGTTAGCCCCTCTGAATGCAGGCTAGAGAGGGTCACTTCGTGTATGGGCCTATGGAGATGCTGGTGGTGGTGCATCTAGCTGCCTGGTGTCCCAGGGGGTATGCTTGCTGACAGCTGGAGGTGTAGGGATGCCTGTACTGGTTCAATACTGGAATGCTTTAATGCACTGAGACCACCACCCCTGCTAAGCATAATGTCCCCTGAAACTATGGAAATGCAAAAAGAAAGCCAAAATAGAGAAGGTATGGTCTAATTCCATGTCAAGGTGCTTGGTTTGGAGCACTTGTGTAGGAGAACCTGGAGCCCCTGTCCCTACCCTGCTTGGTGTTACCACCAGCTGTGCTCTGCCTGCTTCAGTCTCTGCTCCTGTAACAGTGCCAGCGGGACCAGGGCAGTGGGGCTCTGGGCTTAGTCCCCAGAGCATCAGGGTTTCACATCTGCTGTTTCTGCCCCACCGAGCAGGGTGTTTAGCTCCACTCTTCCCTGCTTAGCTTGAAAGGAAGAGGAGCTGCGTCCCATCACCTTGTCTACCTGTCCAACAGTTGAACTGGCCCTTCAGCATCCTCTTGCTCCTGCAAGCATCTTGACTGTAACTGAATGGCTTCAACCCAAGCTTGTGTCCAAATGCTGTATGGAGGCACTGGAGGGGATGCAAGCTCCTGGCCTGGGTAGGCTTGTCCTCTGCTGCTTTTGGCCTTCTACTGGTGAGCTAGCACTGGGCTGAAGCTCCTGCAGGGTAGGCAAGAGGTATGTGGGGCCCAGGGCATGACCGGGCGCTAGCCTGCTCTTTCAAGGGCCTCCAGGTAGGCTGGCCCTTCACTGGGTCACTCCCAGCCGGAAGGTTGTGTTTGCTGTTGTTCTCCAAGAGCTATTGATGGTGCCCACAGCTACAGGAGCATCTGAGCAGATGTCTCTCCTTCCCATCCCTGCCCCTTGGTGGGATGAGCCAAGGTGAGGGTGGTGGAGCCAAGGGCTGTTGCTGCCAGAATTGCCCCTGGCAGGGAAGGCCAGGAACACCCTCCCCATTAACAACTGAGGGACAACTGAGGAAGGCGAAACCATTACTGTGGTTCCTTCAAGGATGATCATCAGTGACTGTACAGGGACCTGGAGCAGAAGGGATAGACGCCAAAACTTTATGGTATATGGTGGGTGGAGAAAAGTTTTGCTCTCCCAAAACAAAGGAGGCCTTCAGTTAGATCTTCTCCCTCTGGGGTTCATGCCCTTCAGCTGGCAAGCCACTTGTTCTTGACAGACAGCTTAGCTATCAAAGAGGTCTTCTGGCCTGAAAAATGACCCTGAGGCTCCAGGGAGCTCTCAGGAGGACATGGGACTCCCTGCCCAAGCAGGTCCATAAGGGGTGGTGCTCCTGTAAGCCCTAGGGAGCCAGTGTAGCCCCTCCAAGCCGTGGCCATGGCTGGACCTGGCCATCTTCTGAAGAAGAGCAGCTGGGCTGGCTGAGCAGTCACGGCTGCTCCTCGCTGTGTTGTGCTTGAGCTGGCGGTGACCTCGCAGGGAGACATTCTGGCGCAGTATACGTTACCAATAAAGTTTTATGGGGTTAAACATTACTCAGGTTGGCAGCTCTGAGCTGCCTGATCTCTAGGCTGGATCCCTTTCCCTTGCAGGGACAAGGCAGGGTGGAGTTGAGTCAGTGTGAGATGAGATGACTTTTGCTCTCAAACTGGGCTAAAAGCTGTAACCTTGGTCTTGGTGTGCTGAGCCCTCTGTTCTTACTGGTAGGGGCTGGCTCACCTCACTGGCGGTGTGGTGGACACATGGGCTGCTCTCCAGGACAGCAGCAGTTCTTCCTCCGGAGGTTGGTGTTGGCTGGAGGACATTCATAGGGATGGCTGGAGCTGTAGCAGCACCATTAGTCCTGGAGGTAGCATGTAGGTGGAGGCAGAAGCTAAACAGAGAGCTTGTGGCAAAAGATTTGAACTCACAGTGCTCGTCCCCTCGCAGCTCTATGTTCAAGTCTGGTAGCAAGTAGGAGAGGAGGTGGCCGCCATCTGCACCTATGCAGCCTCCAGAAGAGCTGCTCCGAGGGCTGGCAGGAGGTGGCGTGAGGCTGGCCCGGCCTCGGCTCGCGCGCTGGGAGCCCTCGGTGAGCTGCTCGCAGAAGAGACCGACCGCTGCTCCCAGCAATGCTGCGTCGTGGAGATGGGGCCCCTCCAGGCAACAGGCTGCTGTAGATGTGACTGTGGCACTGCTAAAAACCTCTACCCGTGGGGACTCCGCTGACTTTAAGACTGTCCCATCTGCCTTCCCTCCCTCCCACCCTCTCTCAAAATCCCTCCTTTGATGTCCCTAGTGAACTCCAGCCATGATGCCAGCGCAGGCTAGCCCTGAAGCTCAGAGCTGTCCCTGGAGATGGGACGCCCTAGTGATGCCTTATTGCAGCTAGTGGAGTGGCTGTACTACAGCTCCATTCCTAGAAGTGTTAAGCATGATGGCAGCCCCGTCTGGAAAGACTGGTAAGGTAACCATCTCTCCTCCAAGGTGCACCATGGGATTTGCAAGCTTCTGCCCATCTCTGTAGCCCGTATCTCCTTGCCCACCCAGTGCATGGGCCTCACGCTACCCACCCACCAGAGCCTGGGGAATGAGATACCAGGCCTTCTTTCTAACCCACATCTCCAACTTGGCAGCACATGACATGGCGCACACAGCATGGCACCATCTTACATCAACTCCTCCCAGCTGAGCCAGGCTCAGCCAGGTCCTGCCGGTGGGAGGGGAGCAGCCAGAGGCAATCACGCCACTTGGCGTGAAAGAAACCTGGTTTCTCCCCAACCACGACCCTTCGAGGGCAACCAGAAATACACCTTGACCTCACTCCTGGCACACGGTGGGGGAGGTGAGTGACGTGATAGCGATAGCACACGACTAAATTCTACCGGGCACGTTAGACAACAGCACTTGCCGGTCACTTTGTTCCAGAATCGCATATCGGGACAGACCCTGCCCTTAATCCTGGGTCTAATTTCACCTCTTTCCTCTCCAGTTTCTGGAAATGGAGCGAGTTCCTACCTGGAGCTTGGCTTCTCTTTGCAGCCTGAAATCACAGGCAGGATGCAGCTCTTGCGAGCCATAACGAAGGGAATCGGTGGCCTGGGAGAGTTGGGAGCGGTGTAGGAAACTGGGAGGTTGGGAAGAGGGAAGCTGGCCTGGCCTGGGGCTGGCCGGCAGGGAGGATGGTTGCTGTGGTCGGCTCAAACTGAAGGAACCGAGTCTGGGATCGTTTCTCCTTGCGGTGGTTCTGTTTTTTTTTCCCTTATGTGTGGTAGTGATGCTGGGGAAAGAAGTCATTAAAGATGGGGGCCCAGGTCTGCCTTTGTCCTTGGAAGACTGTGAGATGCACAGACATGCTGAGTTGCTCTCCTGGGAAGAGGGGGATCTTGGCACAAGGGTGGAAACCAGGATACAGCTTGTCTTGGCCTCTTTAGGCCTGGTGCACTGCTTCATCTAGTGTCTGTGTGACTGATCTGGGCTGCATTGCATCTCTGAGGTGAAACCAGGTGTTTTGGAGCCTCTCTGAGAGGGCACTAGGAGACACCAGGGGCTGTTGGTGCTCTCCTGCAAAGTGATGCTTGCAGCTGTGGCAGCACCCCTGAGGGCAGGACTTGCCCGGGAGATCAGCATAGAGGAGCACCTCATAACCACGTGGGTAAGGCTGGTGGTAGTCACTACGTGGTGCGCGTAGGAGACCAGGCTGAGGTGCTGGGTACCCAGCAGGCTGTCTGTGGCTGGTGCTTCCAAGGCAGGGAGCAGATCATGGACTGAAAGCTCGCAGCTGCCCATCCTGTTGGGGGTAGGCTGCCCAAGGTGCCCTCAGAGCCTCAAAGCTGCTGCCAGCTGCAGAAACGTGGTCTGGAGGCTTTGAGGGGATGGTGAAGGTGGGCTTCTGAAGCTGGGACCTGCCCAAGTGAGTGGAAGGAGCAGTCCCAGCTTTGCTTCGTGGCTGTGTGGTGGTGGTGCAGAGCCCAGCAGGACCCTGAGGCTTCCCAGCACAGAGCTGAGGCAGAGCCCATTGATGGAAGGGGTTGGTGCTCTGAGCAATTCCCCAGCCTCTTGATCACTGCCTGAGCTTGCCCAGGGCAAGCTAGATCTCCTGAGCTGTGGCTCCTGTTGTGGATGGACATGAGGCTGGTCCCAGTGGCTGTGATCCAGTGCTGGCCCTAAAGAACTGGGAGCGCGGAGTAGATCCACTGGGATGCGATCAGGTCCTGTGCTTTTCCTCAAGTACCTGCCTCCTGTTGGGATGCTGCTGTCTGCTGGGATGTGTGACCACCTGGGTGCCACCAGCCTGGCAGAGTCTCGGAGCACCGAGCAGCGGGCACCACAGCGATCTGCGGACCATGGGGACCCTGCCTTCGTGTGCCACTGAGCTTTGGCGTGACCTCGGGGTCTGCGAAATTTCCTGGACTTGATATTGTGGCAAGCTGAGCTCTGATAGACCTCCTCCCCAGGATGGGAAGCTGGAAACAGTGGTGGATTTTCTGTGCATAACTTGTGACAGCCTCAGCGAACATGCAACATCTGACTTACCAGGATTATTTTTTCAGGGCGTGGACCCTTAGAGGTGTGAAGCATTCAAGACATTTATGGCTGTGCTGTTTGCTGAAACTCCAGTGACTTACTGCTGGCGTAGGCTGGCCAAGGAGCCCTGAGCAAGCTCTCCCCAAGCCACTTGTTTCCTCCTAGGCAGAGAAAAGCAAATGCGAGATGCTCTTAGCTCCCTGGGGTACCTGCTGGCTGTGTTTCCAGCTGGAGCAGAGCAGCTGCTGAACGTGGTGGTTGGGGTCCTACCAGCTCCCAGGAGCACAGGGAAGGCCTTTCTGGTACCCGGGGAGGTGGCTGGGTCCATTCCAGTTGTAGGCATAGCTCTGAGCTCCCCGAGACACTGGGGCTGACTGCAGGGCAAAGATAAGCAGACCTAAAGTAACTAAGGAGGAAGGACAGGCTGTCCAAGCTGAAGATGGCCTGAGGATGGAAGGCAACCAAGATAAGTGGTAGTTAAACTCTGATGAGCGCAACTGGGAGAGACAGTGGAGACCTTCGCAAGGAGAATGGAGCCCTGATGGGGTGTTTCTCTGACGTGTTGTGCTGGTCCTGTTGTTTCACCTGGCCTCCTGAAGGTGGCAAGTGCAGGCACACATTGCTCTTCTCCAGCTGTTTTCTGGGACAGATGTTGAACACTGCAGCATGAGGCAGGCTGAAGCTGGCTGGCGGTGTCTGTCTTGTCCCTGTGGGCAGGCGAGCGGGAGATGTTTGCAATGGTGTGGCCAGACTCCTTTCCAACTGTGAGCTAATGCAGCTCCAGAAACAACTGCGTGTCTTCCAGTAAAAGCCTCCCTCGCTCTGCTTTCCTAGCCCGGTGTTGGATATCTGTCTCCATTCGCTCGCCCAGCTTCCTTCTTGATGGATGTACTACTTCAAGAGATAGCAGACCTCCCCGAAGCCCTCAGAGAAATTGGCTCCCTCCAGGGAAGCGCTCTGAGTTGGCTTGCTGCATCGCAGCCCTCTTGAGACAACCCTATGAGGTCTTGTGTAGCTGGTCTCCTCTTCCAGGTGGCTCCAGGAGCCCCCCGTTTGCAGTGCCTCTGCTTCCTGGGACAAGCAGGGAGCCCGAGATGCTCTGAGGGATGTGAAGAGAAAACTGACAGGGGCCGTTGTTTTCAAGAGCATGTCCTCTTGGCTAGGTGATCCGGTTCTTCTAGTGCTTCCTGCTGGTTTCAGAAGCATCCTAGCAGGGGGGCTGTTCCTGCCTGGGCAAGGAGAGGAGGTCCAGCAGAAGTGGAGGTCGGTTCGTGCCAGAGCTGTGAACGAGGAGGATTTCTGTTGAACCGGAGGTGCTGGAGGCTCTGCCACTGGTTGGGGCCTGCGTGCGGGGCGGGAGCTGGCTCGGACCCCCTGAGGAGGGGCAGAGGAGCCACCAAGTTTGGGGACCAGGGCTTACACAAAGCAGCGCTTGCGCTGAGCCGGGCAGGCGTGGGATGGCGGCGGCTGCTCTCGGGGTTAAGCGCTTGGTGAAGGAAAGGGGGAGTTTCCTGTCGCTGCTGGGCAGGAGGAAACTGCTTCCAGCTGTCGAGGGGAGGGCTGCTGGAGTGGGAGATGGCGGCCGGGGGGGGAGGACCTGAGATGCGGCTCTGCTGAGCAAGCACCTCCTGGTGACAGGGCTGTGTGTAGGGGGACTGACCCTGCCCCGGCCCTGGCAGCTGCTGTGGTGGCCCCATGAGGTGCACCAGCCTGCTCCAGGCCGCAGCAGCCCCGTGAGCCTGCCTGGCCTGTGTCAGTGCAAGGAGATGACCGTGGCCCAGGGCAGGGTGGTGGCCCCAGGGCAGCAGAGTGAGGGTGCAGCCGAGCTGGGGCCATCTCTCAGGCAGTAGCTACCAGTCGTGGTCCTAGGTAGGACCTGGAGTCCCCCAGCTCGTGCCTGGGGCTGTTCAGTTAGTGGCATCACAGCTCTTGTGCTGGTGGAGGGAGGATGCAGCCATCGCCAGCAGCTGTGTTTTCTGGGAGGTGTGACCTTGTTGTCCCTTTCAGCTTCTGAAAGGACGCAGCTGTATCAAGGTCTTGGCACTTGCTGCGTGTTTCTGCCTTACAGGAGTGTGTGCAAAGCCTCTGGCTTTTCCATCAGGCCACAGACCTCTGCTTCTTCCAGGGGTAGAGGGAGTAGGGTTCGGAGGGGCCATCAAGGATGGAGAATAATCCAAGGGCTGCCACTGAGTCTCTGGGTGCCCCAGAGTTCAGCTCTGGCTCCTCTGAAGACCTGTGCACAGCCTCTGAAGGCCTCGTGTGACTGGGATCAGGGACACAGGTCTGCATCCCCACTGCTGGTTCAAGAAAGCCTTGGCCAATGGTCCCTCTTGGTGGGAGAGGGCCTCTTCTCTACCCATCTCAGGGCAAACTCGGCTGTGCTGCTAGTAGCCCAGCCCCACGTACCGGTCTTGCAGACCGAACGGGAGCATCTGGATGTCTGATGGTGTTCTGCTGGATGTCGCCAGCTTGCTGCCTCGGGCTGGGAAGTGCCCCTTTGGTTACTGTACCCATGGCTGCTCGCTGGGTCCTTCCTCGCCAAGGAGCAGCCCTGAGCAGCTGCAAGGACCTGCCAGGGAAGCCTCCAAGTCTTGCTGGTTTGTAGCTCTACTGGTTGTTCCCGTGGCGTGGTCTGGCTGGAGCCTCTTCTGATGGCCGGGTTGTTGCTCGGAACGCTTCGTGGTGGATGCGGCAGGTCTTACTTGTGCCAATGGAGGTTGCCTGGTTTAAATGTGCGGTTTTGTGATGGCCGAGGGCTGCCTCGAGGTGGTGCGTGCCTGGCGTGAGCCTCCTCTGCCCTGCCTGGGCCTGCACAGGGGGGAAACTTGGGACGTAAATTTGGGATGCCCCTCCTTGTGCACACCTAAGTGATAAGCTTCACACGCGGCTTGGTGGTGAGGACCTCTCCTAGCCTGAATGGTGCTGCCCAACATGTCGTAGTGAGCTGGGTGTGAATTTGGACGCTGTCTTCTGTTTATGGGAAGTACTTGGGATGCTGAGGGAAGCCCAGAGATGGGGAGCTAGCTCCCTTCAGATGTGTGGGCTCCTTCTGTGCTCCCTAAGGGAGAACCTGGCCAGGTCCCGGCACCTGGTGAGCCTCAATCTGTCCATGCCCAGGGCTGGCGTGCCGGGGAGTGCCACCCTTGGGGCCCTATTTGGGGCCCATCCTGGTGCCTCCTTTCCTGTGCTGGAGCCATCTCTGCTCAGTGTCCTCACAGGCGGTCTAAAGGAGCTGAAGGCTTGGGCTCTGGTTGAAATAACCCTGGATCACGGACCTCTGGCGTGGCTTTCTTTTTTTCCAGATGCGCTGGTATCCTCCCTCCGAAGCTACCCAGCAAGGATGGAAGTCTCGTCAGTTTTGTTAGTTTGTTAGTAAGTAACTAATTACTCCTGGAGCCCTGTCCTTGTCTTGCCTGTCCTTGGGCTCCTCGAGCTCCGGTGGGGAGGAGGGATGGGAGCGCGGGCTGTCGCCGGCCCCACGCATCCCATGAAGGACGTGGTTGGGTTTTGGTGGGGTCAAACCCACACTGGTGGGCGCGGGGAGACCTGGGGCGTGAATCCGTCCGGCCCTGCTCACCGCCACCCCTCTCCCGCAGCGTCTCTCCTGGGCTCGTGTTCCTCCTCCCCGCCTCTCCGCGGAGGGATGTGCCAGGGACGATCGCTCCAGCTCCAGCTCCTCTCGGTTTGGTTTGCGGCCAGCGGACAAGGCGCCCGGCCCCGGCGCATCCCCCCCCCCTCCGGACTGTGAAGCCGCCGTGCGCCGCCTCCATCCCTCCCTCCCTCATCCCTCCGTCCATCCATCCGTCTGTCCGTCCCCAGGACCTCCTCCCCGGCTGAGCTTCACCGTCCGGCCGTGCCGAAACCCAGCCGGGGCGGCGGGGGCTCGGTCCTGGGCTCGCCTCGCCCGCGGCTCGGCTGAAGGAAACGAAAGGCAAATCGGGTTTTGCATGTTTTCTGGCATGAATTAAAACACTTAACTTGTGTATGTGTGAGTGTAAGTTTGTTTGTTCTAGCGTTTGTGTAACCGTTAGCAACAGGTCTTGGCCCAACGGGTTGATCCATCAAGGTTTTCATCTTGCCTCGGTGAAGACTTGGCGTTGAGAAATACTAACTGTCCTTGTCTCACCCCTTCTCCCACCTCCGCCCTCCCCCTTCCCAGTACGACCAGAAGAATTTGAAAAATG
>VXAA01001141.1:536934-557730 GCA_013399115.1 Anseranas semipalmata
TTTTTCCCCTCCTCCAAGTACGATGCACTGGGTTTCTGTTCTCATCCATTCTACGGTTTTAAAGTCAGGGTTATTATATTATTTTTTCAGACTTCTATATATAGAAAGGCTGTAAAATATCTAACCTCTTTTTTTTTTTTTCCTTTTTTCCACATCCTTCTGATTGGAGAGCATCCAGTCCTGCCAAATAATCAGCCATCCTTATGGGAATACCGAACAAAAAAAAAAAAGTACGAGTATTTTTGTACCATGTGTAATAAGGAAATATTTATGCATCATAAAGAATTTCTTGTGTGTTTGTGTGCAATTAATTATTATTATTATTAAAAGAGAAATTGTAATCCTGTAAGATAAGTTAATGTTTAGTTAAAAGCTTGAAAAGAGAAGGGTTGTCTTCTGTAACAATGATTCAGTCAGGCATAGTAAACAAGAAATTGTGCAATTTTTGTTTTAGCATCTTATTGCTTGGTATTGAAGTGCTTTAAGTATTATATGACCATGGCTGTCTCGCTTGTATTAAAAGATTTGAGAATAAGTTGCTATATACTTGCTGATCCTATGAGAATGTGAAACTGGATAATATATGAAATGCAACAAAACAAACAAAAAAAAATATACCCAGAGGCTGCTGTGACTCTTTCTGGTGGTCTGCAGTGTTTTCTTCTGGGGGTGGGCTTGGGATGCTGCGGTGGGGTGGTCCAGGCTGCTGCTGAGGACCACGCTTGGGGCATCCTTGTCCCCCCAGGAGCCAAGGGGCTGGTGGTGCTGAGCTTCTCCAGGAAAAGCCTCTGAGAAGAGGCGACCACCATGGTTTTGGGTCTTTTTCTCCCCCCTTAGGGCTCGGGTGGCCTCTCCTCTGTGCCAGCGCCGTCCCTCCCCGCCAGCCCTGCGCGGCGGCGATGTCCATAGAAGGCAAAGCGGCCTCGGAGCCGCGGCATCGCCCAGCTCCTCCTCCAGTGCCGGGCTCGGGGCTGCGGGAGGGCGAGGAAAGGAAAAGCGGCCGAGGCTCCCTGCGCTGCCTTGTTCTGTGCCCTTATCTCTACCTGCCCAAACAGCCCTGGGAATGTGACCCCGGGGGAGGGATGGCTGTTTTTCCGTGGGTCCCGACGGCACCAAACCAAGGCTGGGTCTCCTCCATGCGCAACGCTTGCTGCCTTGCTTGCAAAGGAGCCTCCCGAGTCCCTGCCACCCTACGCAGGCCTTCTCCCCCTCGGCTGAGACCTGGGAAGCTTGTGATGGCAGTGGGTCCCTGGGCGGGGGCCACGCTCCTCGCTGACGTCCCCAGCCCTCCCGCCTAGCATCCCGCCCCGGGGCTCGGTGTTTTCCTCTCTCCCTGGGGCTCCAAGGGCTGCTTAGCCAAGGCGAGGAGCAGGAGGAAAACAAACAAGCAAAAAAAAAAAAAAAAAAAAAAAAAAAAAAAAAAAAAAAAAAAAAAAAAAGGAAAACAAANAGGCAGCTCTAAAAATAGCCCCGCTGGCCACTGTGCCTGGGAACGGGCTCGGCCGCACGGGGAAGCGGCTCACGAATCGGGGCCGGCTCGGCCGTGGGGCAGCTCTGCCCGGCCAGCTCCATCCGCATCTCGCAGCGCTGCTCACCTGAGCGGAAACACCTCCGGAGAGCATCCCCAGCGATGGGCGCGTGCGAGGCTTTAAATTATAGAGGAGTTTGGGTTGTTTTTTTTTTTTTTTTGGAAAAAAAAAGCCTTTAGCACATGCATTAACATGGCCAGGCAATGAATAATTTATGCCCGGCTCTATTAAGCTTTTACCCCGGGACCGGCGCAGCGCGGCTCGCCTCGGAGCTAAAGTAGGTCACGTCTGCACCGAGGGTCCCTGGGATGGTGTCACCACGGGTGGGTGAAGCGTGCGTGCGTGTCCGTGACCACGTGGGCGTGCGTGGGGCACATCACCGTGTGTGCACGAGCGATGCCCCTGCCCTGGTGTGTTTCAGGGGGTGTGTGAAGCCACGGTGCTGCTGGCTTTTACCCTGACCCCCTCCACAAGGGTGGTTGTGACTTGTGTCCTGCACAAAGGGACACCTGGGGACAGGGGACGTCCAGGGGTGAGACGGAGCTCCAGGGTGCAGCGCAGCTCTGGGTGCCCTGTTTGGATGGATCAGACGCTTGTGGCAAGCCTGGGCATCTTCATGGGACTCCCAGATGCAAAACTCGGTTCCTGCTTGAAATGGGGTTCATAGGAAAGGAGACCAAATGCTTAACGCCTGCGTTTGTCCAAGGACCAGCTGGTTGCAAGGGACCACAGAGCTCCCGTCCCAGAGATCAGGAGTGTTTCGCAGAGCTGTTGCTCTCTTGGTCCTGCATACACCTTTGCTGGTCATTGAGGGTGCCCACATGCCGCTCGGCAGTGCAGGTTGCATGCTCTGGCACCTTCACCCCATTTCTGCCGATGAAAGCAACGCAAGCAGCATCTGCAAATAATTAAAATGGCTCCTGCAAACCCCAGCAGCTTCCATCTGCTGGTCTGCAGCGGCAGCGCAGGCGGAAAAGCCTCTGTCGTGGTCTTTCCCCATGGCATTCCTCCTCCCTCGGTTGAAGCCTTTCATGGCTGAAGACCATTTTGACCTCAGGCTGGAGGACAACTCTTGTGAGCCTCCAAAGAGACAGACGGGGGTGTCTCCAAAGCCAAGCTCTGCCTTCAGCGCTGTCTCTCTGTTGTTATTTCCAGTCCTGCTGGTGGCCTCTTTCCTGCAGAAAGACTCTACCCAGGTGGCTCATATGGTTGGAGCCAAGCTCCATGGGACCAGCGATGTCCTCCAGTTGTTCATACACTGGGCAGACATCAACAGCCTCAGCCATGAGGAGATGTCTCAGATGGCTCTAGATCAGGGATTGCCAAAATTTCTGACTTTAGCAGCTGCTGCTCCCGACTGACCTCCAGGAAGCTGCAGCTGATGTAACATTGGTGGGATTTCCCTGGCGAGCCTGCATGGCTCAGCCCCACGGGGATGGGGAGCGGGTCTGCATGCCCAGGGAGCAGCACATGGACCAGCTCCACAAAGCCCCAGCCCGGCCACCGCAGGTGTGGCTGAACAAAATCGACTGGCCAAGCTGCTTGATGATGGATGAACTTGATAGCACACCTCTGGAAGCGGTGGGCTTTGCTGGCGGGCATACAAGTAGGCTGACCCAAGCCAGAAACATCACTGGGAGGGCAGAAAGAGCCAGGATATGCTGGAGAACAAGCACGGAACATGCTGTTTGCTCCATATCTTGCAGTTCCTTATCGCACAGTGCCCCCTTTCATGAGTTTTGCTTACCTGCCAGGCTGGGATATCAGCAGACTGTCTTACAGCTCCAGAAAGCCCTCTAATTTGCTGTGCCCCCCAACCACCCATTTGTTAAATGATTCCCCAACCCTGCAAGAGACTTGGAAGCAGCATCCTGATACACCAAACAGGGAGCACAAAAAGATGTAGGTGGTACGTAAGAGGCTGCACAGGGGTCATATAAAATTTGTGGGGACAAAATACACCCTGCACGACCGCTGCTGGTAAAAGGCAAGAGGTACCAGGTCCCACACCCAAGGTGATGGATCACAGCCCACAGGGGCTTTGGGAGATGAAGTGCTGCTGTGATGGGATACTGCAGAAACGCCTGTAATATCGTATGGGTATGAATGGGTAGCTGGGGGGTTATTATTTAGAGGACTTGCCTCCATCCTGGTTCAACGATATGTGTCATCAGGTCAGATCCTGAAGAAATAGAAGCTGCTCTGAATGGGTAAGGTGGATCTATTCTATTCTATTCTATTCTATTCTATTCTATTCTATTCTATTCTATTCTATTCTATTCTATTCTATTCTATTCTATCCTATCCTATCCTATCCTATCCTATCCTATCCTATTTATTGTTGTGTGATGGGAAAGGGCCTTGCCTTGTGCATTGAGACAAGCAGCCTGGAGTCACGGCGTGCTAACGAGATGCACAGTACAGTGGGAAAGCCAGGAGGTGGCATCCAAGACCCGAGCACACGAAAGCCGGACACTTTTTTCCCAAGCAGGAGCTTAGCAGGATGTTGCAGCTTGGGATGGCAGAGGGAACACGCACTTTCCTCTTCCCCTTGGGATGGGCAAAGTGTAGGCGCCTAGACAAAGACACTGTACTACGTATATAGAGAAAGAGCTCGCTTTTTTTTTTAATTTATTTTTTTTGGCACAAGGACTTACCCAGCCACACATCACTAGAAACTGTGGTGTAGAGATCACAGGGTCCTCCTCCCCCAGGGGCCCTTCGGAATCCTTTTTCCTGAAAAAGAGGAGAGAAATTGTCATAGGGCAGAGGGGGCCAACGGGGCTTGGTAGCGGGCTAACTGGTCCGGCTCTTTATGCAAGTGAGGATGAGATGACCGGTGAGTTACTGGTGTTGGGGTGAGGCAGCAGGTGGCACTAGGAGATCAGCTCAGGAAGGACTGAGCAAGTCAGGATGCCTGGAGGGAACAGAAGCCACCTCTGGACTTGCAGATCACGGACCCAGGCGCTGCTGGGCAGGACACCAAGAGGAAAGAAACAGCTGCAGCAACCCAGACCCCTGGGCCAGAGAGAGCATGGGAGCACCAGCCCCTGGCAAAAACCTAAAAGTGTCTCCAAAAGCATCCAAAATGTCCTGCTCCCTTCATCTGCAGCACTAAAACCAGGAGAAATACCAGCTCCTCCTCTATGATGCAGATGGAGCGGAGTCTCCTGGATGTTCATCCTGCTATGGGGATCCACAATTCACCTCTTCCCTCTATTTCCTACACTCTCTAGGCACGGCAGACTGAGCACGCTTTATCTGGTTGGCTTCATCCATTGGGCTTCATCTGGTGGCCTTCATCCGCTGAGCTTTGCTGTGATTGACACACTCCTTGCATCCTCCTCTGGGTCACCAGAGTGAGTGGGAACTCCCAAAAATCTCCTGGGAACCAAATCTCCATGTCACTCTCCCAGGACAGGAGTTTCAACAGGCACCGTGCGGATGCCAGCTTGGGCCAACACGTGAAAGCCAAATGGCATTGTCTTCCTTGTGCTTTCTTGGTGATGTCTTCATCATCAGAAGACCTGCTGTCTTCTTCTCTGTCCACCTCCAGTGGTGGGCTGAGCTCACACAGGATGTGCTGGAGTTTCTCAGGAGATCTGCCAGCCCCACCAAAAAGCAGCCAGGGGCTGATCTGAAAGGATCTCACGGATCTCCCAACCTTTGGGACCAGTGCTGGGGAGTCGTGAGCCAGGCCTCGGGTCCATGCTACTGCCTTTTCACAGAATCACAGAATGTTAGGGATTGGAAGGGACCTTGAAAGATAATCTAGTCCAATCCCCCTGCCAGAGCAGGAACACCTAGATCAGCTTTGGGTGTTTCCAGCTTGGAAATCATGGGTACAGTGCTAGAAGTCCTCCTGCAAATGTTTTTTCTGGCTGTTTCCCCAAGGCAGCAGGGGAAAAGCTGTGCACATGGGTCTGCACCGCAGTACTTGGTGGCACAGAGTTGCCCTGCATGGAGAAGGCCCTCAGATCTGAGGGTCTTCATTGACTTTCAGGTTAATGTGAGTTCTCAGCACCAGCATCAGTGGCCACGGCTTTCCTATGGGAAGTTGAAAGGAATGAGTGAGCTTAGAGGGGTTTTGGTGGAAAAACCTGAACCTTGCAACCGTCTGGGAGAGGCTGCTGAGCTCAGGGTGACCATGCGTGGCATTGTACAAGGTACCTGTTGGTGCGGGTGGCTGCCAGCCCATTTTGTCCCAGCACCCTGCTCTGGGAACAGGTGCTGGTGCTGCAGGCAGTCTGAGCCATGGGTGCCATCGCTGGCCAAAATCAATAGCAGTCAGCACTGCTTCCGCGTGCCTGGCTCATTAAGGCATCTAATGGGTTGATAGCCAGCCTGATAAGCACATCCCTGCGTTGCAGGAAGCTTTGTGGCTTCACCCACCTCCCTGCCACTCTCACGCAGCCAGGGTTTTGGCTGGTGTCAGCATGTGGCCCTTGTGCTGCCCAGGAGATGCCCATGGGTTCGGGAAGCAGGTGTCACCTCCAGTGTCACCTCCACCTGGAGAAACACGCTCTGGGTCCTCAGCCGGCCACCAGGAACCAACCACCCTTGCTGAAGATCTCCACTCGGCCAGACCACTTGACAAAACCCTTTGGTTTCCATCCTTGGTCTTGGATGGATCAAGACCAACTGGGGGACGAAGGCTTCCCAGACAAAATGGCTGGAACAGGAAGCGCTGCCTGGCCGAATTGCCAGCTGCCGTGCCATCAGAAGCACGTCCCAGGCTCAGGAAGGGTCTGGCTGCCCCTGCTGCAATGCATGGCACTGCTGCTGCAGCCCTAATGGTTTATTTTTTTTCCAGCTATGCCCACTGGTCTATTCGCCGACAAATGGAGCGAGTTTTTCCTCTAGAAATGAATGCAATTATCAGCCTCACCACCCCGCGCCCCACGGCTGAGTCTTTACGGCGATGTTAATTGAGAAGAGCATCTCCACTCCCAGGGGCTCATTTCTGCAAGAAAAACACTCCCGAGCAGATCACTGACCACAAGTCATGACTATCCCGATCCTGAACCAGTCCTTGCATTTGTGTCCTGAGCACATCAAAGTGCTGACAAAGAGAAAGGGTAAAACCTGGTTACAGTTTAATTTAATATCCTTATTTCTGGGTTGTCCCTCTGGTGTAGGCACTTAGAGGTGGGCTGGGGATCAGTAAGGAAATAATGCTTTTCCATGGAAATTGCCACCTGTAGGGACATCCCCTCTTTTACAACAGTGGTTTTGGGGCAGTCTGGGGGAACTGTAGGGAGCTATTTCTCTTTTGCAGAGCAGCCTAGATGTAGCAGTATCTTTCTGAAACGCAGTCACTGGATTTCTCAACAGCTGCATCTTAAAGTGACCATCTCTTGGCTTCGGCTGAGCACTTTGACATGGACCTCTTTTCTTAAGGTCCACAAAAAAAGGCTTGCTTGGAAATCCCAGGGACCACTGGGCCTGTTGTCCTAGTTTCTTTCCTCAAAAAATAAAATAAAATAAAATAAAATAAAATAAAATAAAATAAAATGCTAGTTGTGAAAAATTTGCCATTGCTAAAGATTGAAAGATAACAACTTGGAAAGAAGCATTGAGTTCACACGATGGATTTGGCTTTATTAAACAGACACAGGAAAGCTTATATCTGATATATGTAAAAAACCTAGGCATGAAACCTTAAAAACTATTTTAACATTGTGCTAGTGCTAGAAAGCCTTTCTTAACACGTAACTTAAGTGGCTCTGCAGCATTTTAAAATGTTGATTTTTTTTACTTTTGATGGAGAAGTCTTGTGGTTAGGGAAAAACCTTGGGAAAGAGGGGGAATTTCCAGTTGGATATAAGGGAAAAAAATTCATGTTGAGCGTGGTGGAGCTGCCAGAGAGGGGACAGAGAAGCGAAATGGGATCTCTAACCTTGGAGACTGTCAGTGCATGCCTGGAGGAGGCCTTGGGCACCCTGCCTTGACTTGGAGCAGGATATAGTGTGGATTTGGATCTCCAGAGTTCCCTGTGACCTTCAAACTTTCTCTGATTCCTGCAGTTTATGGAGACACTGAAGGGGAGAAGGGATACGTCTGGCTAAGCAGTTCTCTCTGGCCACATTCCATAGGAAGTCATTTATCACTTAATGCATGTGGATGAACTTTGTTTTAACAGACCTTTGCTTAAAAGAAGTATGTTTCTAGCTCAGAACAAAAAATACCTATTTTTTTAGGGATTACATTTATCTTACCCACTGAATGCAGCCAGTATTTTCCAGAGAATTTAAGCATTTCATCGTGTTTAGGCCCTTCTCATCACACATGCTCTTACACCTTACACCCTTATGCCTTCATTTACTACATAAATGAAAAATGGAAGCTAACAACTTTTTGAACTATTTATATTCTTAGAAAAGGTTGTTACACAAGCACACACACAAATATAAAGCCAGTAAGTGCCTTGGGTGTCTAAAATATTTTGTGGTTAAGAGAAAGGTGATCTCCCAGAGATATTTGTTTGTATATCGGATCAGAGTAAAGCTGCGATGCACTTGAGGATCCTTATCTAGAAAGCGGAAGCAAACACCGGTGACACTCACAGAAGATGGTGTTGGGTGAGGACTGGAAAAAACAATACGGGTTTTCTCGCATTTTCTGCGTGGGGATAGTCAAAGCTACGGGGCTTTTGCTTCTGGGCAAAGTCTTAAGTGTGAATGTTAGATTGGAAGCATTTGCAGGGGTAGCTCCAAAGGACAGAGAGGAAATGGCCAAAGTCAAAGTCAAGATGAAAAAGGGGAGAGCTGGGCTGAGCTGCCGAGGATAAAACCATCCCCAGGCACCATGTCTAAAGCTTTTTGCTGCAGACTGTGGAAAATAATATTGTTGTAGCTACTTCCATTCCGATTCACGCTGTTCACATCATTCCAGTGTAAGCTTTTGCACGGACAAGGCAGGATGCCAGGCAGAGTTTTGGGACAGTTACAGAAGAAAACCAAGCGACACAGGACTGACAGGAACTAGAGAGGGACGCCTGCTCCAGAGCTCGTGATGATGGAGAGGTACTAGGACAGAAGACTTCTGCCTTCCTGAGCTAATGGAGCAGCGACACATGCCCTTCCTTGGACAAGATGGTCCACCAAGCCTTCTCGGGAGGAACAGAGGAACCGGCTGGGGGGAAAACCTGCTCCACATCATCCCAGCAAGCTGCATGGGGCCCAGTGCTTCCCCTGGTAACAGACCTCAGGTGCAGACAGACGCTCCTCAGAAACGCAGCTGGCCTCAAGAAAACATTTGACAGTCTTTGTTTCTCCTCACTGAGATGTACTTTGAGGTGTCCTGACTTGCCCATGGAAATCTCATTGCTGCTTAAAGCGGGGCCTTGGAGTAAACAAGGGCAAAGCCACCCAGCTCAGTGAAAATTATGGGGCTAGGGAAATGTGCACCCTGATCTCCACCATCTGAACGTGCTGTTATGTATGTTTTCCTCCATAGCTCTTCCTCCCATGGATTATGGACAGATTTCCATATGCCTTCTTGCCTGTCATTCGCATCCCACCCTCCTACTCTTTTCTTGGGCTCTCCAACTACAGTGGGTATTTCTGGTCACTATTAAAATGTGTATTAACTCTTCGTGGGGAAAAATGATGTCAGCTGTTTTACATCATTTTGAAAATATTTTTTTAGGAAATTGTGCACATACATAGACTTTATACCAGCATCGATGCTTGTGTGACTGAGACCATTGGGAGCAAAGCCTGGGCTAAAGAACAAAGAAGTGTTGTGCAGCAAAACACGTATGTTGGTAGAGAAATGCTACATGGGCAATTTGCTTCTAAATAATGTCATTAAAATAATGCTGTAGAAAAGTAAAAGCAAATGCACAGAATGCATTTTCCTCATTTTCAGGACTAAAAAGCCTCTCTGTGCCATTATGTGTTTAAATCAAATTTCTCCTAATAATTGCACAAAGATCTCCAGCAGAGAGGATAAGCTGAACTGGTGAGTCAGGCACATTGCACAGGACCTAGGTCATGCTCGACTCACACAGAAGTGGCCTCTCTACATATTTTCCAGTGTGAAAAAATCACAAAACCGAAGGACTGGGTTTCATTTGCCCCAGAGGAGCACTCTCAGAGTGCTGCAGGCAATTCTCTATGTCTCTGTGACTCATGCTGTCTCTCGCAGGTACCTGAGCCTTTGCTCTCACCGCTCCTTGCTTGCCCTGGCAGACCATGACCGACCCTCCTGGGTGAGGCTCAAGCACCACGATGCTCATCTCAGTGCCAACGGTGGAAACCTGCAGGAGCAGGAGGTTTTAGAGGTGCTGTGGGGGCGGGAGGAGGTGGGACCTGGTGGAGGCCAAGGGCTTGGATGGTGGTGGAGAACGGCAGGTATTTGTTAGGTCGGTGCTGCCTCCCAGCCGCTGCCTTGCTTGTTAGGTGTCTCAAAGCAACCTTTCCTTTTCAGTCTGGTGAAAACAACAGGCAACTCGGTGCAGCTCACAGTAACACCAAAAAAAAAAAAAAAAAANAACACAAAATCTCTGCTGCCTTCTTGGAGGGGGTGGCTCCTCCACCCATGGAGCCACACCATGCCTTTCCCTTTGAGTCATCTTTGCCCGCAGCAAGACCGGGATCCTCTTGTCTTCCTCAGCTGAAGTCTTTCGGACTATTCCAGCAGTGGGGGAGGGCCCTGGGCTGATTCTCAGCTCCGGGATCTCGTTTTCCTCTGACCCAGCAGCTCCTTTGCATCCTGAGATGCCCCCCCCGGCCTCAGTCCTCCAAAACCACACGGTTCCCCTTCCCCATTGGCTGTTTCCCAGCTAAAAAGCACAACCCTTGACAGGTCTGTGTCAACATGAACTTTGCCTCTAGCAGAGCTGGAGCTGTACTGGTGGGACAGGAGCTACCATGGGTGTCAGCAGTGCTCCAGGCTGTGCCTGGGACATGGGGTCTCCACACACACTAAGCCTGCAGGACTTTGTGCTGGAGAAGTTTCTACAGCAAACTCAGATTGTTAAGTAGAGAATTGCCCCAAGGCTTAGGCAAGAAGCATCTGTGTAAAAAAAAACTCTGCTAAAGGCCTGGACAGAAAGCAAAGCTTGTCCTATTGCATGCCAGGTCCCTTAGTAACAAATGTCTGTGAGATCCTCTTTATTGTCCTGCTGCAATCTTCTCCCATGCCTCAGCTGGTGATGGGTATGTGGGGATCCTTACCAAATGGGTCCCTGGCAGGGAGATTAGAAAACAACATTTTCTGCATTAGAAAAGAAATCTCAAGCTACAGTTCCTTCAGAGGCTCACTGCAGGTTTTTAAAGCTAATTGCCAAAAACACTGTGTAGAAGGAGCCATTGCCAAGATCAGGAAGGATCCAAAGCAGGATAGCTGAATCTAGGCATGTGCTCATTTTGACTGAGATTTTAATCCTACTGTACTCGAGTCTAAAACTACATTTTCTCTATTATTGCCAATATTCATCTCAAGGAACCTGAAAGTGCACTTTTAATCAGACTTTCAAAAAAAAAACCAAAAAAACAGACACACATAATGTCAATACGTCAGAAAAATAAATCTCTCCCCCTAAATTATGGCCAGAGATGGTTTTCTCCCCGCTGTACGGCTAACGTCAATTATGAAAGAACTTCTTTAATAAGACCAGCAACTTCCAGCTCAATCACTGCTTTAGAAGACAAGAAAATACAGGAGTAAGTCAATTCTGAAATCTCCTAATGTGTAAGCCAACTGCTGTGTTGGAAAGATGAAGGGAATGAACAGGTCATACACAGCATCTTAAAGACCAACCGGTTACCAACAGTCTGCAAGTTAGGGCCAGACTTGACATCTTCCTGGCTTCTTCCCATCTTAGCCCAGCAATGTAAAAGATGGCCATCTGCCAAAGGTTAAAAGAGCTCCATCCTGTGTCACCAAGCCACCAAACAAGTCTGATGTAGCCTTTGCTGGGTTTCTCAAGCATCATGCCGTTTCTTTCTAAGCCCTGGGCTTCTACTTCTTGCCAGGGCATGTTGCAACCATGAGTCGGCCAAACATTTAGGGTGGATCTCAGAGTTCTCAACACCCCACGAAGACATATCATAGCATAACAAACCCAGGTATAAACTCAAAGAGATGACTCTTCATCTAAAGGGAATGAAAGTAGCAAGGCTGGAATTGAAAAATAAGAGGTTTATAAGAATTTTCCTTCTTGCAGGTGTCCTTGCCTCCAGACTTGGGTTTAGTCAGCTCCATGGCTTTTAGTCCAACTCTGCATGGGACCATCAGTCCTTTCTCATCATCCTGCTCCTTCCTGCAGCTGCTTCTGGAGATGCAGCTTCCCAGATCCTCATTGTGGTTATTAGTCCTGGGCTTTCTCCCCAGCCAGGCTCAGCTGCTCCCTGGGGAAGGAGCCAACCAGTCACTGCTTTCCAAGAGGAACATAATGTGCAAAATTAGAACAAGCAAATTGCACAGTGCTGAGAGCTGTCTGGGGGAAGCCTTGCAGATACGCTGTCAGATGTGTCTCCAGGGCAAGCTTTGGAGTAGGATGTATCACCCTGCACGTGCAGGCCAGTTCAGCCATGCAGCAGAAGAGGAGTCACAGCCCATGAGTGTCTTCTGCCACTGTGAGAAAGCTGATAGCCCACATGCTGAAAAAAGCTCAGTATTCATCAGAGACAGTCCCATTGGCCTTCAGGTAGGTGCAGAAGAGCTACCTTGTATTCCACCTGGCAGCCCAACATCTTCTCTGGCTTGTGGCTCCCTGCATTGGGACAGCTCTTGCTTTAATGTCCTGGCATGCGAGGCTTTCCTCCCCAGCTCAACTCAATCTGTTTTTCCGTGCTCAGCCTCCTCCTTCAGCAGTTGCTCTTCTGCTGCATTTCTCAAGGAATGCCATTTGTACGCGGACAGTGGGCCGTTCTCACCAAGCCCAGCTCGCCTTTCCAGCCACACCCAGCTTTTAGTTATTTGGCCCTAAAAGGATGCTCTAGATCATACCAACTTCTCACAGTGTGAGGGTGAGTATGCAAGCCCTACATACCTTTCATAAAAGTAATGCATAGTCTCCGGCACCTCCTAATACAAACACCTCATAAAAAAGGTTGACATTAAATGGAAAAAATATGTAACAAGGCCAGTATGTGAGAGTTGAGTGGTTTCACACCTCTAAGAGCATCCGGAGAAGAACGTGGGAACACCAGGAACATCAGAACATCTGGCCAAGGTAGTTTCCATAAGCTGGAGATACAAGACCTTCTGAAATCACACTGTTGAACAACACCTGGGTGGGGAAAACTTAATCGATGATCCCTACAGACTGGTAGAGAACCACTCAGGACTGAGACAGCAGAGTTGCATAAAAGAGACGCAGAGATCTGGGACTCCTCAAGTCTTGCAGAGGAGACAGGGAATCTGCCCCATACCTGTAGGTGATAAGACCAGGAGGAACCAAAAGGGAAAGCCAAGGGAGAAGTCTGGCAGGAGTGGGGAATGAGGGAGTGGGTGATTGCAAAGAGATATGTTTGCAGTTTGGGTGTTAGCTTTGAGGGCAAGGGACAGGGCTGCGTGTGACTCTTCACAAGCCTGCAAAGGGGCGAGAAGGTTGAGAGGAAGGAGAGGAGTAGGACTTGCAGGAGAAGAGGAGGTTGCCAAGAAGGACATTTGGAGTTGACTGGAAAGGTGAAATAATTCTCCAAGGGTGAGATCTGGAAGGGTGGGATGGCATGCTAGGGACAGTATGGGAACGCCACTTAGCAGTAGACAAGAGGGGGACTGACTGGGAACTGTGCTTCTGCTGTGGCTGAATATTTCAGGGTAGACAGTGCTTTGTGATCTCCCTTGGCTGCTCTTCCCCCTTGGCAGAGGTGCTCCTCAAGTCCTTGGCAGTCCTGCCAGCAAGCAGGAACTGCACCTGTTAGAAGATCAACAGCCTTTGGAAAGGAGTTTATTTGGCCCCAAACTCTGCTGCTCTCATCAGGAAGAGAGGTTTCCCTGAGTCCTTCTGAAGCTTCAGGAGCTGGACTTTTGTGCAACAATCAGGAGGACATAAGGTGGCACTAGGGTTTGTCCATATTTGTTCCATTTTGGAGCAACCTCTGGTTACTTTCTGTAGAAATGCATGTCGCTTTGCTCTCGGCATCCATCCAGATGGAGCACAGACTGGCACCACCACAATCCACCCCAAGTTACTGTAGGTGGCCTTCGGTTAATCTTCTTCCTCCCTGGAAGGAGAGCAGAGAAGGACAAGAGTGTCACACCTCTGTGTACTCAGGACGAGATTAGCAAAAAGGAAAACCCTCCTGGGAGACTTCGCAGCTGGGCTCTCCAGGTTTTTCTGGAAAACCACTGAAGAGGGAGCTGCTTTGCCACCCGAGGCCTCTTTGGTGACATTGGGCAAGCCCTTCAGGCATCTGGTGCTGCCAGGGGAAGGAGAAACCTGGGCACTGCAGTTCCTCAGGTTATTGCTGGACTCACAGCATGTCTTCTATCTGTCTTTGGGTTTGCTTTCCAAGCAGGGCTCCTGCTGCCTGGATAGATTTTTATGTCGGTGGCATCCTACCCTGCCCAAGCGCAATCTCCCCTAGACCCAGGAGGCATTCAGGAGCCCTCTGGGCTGGGGCCCTGGTCCTGGGGATGTTCACAGCATGGATCACTTGCATTCATCTCATCTACTCATGGTGCAGAGCTTGTTTCTTTCCTCAGCATCTTTCCCCTGGACATTTACCCAGATACTCTAAATCGTTTTTGTTGAAGTCTCAACCTATTTTGCCCGTGTGGACTGTTAATGCTCTCCAGGGGCCAAGACGGGGAAATTCCACTAGGGCCAATACTTCTCCTCCTGCTCATACTGGTCTCAGAAACTGGGTCCACATGCCAGATTAGAAACAAGAGCTTCACCTCCTAAGAAGAGGAAGTTATTCAGTCCCCTGTGAGATCCAGAATTCATTTCTAGCCCTAGGTGGTTGAATTCACTGTAAATAGGTCACCTTGTTTAACAAGAAATAATGTCAACACTTTTTTTTTTCATTTTTTTTTTAACTTCCCAAACATTGAGGGGTAGGGCAATAAACTGGTACCTAGCTTCCTTGCTGCACTTGGTGCTTTTGTTTCCCTCTGTTTCCTCCTCTATTGAGGGAGTGTGGTTTGTGACTCATTCCACAGGACTTAGTTATTTGAGATGTGCTTAAAGACCTGATTTTTTAATGGTATCCCTTCACACTGCTGGTGTTGAACTTCATTGTGGATGGTGCAGGCATGGATTAGATATTACTACAAAACAAAGCAAACAACTGCCTCCAGCTTGGTGCTGCTAGTGCTAAAAAAGGCCAGGCTCTTCCAGGAAACACACCATGGGGAATGGCCCGGCACGAGGAAGAGACAACGTGCAAAATCTGATACCAGCCACTGCCTATCTTGGGGTATTGATCCCTGTTGAGAAGTAGCCCAACTTTCCGCATATCCTGGTTCCTGTGGGGAGAACATAGTTGCTTCCTTGTGCATTACCCAAGCTCTATTGCTGTTCCTCATCACCCTCGCTGTCTCCAGCATGTGGTTTGGGGTTCCCTCTCTGCCTTCAAGCCTCCTCGTAGCTATTCCTTCTCTGGTTACCTGTCCACATCTCTCACCAAGCCCCGTTCATTCTGTGGTCTGTTGTCCTGTTTCTCTGCTTCACTTGCAGGGAGCTTTCTGCTCTTTCAGCTGGTCCCCCAGGTATGAAACAGCTCCCCCAAACCAGCCTCAGCTCTCCTGCATGGATCTATCTATCAGTGCCCAGCTTCCCATCGGGACTTGATGATTTCCAGGCTGTGCCATGAGCCTGGAAAAAGCTCTGAAAAGCATCCAAGCAGCTTCTCTGTCCTTCCATCATCAAAAGTCGTGGTCCTTTCTTATGGAAAAGGATGGTGATGTACAAACAGCCCAAAACTTAGGCTATTGACTGTACTGCTGAGTCTGTGTCAAGCTGTGGGTGAATGCAAGTACTATGTGGCTGGGTCTTAAACCATTCTGGTGCTAATGGTGTGTGAAGAGAAGCAGAAGAAACTGAAGAAAGGCAAAGAGATGAGCATGATAATCATGCTTATGTAGGCAGGTAGCTTCAGGGCAGTGCACAAAGAAAGGGATGCCACAATAGAGGGGAAGTAACATCACTGACTGCTCAGTTTTGCCTGTGTTCATGGAAGCAGGACTTTGAGTAAATCCTTCCAGAGGGGTGTTGGAAAGGTTGGTCAGCTGCAAAGTCCAGCAGAGGGTCACTAAAATGGTTGAGGCTGGAGAACATGGCATATGAGGAGACGCTGAAGCAGCTGGGCTTGTCTCACCTGGAAGAGAAGGTTTCTGGGGAATGTAATTGCTGCCTTCAGTTACCTAGAGGCAGGATATAGAGAAGACAGAAGCAGACTTTTCTCAGAGGTGCCCAGAGAAACGACAAGAGGCAACTGCTCAAACTGCAGTAGGGACATTCCAGCTGGACATAAGGAAAAGAACGTCACCATGTGTGGTACAGATGTGGGACAAGCCGAAAGATTTGGAAAGGGATCACCACCCATGAGGACATCTCCAACCAGACTGGACAAGGCCTTGATCAACCGGATGGAGATTTGAAGTTAACCCTGCCTTTGCCAGGAACTGGACAGGAGATCCTCACTGGGTCCTCCTGGATCCTTCTCTGTGACTGTGTGATGATAAACTTTGATGATCACATTTCTTTGCCACTTTTATCTCATCTTAATTTGATGACTAAAGCTCCTGTGGGGCCAGAAAGGGTCAGGTAACTAGATTTTGTTTTGTTGTTTTCCTGCACTCTAGATGAGAGAGGAGGATCTGGGCAAAGGCCACGGTGTTCATAGGGCATTTTTAAAAACTTGACTGCTGGTGTCTCTTGCTTACCTTTGCAGGAGTAATACCTGCAAATATTCAGGCAGGAATTCCAGTTGGGTATTGCATGGCTGTAGCACGTGGATGATTGTTGATTAAACATTACCAGTTAATCCAGGCAACTCTCCTGGATTAAGACACTTCCTGCCCAAGTGCTACATCTGGGCAGCTGGTTTGGACCAAGCTCCCATGCTTAGCTCCCACGCATGGTAGTGAGGTGGGGGGACAGTTGCTAGAGGAGATTTGGAAGTCTCTTTTGTGAAAACTGACTGTAAAGTCAATAAAATTGTACTTCATAAAGAAGGGGATTGGAGCAGAGGGTCACAGCAAAACTGTTAACAGAAAGATGCTATTGCATGGGTGTGGTAGGCTGGGGTTGACCTGACTTTGGGGTGACAATGTCAGACTGAAATACACTAGCAAACAAATCTTACTGCTTGTAAAGCTGTTTTATGACTGCAGATGCCTGGGAGAAAAGTTTGTCCCTCTAAGCTTCCGGGAGCAGGACCAGAGCCTGGGGCTCTCTGCTACCATTAGTCCGGGGTTCAAACCCCTCCTTACATGTACTTGAGCCAGCGCTTCAACCACCAGGTACTTCATGTAAACGTGGAGAGGTTTGCCACCATCCAACGGCTTGGGAAATCTGGCTGAAGAGTGGTGTTTCTGGGCATGTGAAGCAGGAGTTGGTCATGGAGAAAAGCAGGGCCTCTCTGGGTTGCAGCCCTGGCCTTGGACTCCTAAACGCCACCAAATTGTCTTGGGTGACTACAGGTTTGCCCCCTGCCCTTGAGCAGACTGCAAGCCTCTTGGGTGGCTTGCACTACTGTGTATGTGGGCTTGGGATACTCCAGGGAATGACACAAAAAAGGTGGACAGATTCCCCCATAATAGCCACACAATCCCTATCCCAGACACCCTGCTGCTGTTTGGACAAAACTCATTTGTGACAGAGGTCGGTGGTAAGTTCTGTATTTCTGCGAATGAACACATGGTTCTGCCACTGGACTTCTGGCCCTGCCTCAGACCGGGGGACAGGACAGCCCCAGATGAGCAATGCAAAAGGTATAGCCACCTCTGTCAGGACAGGAGAAAGTGCATGCTTTCACCCTCTTGAAAAGCTGACACAAGATCTCCAAATGATTGTCACACGAGGACATTGCAAACGATTGAGCCTTACAGTTCTGGGGAAAGATAAGTTAAATATTAATTGATGGGAGGATCTGAAGTGTGATGTTCTCTAAGTGGGGACAAGGAAGTGAGCGAGTGAGCAGCTGAGGATTGATTCTGATGAAATCATAAATCCAAGCTATGCAAATAACTGTGTGTTTAGGAGCGTTCTGATTGAATCACAGTATCCATGGAAAAGGCAGAGTGAGTGGTGGCACGTACGCACAGGGACAGATGAACGTCTTGACTCAGAGCAGAATGATGTTGCAAAAATTGATAACCAACAGAAGTTGGTTAACCAAGGAGAAGTTATTACTGTGTTTTTAAAATGATTTATTTTTCTAACTGTTGTCGAAAGTGCTGCTAGATCTTAACAAGTGTTTTAGCATTTTCTGCTTAAATTTGGAAGAAAACTTTTGCTCCAGTTTGTCAGAAATAGAATTGTTACGCCGGGATGTGCAAGAAGCCTCAGAGGAACCCTGCTGAGCATAGAGATTCTTTCTGAGGTAAATACGAGGGGAAATAGAAGTAGCTACCTCCAACATAAGTCCTGCTTGAACTGTGCATGGAGATGGAGAGTGTACGGAGGTGGAGAAGTCGGCTACAGGGAATTCAGCCCCTTGGCTGCATTTCGGACCAGGCAAAGGCTTGCACTGAAATTCGATGCTCACAGCAGGTATTTGGCTGCTCCACACAAGGCCCCCAAGCCAACACTAGACCCAAGGCTGTCCCACCATGTGGGACTCTGCTGAAGTAGCTACCTCCTACCTACTGCAGGGAGCCTGGGGTATGAGGCACCGTCCCCATCCTCAGCTTGGAGAACCGGTGGGTGTGCAACCTGTGATGCTGCTCTTTGCTTCCCCTCGCTCAGTCATTGGGGAGGTCTTCCTCCAGGATCTGCAGATGAGTCCCCCTGAGCTCATGCCACCACTCTCCACACCTGAAAAGCTCCAGAGGAGTGTTTCATAACTTGCAAACAAGGAAAATGCTGAGTTTGACTGATATAAGTGAACTGAGTTATAGTCATGTCAACAAAGCACCTGTCTTCTCACCTAGCAAGGCAACAATGATCTGATCATTGACTTTTTAGGCAAACATATTTCTGTTGAGCTAATGCAAAGTGAAGCTGTTCTGGCAATAAGGACTGTTTTGCAAGGTCCGCTTATGATTAAGACATGACCTTATAATACCGCTACTGTGTGCCTGAGGGAAATATGTATGACCTCTGTGGTCAGAAAAAGTTGGATGCCCACATGCTTCCGTGGAAAAGAAACAAATGTGCAACTAAATCCTAAGTATGTTTTGTTTAGAGCTTTCTTTGACTGGCAGTCAAAAGAGCTTGCCAGGTAGTGCTGAAGGCAAACAAAGAGAAATAGACCATGGCAAGAGCTTCAAAACTTCTTTTAAACCAGGATCTCAGAGGACTTAATTGCAGCTGGCAAAGTCCTTGTGATCTTGAAGCAAGAGCAGACCCAGTCTGCATGCTGGACCTAGCTGCCACGCAGCAAATGCTGGCAGAGAAAATACAGAAAATGTGAAGTGCAACTGATTCAGAAGGAAAGTGGGAAAGAGAAGGGGAGGAAATTGAAGACCCAGTGCTGACAGTCATAGCAGGGAGGAGCAGAAGAGCTGAAGGGACTAGTTCTCCTGCCTCAATAAAAAGCTGCTTGTTTGCCCAAATGCTAGCAAGGATCCACCTTTCTCCACATCTTTCTGCAGGGCAGGGAGCAGAGGCTGTCTGGCCACGCGGCCGTGTTGGCTGAGGGCATCACTGCACCTTGAGAAGAGCCATCACCACCAGTTCCTCCTGGAAGAGAAGACGACAGCACTGAAGAACTTTAAATCTGCTGTGTTCTTCAAAGCATCCCCGGGTGCGCAAAAGCAGATTAAAAGCAGTAGAAAAGTCACATTTGCAATAAGACAAAGCATACGGTGACTGAAAGACGTTTTTTTTTGGCTTGCTGAATGCACCTACCATTGGCCTGGTCTGTAGCTCTGGGCTTGTTTGTTGCACACAGAGGATCTAATCTTGGTGTGCGCTGCAGAAAGCAAAGAACCAGCACTGCTTTCACAACGGGGCTCTGAGAAATGGAAGCAGTTTCAAACAGAAAGAAATTATCCAGGGCAAACATTGAACCTGTGAGAAATTTCCTGTGACAAAAGAGGGATTAGGCTGCATGGGAATCGCCAGCTTCCAGAGCATCCCTAGACATGCTTGATTCTGGGCAACTCTGCTTATTCGGGGTTTTATTTGAAAATCAGTTTGCCCTGCAAGCGTAGTTTAGAGGCTAACTGCACTATGTCCTAAAAAGGGAAGCCACGAGCAGGTGCCTCGAAAAACGAGTGCATTCGGGAAGAGACAGCCACTCAACGTCTTTCCGCAATTTGCAGAAATGTAAATAATCTGGCTTCATCCATCGAGGACACGGCAGGAGCTGTATTGCTATGTAAACACTGAGTAACGCATTTTGTCACGGCTTCCCTTGTACACATACTCCTGCCCCTGCCCTTGTTGTAACCACAGGGACAGCTTATGGCCACTAATTTCACACTGAGTATGACTCCAATAAACATTATCCTGAATGACTGATACAGCTGACCCTGATACAGAGACAAGAAATGTATCAACCCTCATCTGCCTGCAAGGTAAAACGCTGTTGCAAAAAGGAAAACAAATTCATAGATACTCCCATTCATGCAAGCAAACAAATACAGCAGGAAAAAGTAATAACATTAGAAGTTCAGGCTATTTTTAAATGGTTCCGGCAACTTTGCATGACACATCCTGAGCATTTTTTTCTTATTATTCCACGGAAGTCCAAGCTTGAAAACCTTGCAGCTTCAGGCTGCTTACGGGACACCGGGGTGGATAACCTCCTCGAGATCTTTGCCAACTCCGCTCGCAAAGGATCTCAGATGGAAAGTATCTTATCCCTGAAACCTCCTGAAATCTCAAGCTTTTCCCCAAAAAGCAATCCTTGCAGCCAAGCTCTCCACGTTCAAAAGATGCTCAGGTGAAGCAGCCCAACTTGCTCCACGCGTTCGTTGTGGTGCAGGCATGGCCACGGGCCCGCATTTTGCTGACTTTCTGCCAAAGTTCACAAAGCGTTCACGTTGGTCTCGCACCGGGCGGGATGATGGGGGACAAGGCCCGAGGCAGGGCCGGGCCTGGAAGCACCGACCCCGGTCTTGCCAGCCGCCCACGGGTGCCGGGAGGGCGGAGCGGGCTTCCCCGGCTGCTCCCGCCATGGGACGAGCCCCGGCT
>VXAA01001141.1:558120-585450 GCA_013399115.1 Anseranas semipalmata
TGCGCTGCGCTGCGCTGGGTGGAAGGAGGGGACGGGAGCCGGTGCTGCTCGGCAGGCATTGCCGATCAAAGGCGTTCCCCGAAAGTAAAAGCTGAAGGTTACGTGTTGCTGACTGTGTCCTCCTAGGAAGGAGGGTTCAGAGGAGCCGAACTGGCCGTGCGTGTCTGTCAGCACAGCCTGGCAGAGAGGGGGGCATTTGCTTTTCATCGGGGCTTCGAGCTCGGTCCGCTTCTCCGGCTGCAAGCGCCGGGGTGCTCCCGGGTGGCAAGGCCGGTGTGGGGCTGCTGGAGGTTTGCGCTCGCCCGTTTGGTGTGTGCCACATCGGAGCTGCAAGGTTTGCGTGGACAAACAGTGACGGGCAGTTTTCTGTACAAACAGACCTGGCAGGAGAGCTCTCGCGAACAAGCAGACTTCGGATACCTGAGCAGCTTGCTTGGGGGGTGATTGCTAAGGAAACAGTTGATTTTTTACCATTCCTGCACAGTGCAAGCAACATGTGCCAAAGGCCAAGCAGTGTTCATTGAGGGTAATTCCTGCGTGGCTCCCCGCCAGCTTTAACACAACTGCAGTCTTCACTAGAAGAACGTGCAGCAGTGGCCTGGCTTCTACTAGAAGTAAAAGGCATTGCCACAGTGATAATCGAGTTGGTCCCTCTATTTGAAGAATGCATTCCCAAAGTCCTGTGATTCAGAAAGGTGTACGAGACTTGTGATGGTGAATGCTGGCTCATCCCGTCTGTGTTGCTGTTTTCTAAAGTGGCTTACACCCAGACGTGTGAATTTTCCTTGGGTTTTCTTACTGCTAGAGACATCAGAGGTGGTCATCAGCGCTCCCCTGGCTTTGCTGGCAGCCCTTCCGAGCTGTGATCCTCCCAGGCTTCTGTGTGTTTCTTAGGTACAGTGTGAATGTAGTTTGCATGCCTCATTGCATAGCCCCAGTGATCATGTAAGGAGTTTAGACAATAAACTCTGAGCTTGTTATCTGCATTATTGAAGGCTAAAGTTAGGTGAGGTCATCTTTCCTGTAATACCCACACCCTTCTTGAATCTTGGGGGCCTGTTTGCCGTAGGGAGAGTCACCATGAACTCAGTAGCTGATCTGTGTTACGTGAAAATGTATTGGCTTCTTTTTTGTTAATTCTCCTCTTGATCTTGTATGGTTGCAATCGGCTCCCATTTGCTGTCACTCCAGGATATATTGTTTTTTATGCATTTACCATATCCTCTCTTAATATGTCTCCTTTCACAGAAAACATTTGCTGCATCTCATCCTAGACATTTTCTGCATAAGGGGTTACATCTAGATCATCTTCTTTTAAAACTAATGTCCTGTACTGTGTCCTTGGTGGGACAAAGCAAACACCCCCCACAAAAAATAAATGCAGTTCTGAGCACTGAAAATGTCAGTAGCTTGACTTGCACTTCAGTTTACACCACAATCAACAGAATTTGGGCCATCCTGCCCACAGGCAGCACTGGTTATTCTGCAGGTATTTTAGCAAAGCTGCGCTCGGGGAGATGCGTGCGTGGGTCAGCTTTTGTCCAGCTTCCCTTTGCCTTGCCCCAGTTACGCTTCCCCCGGTTCCCAGTTGTGATGCAGTCCCCGTGGAATCAGCCAGCAGGGTCACGATCTTGGTACAGATGAGCTCCAGGATTTCTGTATCTGTTTTTGCACTCATTATAATAACTTCATTTTGTTGCTGGAATTTTACTTTTCTAGGATATTTTCCTTTTCTAATGTTTAGATCGGTGAAGTACAAAGTATGAGTTGAGAAATACTGCTGGGGTTGAGAATGCATTTAATTAGCTTAAATGCAAAACAGCACTTCTCAAAAGCAGGGAGGAGTACCTCATTTTCTCTGCAAGTAGGGCAGCAGAAAATCTCGTGTTCCTTGTTGTGTGGCAGCTTCTAACTGTTGTAGTCAGAAGCTATAAAGTGATTGTTCATCTCATGACTCCAGAGATCAATTTCCTTGCTAAGATTCTTTTGCAGAAAGTTGCAGCCAGAGGTGAACACTGCAAGGAGCAATAACCAGCCGTGGGCTCGCTGTTTTATGATGTCCACCGAATTTTTCCTAGCAGCTGCAGTTTTTAAACAGGAGCTCTGTGAATAAGAGGTCTGCTCAAAGGTCTCGTGCCCAGTTTGGGGCTGTGGGCAAATTTGCAAAATGCCTGAAAATTTGAGCAGCAAGCAGAATCTAAAGAGTTTGTGGTTAGCACAAACAAACTGGGGACTTTCTTAGAGACGTGTTTGGAAGTGTGATGTGCAGTGGTGCAACGTTGCGTCGTACTGTCTTGATGTTGTAAAACCCAACAAAATTATTCCTTTGTCTTTCGAAGTAGCTGGGGGAGTTCAGTGAAGACAAAAAGCTTGCAGACCTTTGGGGTGGAAGGATGGCTTGTGGCCAATAGCCAGCCCTGTGTGACTATTTCTATAAGCCAGCATTTATCATTCATCCCATTAAAAGGTATCATGCCAATTACAAGAAGAAGACTTGTGGTCTTCTTTTTCTTTTTTCTTTTTCTTAAATGTGGTTTACAGTAGTATTTACAATTGATTTATACATTTAATCATTCTATAGTAAAAATATTTTCTGTTATTTATAATACATTATAATACCTATTTATAATTTTACATGTTTACATATTTATAATACATAAATAACATTGAAGTATTATCACTTCACAGAAGTACATAGCTCCATCTTCCTGGTTGGAAGATTGATTTTTTTTTTTCAGTGAGCGGGGTGAGGGCTTCAGCTGAAACTTGAGGCTGTGCCAGGGCAGGAAAGTTTAGTATATGGCTCTTATCTATGCAGGGAGGGGGAATTTACTGCAAAGTAAGTTAGAGAGTGGGTTTACAAGCTGGCTGTGCTCCCTCCTAATGGATGCTCATGTTACACCACTGCACAAGCAAAATGAGGTGAGCTTAGGAAGTGTGGACTGCACGTTTATATCCTACCTTGTTCTACAGCAGTGTCTCACCAAGCAGGCAGAACCAAAAACCTGATCTGCATATAGACTTGCCTGCTGTAACCTGGATAGACTTTCCACAAGGTCTTCCCATTGCTGTGCACAAGGACCTGAATCCCTTTTTTTTTTCTGTTTGTCCACAGGAAAACCGTCCGATCCCAGAACCGGGTCCCAATGGTAGGTCTGGAGCTGACTGCTTCTGCCTGCTGCCTTTGCTGATCTGTTTTCTTTTCTCATTCTCTTTTGTCACTCCACGATATTGTAAACATTAATATTTCTGAGAAAGTATAAAATAATCCAAGAAAAGAACCTGCAGCTGAAACAGGTAATGCAGCATTTCCCTTTGGAAAGAAGAGTTGGAGCAGTCACAGATATATCCCATTATCTGCCTTTTTTACAGCCTGTTTCATCAGTTCATGTATTTGACATTACACAGCTCTTGGGACAGGTCAGATGATCTTATTGCAGGACTAAATATTAATAGGCTAGGTGTATGGGCTGATAGGAATTTGATTCACTAACTCTCTCCAGGGCTGAAATTGTAGCTTAGGGAGAAATTAAATGGACTTGCTCTTTTATTTTTGCTCCAATAATAGTTGTGCCCCTCCTAGATTGTATTAGCTTTCACTGACAGGGGTTTTACCGTATTTTAAGCTTTCCCGAGGTGCAAATCCTTGTGCAGTTTTCTGTTTCAGCAGGTGTCTCATGAATATGCCGTCTGTCCTAAAGCGTGTATGTGCAGTTCTGGTACATTTATTCAATACTGGTAAATTTGGATGTTTAAGCGCTGGTTTGGCTATGGTCCTGGGGCACAGGGACAGCAAATGTGACTCTCTTCTGTGCTCAAGAAGGTAAGTTTTTCTACAAGGTACCTTTCATCCTCTTCTGGCAGAGGTCCTCCTGCGGATGCATTCTGTTGGGATCTGCGGATCTGACGTTCACTACTGGCAGCATGGTCGAATTGGGGACTTTGTCGTAAAGGATCCCATGGTGTTGGGGCACGAGGCTTCCGGGACTGTCATCAAAGTAGGATCAGGAGTAACTCATCTGAAAACAGGTGATAAGAATCAAATCTGTCTTTTTATTTGTTTTCCTGCTAATCAGTTCCGCGAATGCATTGATAACAAGCTGTACTTTTTCATGGTGTTAATTTATCTGGTGTTATGAGCTGTGAGTTGCACAGTCTGACCTTCTCTTTCCAAGAGTGCCACAGTGCTATGCACCACCCATCTTGACTGCAGTGGTTTATGGTATTTTTTAGGAATATCTTGATACCTCCTATCTTGAGCTGCTCTGATCTTATTTTAATGGAGGTCAGAGCGTACGCCGATAGAAGGTGCCTTTTGAAGAACGTAGAGACAGCTTCAGAAAGCTTGTGCTCTTGCCAACAACCTGCTGTTAATGTTTCTTCACTGTGTGTGTTCATGAAGGAGCAAGTGACCTCCTGCAGAGGAGAGAGGTCACTGGAACAACCGTACCAAGCCCCGTGTTGTGACCTCTACAGTTTGCCGTGCTCATGAACGTCCTAGAAAATGGGCTTAGCAATGAATTTTGCAGTTTGCTGATTTCTGCAAGTTAGGCAGAGTGGAGAAGACAAGGGAGAGCTAGCAGGAGTTGCAGAGAGACCTTAAGGATGCCTGGGCAGTAGGATGCAGATGAAATTCAGTGCAGATAAACATAAAGTGGTGCCCAGGGCAGAAGAAACAAAACCAGCTTTGTATCTAAAGTGATGGGCTGACCATCACTGCTGGCAAGTGAGGCTTTTGGCTCTGGCACAGTGTGTGGGAACGTTGGCTCACTAATGGAGAAAAATGCAAATCGGTGTCAGGAAAGGAACAGAGGCTCAGGGGACATCGTTGCACCTCTGTGTGCATTCCCACGTCTGGAGCTCTGCAAGCAGTTCTTTTCTCCTCCTTTTCGTGGGGATATAAAAGAAGTGGAAAAGATTCAGAGGACAGCAAGATGATCGGAGAGGTGGACCAGCAGCTCTGTGACAAATGACTAAGCTAGGAGCTCAAGCTAGGAGCTAGAGAGACAACTCAAGGGCACATGGCAGAGGTCTGAAGGCTGATGGAGGACAGGGAAAGGGCTGTAATAATAGATAACTTAAAGATAATAAAGATCGCCTTTTCTCTGGTTCCTCCAGTGTAAGAGCAAAGGACAGTAGGAGCTGGGTGCAGCACTCACCTAAGATTTAGCAGACCTACCAGTCTCCTTGGCAAAGGATCATGTAGATGCTAAAAATTTACATGGTGGAAGGTGGAAGAGAAATTGTTGAGGGTTACTAAACACAGAGAAACCAGATGCAGCTTGGGATTCGCCAAAAGTGAATATAATTGGAGGCTGGGAGAACATTCAGTATATCCTACTCCTCTTTCCACTGGATGTTCCCCGTGCACCGTATCGCAGATGGTGTAGTGGGCTAGAATGGATCTTTACTTTGATCCATCCTCTTGTTTGTCGCTGTGCCTGATTAAGAGCCTTTTGGTGGAGAGCTCCACTGAGAGAGAGGGCATTTACTGGCTTCCTCTGCCAAATAAAAAGGGCTGTCTTGTGTCCCTCGTGTACTTGCAAGTTATACTGTGGTCCCACAGTTGTTTGCCTTAGTCCATTCTGCCTCGTAATTGCAATTAAATAATTATTCTTTGTCCTGCAGCATGTGTCCTTCCAGCCACCTGGACTACACTATCGTAGCATCAAGATATCTCTGTTCCCTGTTAAGTTCTGCCTGACTCCTGGGTGTCACTTCTGCATCTTGAGTTCCCTTGCCAAGGAACGGGTCCTTCCAGCTGGCAGCTTGGTGGCCAGCAGAGCTCCCCTGCTTTGTCCTAATTATTTCCTATTCTGATTGCTAGGGATTCTGAACAAAATGTGATCGCTGTGGGGTTGCTTGGGGCGAGGGCTGCCTTTTCATCTGCTAAGACTGAGCACACAGCAGCTGGAGAGGGGTTTGTATGTGACTGAGCCTCCATCTGCTGTGTCTGTGCCTCTGAAACACCAACTCTTTTCATGTAACTGTGAAGATCTTGGTGATGAGGCCTCCGTAAAGGAAGTGTTAGGAACTTGCCTGCTGTGTGCAGTGTGATCTTTCTCAGTTAGCAGATGTCCCTCATGCTCCTGTGCCAGGGTTTCGTGCTTCTGTGGTTGTTCTGAGCTACTTGTACCTATGTGCCCACCTTCTCCCTGAGTAACACAGTCTCCTTTCACCCTGACAGGCGATCGAGTGGCCATCGAGCCCGGCGTCCCAAGAGAAGCAGATGAGTTCTGCAAAACTGGCCGCTATAACCTGTCTCCAACCATCTTCTTCTGCGCGACACCTCCTGATGATGGGAACTTGTGCCGCTACTACAAGCACAGTGCCAGTTACTGCTACAAGTCAGTCGCTGCACCCTCTGCAGAGAAATATATACTCCCTGGGTGGGAATAGCTGAAGCTATCACTGTTGCCCCCTTTTGAGTGTCCCAGTGAGCGCTCTTTACTTGAACGCAACAGGTTTTATTGCTTTCTGACCCATGAGTAACACGAGTAAGGCTTGGATGGTAGCCACTTTGCCAAGGGTTTATCAGGCAGGTGTAGATATCCCCTCTGGTGCCAGACGTAAACAGACATTTCTTGCATGTTTCCTGGGATGTCACTGCTGTTTTACCCTATAAGTATTTTCCTTTTCCCATTTGGTCCTGCTCTTGGTTTCTTTTCTGTTGTCTTTTTGTATCCTTGCCTTCTTACAACGGTGCCTGGAGGTCTTTGTCTGATTCTTTGAGCTGAGTTAGCTTTATTGCTGCTTTTTAGGAAGCACCACATCAACTGCTGACAATTCACTCTGGCATTTGAAACAAAGTCATCCTAGTTACAGCAAAAGAGGAAGGGAAAGCGGTGTCCCTGCTAAGCTGATTTGTTTATGTGGCGCTGAGTGGCTCGGCTAAGGTGCCAGCATCACACATCTGTTTTCATATCCACTTGATCAAACTCGAGTGTGTTCTTAGTTGTGGCAGGACTGACATGTTTGCTTAAAAGCAAGTGTGTGCTTAAGTACTCTGGCAAATTAATATACTAGAAATTTGCATAAACCTCTGCAATGTTGTACCCCCATAAGTACATTTACACAGGGAGTTAATAATACAAGGTACTCATCCCATGAGACTGGTGTGTCTCTGGAGTTTTTTCTTTCGCAGTCTGTGCTCGTTCTTCCACAAACAGGAAGGGAAGAACAGTTCCCTGAACACGACCAGGATTGATCTTTGGTGTCTGCAGAGGTAGCGTTCAGGTCAAATCATTCTGAAGGAGGCATCTGAATGCTTTTACTTCTCACGAGAGTCCTTAGGCAGGAAGCACCTTTCTAAGTGGATCCCAGGCAGCTGCTGGCGGGATGAGGTGCTGGTCTGTATAGGACCAACTTCTTGCTGTCCAGACCCACTATCACTGATTTCCTGTGTTTCAGTAAAATAACATTTTCTGACAACATATCGCAAGTTTTTGCTTGGGAGAAAGTGGCGAGTTTGTAGATGTCTTCTAGGAAGCAATCTGCTTCCTAGAATAATCGGGGGTATTTGGCTAAATTTTTTTTTGCCTAAGCTGTGAAATACAAAGCCTGGTGCTCCTGGGTTCAGGTCAGCAATGCCATGGCCATCTGATGCAGAGCATCAAGAGCATGAAGTTGCTCTGCACAGATTTGCCAAGAAAAGTTGATGGCAGAGCTCCGTGGGCTTTTGCCCATTTGGGCAAGTATTGTCTGTCCTTCTGCCAAACTCTCAGGCAACCAAACTCTTGGAGTCAGCCCTTTAATGCCTCCTGGAGATAAGAGACATATGGATGTCTTACAGCTGCCTTCCCACAGCTGTCATTTCCGTTACTTTGGCTTCATGTTGGCCTGGCAGAGCTCTGACCTCGAGCTTCCCAGGGCTGTCCTGGCACCCGCTGTGTGAGAGGCCACACTGGTGGTTTCTGGAAGCCTGGGATTTATTTCTGTCAGCAATTCAGAAGGGTTTCACCCTGCTCTGCTTTTTTCCATCACTTATACTAGCTGCATTACACTGCTGTTTCTGTCCAAAAGGTATTTGATACCCTCTGTACACATTTACCCCGGCTGTTGGGAGGGTGCATGCTGGGACCAGTCCACTGTCTGAAACACTTAATGCATCATATCCTGGGCGCGATGAGGAGACCTGTTTCTGGCTGCCTTTGCTTTATGTGGCGTTGCCATTGGCTTGTGTCAGGCAGCAAGATGTTTCCTGAAGTGTGGAGCTAAATGGCTTGACCCAAATGAGGGGTCTGGGATCTCACTGATGGGTCCCAGCTGTAGGGCAGCCTTCGGGGTGATCGATTTGCAGCTGTGGGTTTATTCCAAAGGGAAGGAGCAGCAAAAGAGTTTTAGCGTTGACTTGCCAAGCCCTGGACGGATGGGGAAGTTTGTGGGTCCCTCTGTTTGGTACTTAGGCAGACATCGCTGGTAAATGGCTTAAGTGTACTTGATGCTGCTTCAGAGTGGGGAAGGAGGAAACAAAACTACTTGAATGCCTTTCAGCTCTGCACTTCTCAGACCGTAGGCAAGAGCGTATTTTGCAACTGTGATTTAGACCAGCGTTTGGTCTTCAGGTATCACTGCTTTCCTCATCACCCTCTTTGCTGACTGTTGCTTTGTGTCTGGCTCTTGCAGGCTTCCAGATAATGTCACCTTTGAAGAAGGGGCCCTAATTGAGCCCCTTTCGGTGGGAATCCACGCCTGCAAAAGAGCGGGAGTCGCTCTGGGAAGCAAAGTCTTCGTGTGTGGCTCTGGTAAGGTAGAACATACTCAGTCCTTGGGTTCTCTGCCAGCTGTGGTGTGGAGGGGGATGGACAGGGTGCAAGCTGTGCTTCTAGGCTCAGCTGTAAGTGTGGGTCGTGGCAAAGTTATGGGGGTGCCAGGGGGGACCTCAAGGCAGTCCTTGCCCATGCTGCACTATAGTGCTGCATTTTGAGCAGCCCGAATGCAAAGTGCAGGGCATACTGCTCCTTCCACCTAGTGTTTTCATTGCAGAGTCCCTCTTGTAGCAATAGCTGGTCTCACTACCTGGGATTGCGGTGATGCTGTGATCCCAAAGGTGCCCACCTGGAAACACAGTCGGAGCCTCCTTTTGCCCAGGACCATACATACCAAGCTCTGGACACATTCGGAGCCTGTGGCTGTTGCTGTCTGGCATTTGTATATGTTCTTTTTCTTCCCTTTGTACCCAGGACCAATTGGCCTTGTTAATGTGATTGTTGCCAAGATGATGGGTGCAGCAACTGTGATAGTTACGGGTAAGTCCTTTTAACACTTAGGAGTGTGCTCTTTTCCCATAATACAACAAACACTTTGACTAGTTCCTTATTATTCCTTCAAAGTAACTGCTTGGGCATCCCAAGCACAATAGAAAGCCTGATCCTGAATGGACTAGGAGTGTGCCTGTCTGGAGGGAATCCTAATAAACACCTCATTCCCCAGGACAAGACATTGATCTTTGCACTAATTGGAATCTATAAAACATGCAGGTTGCAGCTGGTGCTTCTCTGCTAGGTTAGCAGACCAGGCTAATTACTTCCACTTTCTAGCAGAGACAGGTTGTGCAGGTGGAGTAGCTGCAGTGCTTTAAGGAGAATAAACCAGAGGCTAATGAGTGGTCCTTGGACCAAGCCCTTCTGTCTTCTGGCAGACTTTGAGGAGGTCTGTTGAGAAGAGGCAATGCATCTGTATGACAAGCCTTGTAGTTACAGATGCTCTTCTTGTTCCTGCTGCCTCTGATCACTGACTGGTTTCTTTTTATTTCTATTTTGAGCTCTTCTGAGCTCAAGTTTCAGCTTTTGGTTTGTGTTGTGCCTTTGACTTGTAGATCAAGTTGTCTCTTGGTTATTAGATTTCCGTGTAATGCTTACAAACAGTGATTTTATCTGCTTCTAATCTTCACCTTGATGAGGCAGGCAGACCCAGCAGATTTTAAATCCTGCTTGGTGCTGTTCTTGGAGATTTGCTCCGAGCAGACTTTTCTCTCTTGTAGTGCTAGGTGGTGGCCCATACACAGTATTTTCACAGTCCTTTCTGTGTCCAGCCACATTGTTCCTCCTCAGTCCTCCTTTGCTGTTCTTCTTGCTGCTGTCCTGCTGGGGGGTTCATTTTCCACTGATTTTTTACAGTGACCAAAATGGCCTTTTCGGGCTCCCCGCATTTCAGAAATCCTTGCATAACCATGTCCTGGCGATATCTAGTCCAACTGCTGCTTGCAGCCGTGTTTTTGTTTGGCTGGGTCCGGATAACCTCTGCGGTTGGGGATCCTACCTCTCTAGGTACCTATTCCAGGTCTGCACCACCTCCTAATGAAGAAGCTTTTCCTGGGGTCCAATCTGAACCTCCCATACTGCAATTTGTGGCTATTTCCCTTTGCATTGTTTGCAGCAACTGAAATGAGTTTGTCTCCATGCTCTTTGCAGCTGCCCTTCTGGTTGTTGCAGAGTTAGATCCCCCTTCTCTTTGCCATCCCACACAGCTCTCTCCACCTCTCCTCAAAGGTCAATCTCTTCTATGCATATCTTGCTCAGAAGAGTTGACAGCTAGAGCAATCTCATGAGGTTCCCTCATTGAAATTTCCACCTGAACATGGCCTGGAAGTGGTGGTTCCATCTCCCACTGCTACTCTTTGAACCTTTCTGAGTGGTGGTGGCCAGGAGGACCAGTTACAGGTATGACTAGACAATGAGCAGAGGTTGCTGAAGCGTTCCTGGGCCAAAGTCCCGACCTGTTCCTTTCAGAAGGCTGTTCCTCGATCTCCCCACTTTGAACCAGGCTTATTTTTGACCTCTCAGTTATTGTTTTTCAGTTGTCAGGTTGAGAGACAGAATTAAGGTTCCGCCCTCTTGCCTTTGCGGAAGCATCCTTCAGTAGTAGCTCGTGTCAAAACCTAAGGCAGATTATTGCCTTCTCCTCCCCAGATCCTCTTGGCTGCTGAGTTTGGGGCATATTTCGCTCTGCTGGCCCCACCCTGCAGGGGTGTGCTTGTTAGATGTAATCAGTCCAGGCTTTAGATTTTGCTAAGTGTTGTCATCTGAGGATGATGGTTGCTATAGCAGGAAGATCAGCTTCACCTCTTGAATCACATCTGAGGAACCTCGCAGAGCTGAGCTGGTGCAGGGGCTGGTGGGTGACCCAGTCCTTGGGTGGGGAAGGGACTGGTGAGCTGGCAGGGGCTGGTGGGGCTGCTGGGTCACCCCGCTGCCCCAGCCGCGGTCCTGCCCGGGCGTATTCTTCCCTGCAGTGTGGGGAGCTGCTGTTGTCTCTGTTTGTGAACTGCTCCTGGGGCCTTTGGCAGGCAGGTCTATATAGCATGTGCCGCAGGGCTCCAGGTGGCCGTAAGGCATTCTTGGTACCTGGTTTGTAGGGTGAGCAGGCTTGGCTACATGGAATTAACCCCTTTTTATCTTTGAGCCTTGGTCTAGCTAATGATCTGGACCTGTAGGCATCTCCACATCCCCCACCTGACAGGCTGAGATGCTCCAAGACACCCATGTAGGTGCTGTCGCTAGTCAAATATTTGTACGTGACATGAGCTGAGAAAAGGGTTTAGTTTGGCTTGTTGCCTCTGGGGAATTTGCTGCGCTTCTCAAGGAACTGTTTTTTGCATCAGCTTCAGGAGCCAATACCTCTGAGGTGACTGTCTGCTCACAAAGGCTCTCTTGTCCTTTGCTACCAAATTCTTTCAATTCATCACACAGAGTTTTTATGATGTGCTTCTCTGTGAAGGGCTTTGTCCGCGCAGCACACTGAAAGCTCATTACTTTAAATGTTTGTGTTTGCTTTGAAAAACTACTCGCGAATGTAGAAATAGCTAGAAGAGCTTTCTCCTGACCTGGGGAGAACTCACCTCCTGTGACTTCTGTGGTGAGTGCCTTTGGCATAGCTGGAGTCAATGAATTTGGGAAAGCTGCATCTCTGCTGAGGGGTCGGGTCCCTTCTCTCTGACTCCTGAAGAAAGGCCAGCACCGTAGCTAGAGACTAACACTCAGCCCTACCCTCCCCAAAGGTTTGTGTGCACCAGAGCTTGGCTTTCCCATCAGTTATGGCAACCTGCCTGGTGCAAAGTATTTGTGCTTCTGATAACCTTTGCTCTTCTCACAGAAGTACTTTATCTCCAGCAGGCTGATGTTCTCCTTTTTTTTTTTTTTAATTGATGTATTTAATGACTTGCAGTTGGATGCCAAATATGAATTTGTTTCATAGCTCCTTGTTGCCTATTCCCTAAGATCTGCAACTTTCTCCACTTCATTGCTAAGGGTGTGCTTGATATTTGTAGGCAACCTTCTCCTGTCCTTCTTCCTTGCAGTGGACATTGTTGTTGCTCTGAAAAGCTGCTTTTCTCCTTAAAGGCATGTAAAAAGGCAGCCCTATACCCCAGCAAGTGAAGTGACAGTCTGGGTATTTGTATGACAGTGTTGGGCTGTCTTGCCTTGCTCTGTCACTTAAAGTACATTTAGTATTTCCTACTTAAGGGAAATTCCCTTTGTGCTGTTTAAATCTGAAGTCCTGGGTGCTGATGCCTCTGGAAACCGTGGAAGTCAATGTCAGGGAAGATGAATAACTGGACCGAGTTCAGCTCCTTTATGAAAGATGATCAACATAGAACATGTGAGAGCTTCAGGGATGTTTGCTGGTTAAATTGGCTCACGAGAAACTTACGTGTGATTTGATAACTTCTGTGGGAGTAGAGATGCAAGACTGGGCTACTTAGTCTGGCAGTGAAAACATTAATTAGCCCCAGCGGCCTGGAAGTGAAAACAAATTTCTGCCTAAAGGCAAGATGCAGCCCTTTAATTCTATAATTGACCAGTTACCCAAGAGTTGTGTGGGGTTCCGCCACAATAAGGTTTATAATCTGAACGACTCTGTCCTTCTAAAAATTCACAAGTGTCTGAGCTCTGGACAATACGGTAACCTTCTCATTTGACAACCTGCAGATCTGGCTGCTTTAGTAAATGCTTAGCAGTGATTCACTTAGGCCAAGTGCACAAAGATGTTACCAGAGTCCTGACTGAGCCTGATGGTATTGCTGCTGCGTCCTGCATTCCTCTCCTGTGCAAGGACTTCCTTGCTGAGCGGGTCAGATGCCAGCTGCAGGAGAAGCGTGGGTTTTCTCCATACTTTGCTGTCTGGGAGCTCCTTTTGTGGTCACTTCGAAATGCATTGGCTGGCTGGGCGGGCTATCTCTTCTTTTGCTCCAGGACACCACCTCTGGATGTATTTCTGCCGAAGAGACAGGATAAAATATATTAGCAAATGGGTAGATAATGCAAACAGTTGAATCCAGCTGCGTGTGCTGCAGGCTGGGGCACTTCACGGGGAGCATCCTTGCCGTACACATGAGAGACACCAGCCGTGCCAGGCAGAAGAAACTCTTCAGGTGCCTCAAAAATAGCAGCTCTTGCTGTCTGGGAGGTCTTGGGTGCAGCTCAGCATCAAACGTGACCGTGCACGCAGCTGGAGGCCCAACGTTCAGAATTTGGGAAGGGCAGAGGTGACTAATACCTCCTGCTGCTACAGGAGAGGAAGCTCACTTCGGGGCTTCCAGGGTAATGTTGCACTTAGTTTCCATCCTTGGGTTTTCCTACATCGTCTGTATTTTTATTACCTTTTGTTCTCCCTTCTTGAAACTCCCTCTTCAGCTTTCCTGGGTGCTCATCTCAGTGGGTGTGCCTGGACCCGGCCTCCCGAGCCCTCTCACTGACGGCAGGGACACGTCTATCGCCTGCCCTGGCAGTAACGTCATGTTCCCCGCGTGATGGGCAGGGCAGGTCCTCTGGCCTTGCTTCCTTCCAGCAATGGGGCTGAGTCAGAGCGGCTCACATCAGAGCAGTGGCCTCGCCATGGTTATAGCTCTGTCTCCTGTTCTCCTTCTCTTCTCCTTTAATGTTTGCCCCCCAGCCCCATCTCTGACTTCTCTGAAGTTGGAAGAGATGCTGTGTCCCGGTGAGAAGGGTATTTTCCTCTTTGTGGTGGGTGTGCTGTGTGTCCTGGAGAGAATTGTGCCACTGGGGAAGGTGTGATTTTCTCAGTCTTCAAGCCTAGGACCTCTGGCAGGAGACATTGCCAACTCCTCAAACTTGGGTCTAGGAAATCTTGGCTGTTACAGCTCAGTTTCCACCTTTGATCCAGACTTCTTTTCCAGTGCAAACACATGGGCCCCTGTAGACCACTGCTTCGGTGGGCAACAAGATCGTTTCTGCCTGTGGAACACTATTCTTCTTTTCTGCTGTCTACCTCCTTGTCTCTGGAGATGTTCTGGTCCCCAATGGTGCTTGGAGAGGTTTGGGTAGGGTCATGTGGACGAAAGGACACAAACAGCATGGCTGCCCACTAGGGCAGCTTGCTCCAAGGTACAAATCATTTTATAGGTCTTCAAAAGACATTTTTATAGGCTTGTTAAGAACCTTCTTGACAGAGTACAGCCATGCCCTCACAGATTTTTGTCTTTGCTGGCTTTGTCACTCTGCGTTAATGGGATATCCTAGGCTCAGCATATTGCCAGACCCACTCCCTTTTTCTTACGGGCTTGCCTGCTAATTTATCTGTAGCAGAAACTGCTTTGAGAGATGCTCAGCAGTCTCTAGCCCTGTTACAAGGAGGGTAAAAGTATGAGAGAGGTCTGTAACAGCAGGGACACACTTAGGGTTGCCAACTAATGCTTTGTGCAGTTTAGTTTCCTGAAAGTGCCTGCTGATGGTTCATTGAGGAAGCCCTCAGAGAGCTCATGATCTGCTCTCATCCAGTACCGTTAAAAGTGAAATGGCCACGTTAACGACCCTCTGAGTCTGATGGCTCCTTCCAGAAAGGCTTCTTGGTGCTGTGCTGTCCATAGCTATGTGATTCGTGGGCCTTCGGGGAGCAAAGTCAAAGCAACCATGTCTCAGTCCACAGGTGCACTTTAGAGAGATATCCTTGAGGGTGTCAGCAATAGCCAAGCACCTTGAGAGCCAGGGAAGGAAAATGGAAAAGAGAGTGTTGGGATGTTGTCTTACTGTAGGCTTCTCCCTAGCTTAACTCGCTGGGTGTGCGTGCAGTGTGTTTTTCCTGCTGTCCTTTTTCACTAGCGGACCGAGCTCCCATGCGAAGTAGTGAAGCTGCCTCATGAAAGAGTCATTGCCAGAGAGGCACTGAGCAATGCAGGATAAGGCAGTGGTAGCTTAGCTAAGATGCAGCAGCACTGTTCAAACAGGCCGAGCACTGTTTGCATGCTGCCTTTTGCCTTTTCCTGCACTGAGGTTCCTCTGCTCTGCTGTGAGCATCAGACTGGCTTCTTGGTGCTTCACGGGTACCGAAGAGAAATTGAGAAATCTATGAACTGATCTTAGAAGACACACCTTGAGTCTAGCAATGGCAGCTCTTCCTTCACTTGGACACTGCTTTGTGTGCTGTGGATTTTGTCTGTGGGGTTATGGTCTAGCCTCTTTGAAGCACACCCTCTCCTGTAGCTGGAAAGGCTTGGCATCTCCTGGCTCTTTTAAGTTGTGATTATCGCTCATCCTTCTCTGCTTTCCCAAAAAAACATAAGCAGGTCTCCTCCCTACCTCCTCACCGAAGCCTGCGTGAATTTGAGGGAGAGAATGTAGATAGACCCTTTCCTTTCCTGGTTGTGTGCTGCCCTGTGAACCCATGTTCAGACCCCAGAGAAGTGTGCTTCCATCCGGGCTCCGTGATGGTAGTCTTCGATGTTCATTAAGGCTGGGAAGCCCTTTGGTTTGGGTGGGCTACATAAATTCTTGAGAACTATTTTGAGGTAGTTGACAGCTGGTCACCAAATGAGGTGGCCCTACTGAGATGTCAAATAGGGGTAGGAAGTAGATTGCAAGCTCGTGTTCTTGCTCCCCCTCTGGTTTGTATAATGCTCCAGATAATGACATTTTGTCTTTCTGCAGATTTATCTGCCTCTCGTCTGCAAAAAGCCAAGGAGGTGGGGGCAGATTTCACCATTCAGGTAAAGAATGAGACCCCACAGGAGGTGGCCTCCAAAGTGGAAAGTCTGCTTGGCTGCATGCCCGAGATAACTGTGGAGTGTACAGGAGTGCAAGCCTGCATCCAGGCTGGCATTTATGTGAGTACCACTTGTCCCCAGGCTAGAGCAGTGCTGGCTTTGCTTTCTCTTTCTGGGCTCCAGTGGTGAATGATGGTTGTTTCACTACCATAGTGCTTAGTTTCAGTGGGCTTAGTGCAGGGGAGAGAAGATGCTTGTTAGACCACAAACCAGGAGAGACGATTAAAAAGTTGAGTCTTTGCAGACAGCACGGAGATAATTTTCTGATTTGATGCTAGGTGCTTTACCACTTACCAAAGAGACTACAGTAACACCCCAGAACCCAGACATGGCAACACAGCAGTGTCAGGGAGCTGCTACAACTAGGACAGCATCTTTCATTATGTCCCAGTAAGGAGAATAATTAAGAAAATTAATCACAGCAGGTGAAGAAAGCAGTTAAGGAGGGGATATTTTGCTGTCAGGAAGTGCGTAAAGGGAGGATGTGGAGAAGACTCTTCTCAGAGGATTGCAATGAAAGGACAAGAGACAAATGGGACAAGCTGCAAAAAGAAGAATTCCAGTGAAGCATCAGGCTTAGATGTTTTAAATCTCTCCTACTGAAATCCAAAAGTACTTACTGTACTCCTAAGTGCCAGTCATTTTTCAGAATGAGATTTAGATACCAAAATCCTTCAGGGATTTTCGAAAGATTGTTTTTTAAGCCTTGTTTATCACATTTCACACTTAGAGCCTCCTGACAGCATCCTGCCTCTCCTCAGCTTCTCCACCGTGCCCCAGGCAGTCCATCATACAAGAACGGCTCTATTTTTTTACAGACAGCTGAGCAGGCTCTGGTGACTAATTGTGTTTTGCAAAATATAACGTGTTTGTGTGTCTTTTCTCCAGGCCACTCGTTCTGGCGGGACTCTGGTGCTGGTGGGGCTGGGGCCTGAGATGGTGACCGTGCCCATCGTGAACGCCGCCGTGCGGGAGGTGGATATCCGGGGGATATTCCGCTACTGCAACACGTGAGTCTCGTGCAGGGACGGGTGGGCTGATGTGTCTCTGAGTCTTTCATTCTTGACGTCCTTAAGAAATTCTTGTTTTCCACGAAGAGGGAGGACATGGAAAAGGCTGTTTTTCCTTACAGTTGGTTAAACCTCATGTCACTCACCCTGAAATACCAGTGCTGCAGTGCAGACAGTCTTGTCTGCTATGTCTTGCATTTTATGCCTTGGTTCCTGGAAGAGCCCTTTGCTGCAGACTTGACCACAGCAAAGCAGCCCAGCTAGGTTGTCCCAGTGTCCCATTTCACGTACCATTTGGTACAAAGAAAGCTGGAGACCCAACAAGCCTTTACTCTGCTGCAAGCAAGCAGGCCACAATGAAAAAAAAAATACGTAGTTAACATTTGTGCCTTCAACTCCTATGCCCTGTAGAAAGGAAAGTAGCAGAAAGGTACTGGGGGTGTTTTGAATGAGACTGGCTTGTCCACAAGTGGGCTGGCTCATTGAGAAGACAATCTGAGAGCAACACAGAGCTTTTAGCTGCTTTCAACCCTTTGTGCTGGGAGATGTCTAAGCAGCAGCTTGGCCTGGCACTGGCCCTCCGCGCTGCTTTGTGAAAAGCTGGCTGCCTGCTGGCATCTGCCTTCCTAAGTGTTATATTGTCCATTTTGAGGCAAAGGATATGGGGAATCTTAATTCTGGGTAAAGAGTCAAAACCCCAAATGCCACGTCCTATGCCAAGCCGTGCATACCCAGCCTTGCTGGTGGTGCCTAGCTCTACTCTCCTTTCTCATCATGGAAGGAAACCACATCATCAGTCTTGTTGGATATCAGTGCATACTTGGATGAGCAAGGGCCATGTTTAATTTTCATATTTTGCTGGAGCTGAAGATAGATCAGTAGCCAGTTTGAAGGCATACCTGCTCTCTGTGGCAAACTGAACTGCACAGCTTGCAGACAAGCAGGTCTTTGAGGATACTGAAAGTTGGCCTAGCCCTGAAGGCAGGAGAAACTCAGCTGTCCTCTCTTTAGTCTTGTGGTCTGTGGACAGGGCTTGAGACACGGCATTGCACATTTGCAGCCTGGCTTCTGCTCTGTTCAGAGCTTCAGTTTCTTGCTAGCTGAGCAAGAATCTTTGTTTAGTCTGTAGAGGTTGATTTCCAGGAAAGCTTTATAGGATTTAGCCTTAGCCACTGCCAATCTCCTTCTTAAAATGAGAGATGTCTTTAAGTGTGCAGTTTGGGAATTAGATTAGCTGCTGTATCTCTTTGTATCCCCATCGCTCTAATTTGGCCCATTCAAATGGAGCGGCAAGGCAATCAAATAGAGCGAGTCTCTGCCAAAGAAGAGTTTGGAAGCTGACGGAGGATTTTCCTTTCTTCTCCCTGCACTGAGTCGGTGAGTTTGAACTCCATAGTAATCAGTGTACAAGCAAGGCAGAGCGAGAGGAGAGCAGCACTCAGCAATTTTGTTTTTCATTCAGTGCTTCAAATATACAGTTGTTTCCTGTGATTTTCACTTACTCAGCCTCTTGAGGGTGTGTATTGGGTTCACAAGGCAAGGGTTTGGTAGCATGGGGGGCTGCAGGGGTGGCCTCTGTGAGAAGAATCCAGAAGCTGCCCCATGTTAGAGAAGAGCCAGCTCCAGTTGGCTCCAAAAGGGACCCACCGCTGGCCAGACCCAAGCCAATGAGCGACATTGGTTGCACCTCTGTGAGAGCAGATTTAAGAAAGGGAAAAAAACTGCTGTGCCACAGCAGCTGGGAGAGAGGAGTGAGAAACAGCCCTGCAGGCACCCAGGTCAGTGAAGAAGGAGGGGAGCACGTGGAGAGGAGCCCACGCAGGAGCAGGAGGCTTGGCGGGAGCTGCCGCCCGTGGGGGAGCCATGTTGGAGCAGTTTGGTCCTGAGGGATGGGCCCCGTGGTACAGACCCATGTTGGAGCAGTTCTTGAAGAGCTGCATGGGAAGCCCACGCAGGAACAGTTTGGGAAGGACGGCATCCCGTGGGATGGACCCCACGTGGAGCAGGGGCAGAGAGTGACCGTGAAGGATCAGTGGAGATGCAGCGTTAGGGGCTGACCGCAGCCCCCATTCCCCGTTCCCCTGTGCTGCTCGGGGGGAGGAGGTAGAAGAGGGTGGATGGGGGAAGGTGTTTTTAGTTTGTTTTTAGTTTCTCACAGCTCTAGTCTGCTAGTGATAGGCAATAAATTACATCAATCTCCCTATGCTGAGTCTCTTTTGCCCGTGACGATAATTGGTGAGTAATATCTCCCTGTCCTTATCTCAACCCTTGAGCCCTTCCCATTGTATTTTCTGCCCCTTTTCCTTTGAGGAGGGGGAGTGAGAGAGTGGCTGTGATGGAGTTCAGCTGCCCAGCAGGGTGAAACCACCACAGGGTGAAGCACAGCCAACTGTCTGCATACAGCAATGCCTGCCTTTGTGGTGCTCGAAAGCCCGAAGCTTGAGATTCCCTCTCTGGAAGATTGTTTGCAGGCAAAACTCCCTTGGTTGCCCGGGCTGAGGAAATTACTGTAACGAAGCCAGGCTCCTCCATGCTCTTTCCTTGGTGTGTCGAGCTGGTGACTGCTCTCACCTCCTGCTCTCCGTTTCCCTTGCAGGTGGCCTGTGGCAATTGCCTTGCTCGCATCCGGGCGGATCAACGTCAAGCCGTTGGTTACGCACCGCTTCCCCCTGGAAAAGGCTCTTGAGGCGTTCGAGACCACGAAGAGGGGCGAGGGGGTAAAAGTTATGCTGAAGTGCGACCCCACTGATCACAACCCCTGAAACGCCGCGGTGCCCGGCCCTCTCCCCGTTACACCGCCTGCCTGAGATGCGAAGCATGAAGCCACAGGAGGCTGATGTATGGCTGTTGCATGTTTACACAGTCACCTTATGCAGGCAGTGCTTTGTAATAGAGCTAAAAAATCAAACGGTAATGAGAGCGAATGGCACTGAGCGATACATGATTTGAGTATTAGCAGGCAGCTACAAATGGAGAACTAACAGGGAATGGTTTGAATCAAAATGCTGCTCTTTGATTAGATGGTTCACACAGTCAGCTCTTCTCCGGCAGACCGTACACGTGGACAAGCCTGGGTCTCTCTGCCTGTGTCGTGCACAGCCACATGCATGGCCACGGTTTTGTCCACCCGGACAGGCTGCAGGAGGCTGTCAGCAGCCACGTGGGTGAAGCAAGGACCAAGGTGCTTGCCGCAGCTCTTCCCGCATGGCAAAACCAGGGCATGGGATGGCCTTGTTTGAAAACCCTGCCTTCCAGTCGCACATTCCCTTGGGGATTGCTCAGGGACTGTAACAGCCTGTGGAACAAAACCCAGCCAGCCTGTCTCTGTGGGGAGCATCTGCACATTCAGGTCGTTCTCCCCATGCTCTTTGCAAACAGCAAACTGCAGGCCCCAAAAGCTCAGGGCTTTTTTTGGAGAAGCTAGGCTGGAGGCCAGCTGGGACCATATCTGCTGTGTAGTCCCCCCTCAGCAGCTCCCCGTGGGGCAGAAAGGACTGCTGCAGAGCAAGCTGGAGCGTGTTTGCAAGGAAGCTGCCCTGTCTCTGGCTGGGACAGCAGATCCCAGTCCTTATGTGGCTCCCAAGGAGGGGCTGCTGGTGGGGGGCACAGCTTGCTTTTAGCACGGGGGGACACGCGGTAGGGGCACAGTATCACTGAAAGGTTTTACCACTATGGAAGAATCGTAACTCCTCGGGGATATCAGCTCTTCCTGCTGAGTTAGTGAGCCATGAATGAGGTACTGGTGAGGGGGCAGGTTGCAGATAAAATCTGATCATCTTAGATTACAGTCATGCTAATTTTAATACTAGGAGATCAATCTGAGATCCCTTTCTTGGGCCGGTACTGGACTTTCCACAATAAATGCTACCTACCTGGTGTCTCTATGTCCTCTGAAGCGTGGGGTGGGTGGGTTGAAGGGGTCTGTGACTTTGGGCCATGGGGATGGTGTCGCACCTGGGCTGCTGTGCTGCTGGTTCTCACCGGGTTGTGGGAAAGCTCAGTGAAACCTTAAATGACCCAACTGCTTACACATCGGAGCTGATAGCAGAGGTGGCTAAGGTGATCTTGGCAGAGGAGAACCATGCGAGTCCAAGCTGTGTTTTATGGGGCTGATATAACCGAGGCAGACTTCCCTTATAGCAGAAGACATGGTCAAAGTACCGCTCAGAGTAAACTGGGTTGTTAACACGTCAACCCGAGCAAGGTCTTGCTGGGACCATTGCCACTGCAGGGGATGCTAGGACACAGTCTGTGGGGCTCAAGTCCTTGTCCCTCCCGCCCCCAGCCCTTCTGTATAACCAGCACAGGGGAAACCTGCTCCTGTTTAGCGTATTTCCCACTGGAATGGTGCAAATGCTCTGTAACGGGAGCAAGGCCAGCATGATGCCACAAGTATTGCAAGCCTGCAGGTGACTGAGACGCAGCACAGGAGGCAATAAAGTGATTTAAAACTTCAGTCAGTTTTATTTAAGCAAAGATAAAATCCTATTGCTCAATCACAGCCCGCGAGAGCAGCAGCCCAGCGATGCATAGCCAGGCATTAGTTAAACAAGCACAAATGATCCCTGATCAGAGTGATGGTGCTGCTGTTGAAAGAAGCCAACACAAACACTGCAAACCCTAAGCAAACCCAAGGAAGGCTCAGAGCGCTAATGAGCAGGCACAAATGAGTGCGTTAGCAAAGCTGAGCCCGTTTGCGGGAGAGGGACGGTGGGGAGCTCACTGCCTCCTCACCCCATGTGTGTGCCCGCTGTGGGCAAAGTGCTGTGAGCTGGGGTTGTGCAGGCTCCAAGCCTCTTCCTGAAGCTGTCTGGAGCCATTCCCCTGTGACCCCATGGATCACGGCCTCTGGCTGGTGGGATCAAGGTGGCAGAGCCAGGCTTGAGCCGAACGATGGGTTTCCCGTGCCGAGACACGCAAGCCACCAGCCCAGCCCCAGCGCGAGGCTGCAGGAGCATGCGGGTGGTAGCGGGGTGCCCCGGGCTGGGGGCTTGGGCTGGGGGCTCGCGCCGGGGCTGCGTGGGGAGATGCCGGGATGGCGATGCTCTGGTGGTGCGCTGAGCGCCGTGTCTCGGCTCCCGCATGTGCCAGGCTGCTCACGGTCGTGGGTGGTTTTCTTCCAGGGATGGCAGCGGGTGGGAGCCTGGGACCGCGACCACCCAGAGCCTCGCTGCATGGGTGCTGGGGTCAAACACACATTTCCCATGAAGAGTGCAGCCCACGGGAGTAAAACGGCAGGGGGTAGGGTTAGAAATTCTCGTAGTGATGTGCAAAGTAGGCTTGGTCCTTCTTGTTGAGCTGCCGACAAGCCTTCTCCACGCTCTTCGTCATTCCGGGTGGGCCACAGCTGAACACCCCGATCTTGTGCACCTGGGGGAGGAAGGTGTCCAAAGGGTTCAGCCCACCTTGGCTGCGTGTCCTCCAGCAGCTTCAGACATGGACACCGGCCTGAGGAGGCTCTCAGGGAGGCTGTCACCTCGGTGGCACTAACCTCGGGGTGCACCTCCTGCAGCGAGTCGAAGAAGGGTACAAACGGGGGGCGCCCGAAATGGGTGATGGAGCGCAGCCCCGTGAACAAGCTCTTGTTCAGCACCTTCTGGAAGTGCCGCTCGCAGATGTACTGAAAGAGAGATCAGAGCACGTCAGATGGCCCAGCGTTGCGTGGCAGCCTCCCCGAGGGTGGTCCTGGCACGGGGCTCACCAGCATGGTGGTGCGCAGGTCGAACTTCTCAGCCAGCTGCGTGATGTATATGTGCACGGAGACCAGCTCGTTCTTGTCTGCCTCCTCCACCTCGCGGATGATGTCCGCCAGCCACTCGAACTGCCGCTGCGTGCGTGTCACCCAGATGAAATAGATCTGTGGGACAAGGGATCTGTGGCTCAGTGTGGGCACATCCAGGTCCATGGAGCCCTTCCCAGAGGGATTATATGGGATTTTACCCCCAAAGAGGCCAACAGCAGCTGAAGGCATCTTGCCCTCCAGATGCTTCCTCTTACCTTCTTACACATCAGCTTAGAGTTGATGGATGACTTGAAGACCAGGTCCTTGAGGATGGACGCGAAGGGCGTCACCCCGATGCCTCCTCCCACCAGCACTGACACCTCGAACTTGTGCCACTCCTGGTGGCCCTCCCCGAAGGGCCCGTCCAGGTAGAGCTGGAAAGGAGCCAGCCATCAGCAGAGCATCTCCCTCCTCCGCTTGCCCTGGGCTTGGTCGCCTTCAGGGCTGGAGAAGCGTCTTGGGCTGGGCACAAGCCAGCGCTGAGATGCTCTTGGCTTGGATGTCCCATCCCCGGAGGGGCACCTCACCTTGGGCAGCCTGCCGATGACAGCCAGGCTCTCCGGGGAGTAGAGTTCCCGCAGGCGGGTGGTCCAGGGCCCCACGGCGCGGATGTGCAGGCTCAGCGTGTCCTCGTGCGGCGCCGAGGTCAGGGTGAAGGGGTGGTACTCAGTGGTGCCCAGGGCCATGCAGGCGATGCGCACCCACTGCCCGGACTTGTAGTCAAAGTCCTGTGGCCTCTGAAACCGGAGGTGGGTGACGCCTGGAGGGGGGGACGGGGACTTTGTTATCTCCTTGGTTATGGTGGAGATGTTGAGTGGTGGAAAGGCTCAAGGAAAGACGGAGCATTCGAGCTGTGCTAATGGTGGGTGGGACAGAGCTTGAGAACAAGCTGTGGAGCCAAGCATGGGCTCAGGACGCTGGAGAGGCTGAGCTGGGCATGGGTGTGATGGCCTGAGCTCTGTGCCTTAGTTTCCCTACCTGCAGGAGAAGCACAGGAGACCCTTGCCTTGCAGGCGTGCTGCAAAAGCACTGGGGCATTGTGTGTAGTGGGACATGGCTGCCTCTTGGAGGTGCCAGCCTGAGCCACCAGCCTGCATGACAACCAGCAAGCGAATTTCTGGGGCCACAGTCACCTGCGTGCCACCTGGGCTGGGGACTGCCGCCATGGGGCACCCCACAGAACTCCGCCCTGGGGTAGCTGTGGTTCCTCCAACCCCTGCAGCCTCCATGCTCTTGTAAAGGGCCTGGGCTGACCTGGCACTGTGTGGCCAGAGGGATGCAGTACCTGATGGCAGGAGCTCGGCTTTCACCACGTTGATCTCCACCTTCTTCCTGCTCAGGCTGAGCAGCTTGTCTGCACCGTAGATGAGAGCTGGGATGATGAAGTAGATGTGGAAGCGGGGTTGCTGGACCAGAGCGTAGCTACCATGGATGATGACCTGGACAAGGGCAGGGGGCAGCCCCCATCAGCACAGCACTTGGCACAGCCATCACTGGTTTGGTGGCAGCTCGGCAGCGGCAGGGAGCTGGAACTGAGGCCACCGGGTCCCATGGGACCTCCCAAAGGCTTGCAGCACATCAGCATCGTCCCTCCCTCCCTACCCCCTCAGCTTTACCAGGACGTAGAGCAGCACGTAGAGGTGGTGGGTGATCCAGAAGGCCTTGAAGCTGACGCGTCGGAAGTGGTGGGTGGCGAACACGTACATCACGGCCAGAATGACGAGCAGCAGCACTCCTGTCATGCCTGTGAAAGGAGGGGTTGGGAGGTACGGTGGGGATCAGGGATGCCCTGTGGGGGCTCCAGCGGGGCAGGGCAGAGAGCTGCCTGTCACACAAGCAGGCCCTGCTGGGCGGTCCCACCTGGAATGGACTGGAAGACCCACCAGTAATACTTCTGAGGGAGCTGTGACCTAGAGAGGAACAAGAAATTGCACTAGGGAGTAGCCAGACCTGAGAGAAACCAAACTCCTGGCTTCCGTTTTCACTCCCATCCCTGCCCAGGATGCTCTGCTTTAAATTTCACCTACCCATCATTCATAAAGACACTGGAAAAGAGGCAGGACAACACGCTGAGAGGCGTGACCGAGAAGATGTAGACATTCACTATGTGACCCGCAGTGTGGAGCACTGTAAGAGAAAGAAACCGGGAGAGAAAAGCATCACCACTGCTGTGGATGGAGATGTGGCAGACCCCGCTGATGCGTCCAGGGACATGGTGATTCCTCCTCCTCTCTTCTTCTGTCTCTCCAAGCTCCATATGAGTCTTCAAGCTTCTGCTTGGTCCTGCTGTGCCATGATGGTCTGGTCCTCCTGTTCCCCCCACTGGCAGCCCACCTACCTGAGAAAATCAGGGCTGCCATGGCAATCCAGCGGTGGAAGTCCACGGCGGCATCAAAGGGGATGTAGTGATTGAGGAACGTCTCCCGCAGGATGGTGATGAGGTTGCGGCACATGGTGAGCAGGATGTAGGAGTACATGAAGGAGACGCAGGCAGCTGATCCTCGGGAGATGATGATCCCGACAAAGGTGGTCTGTGCGATTCCAGTGCTGGGGGATGCGAAGGCGTAAACTGGGGGGAGGAGAGCAGAGTGGGCGTCATGGGCCTGGTGATGAGGACCATGCCCCTTCCTGCCCCAAAGGGACAGCCACTTCTATGGCTCCTCCGAGAAAACGTCATCTGGATGACGTCATCTGGATGATGTCATCTGGATGGGGCTGTGTGGGGGCAGAAGCATGGTACGCTGCGTCAGACCCAGGTATGCTGCTGCTGGGTGACAGGGTCTCCTTGGAGGTCAAGGGAGGCTGTTGGTCTCCTCTGTAGGGCACTGTGAATCTGCACCTTGATACTGTGTCCGGAGTTAGGCACCCCAGTATGAGAGAGGCATCAACAAACTGGAACAAGCCCAGCGGAGGCCACCAGGATGGGTGGGAGCTGGGGCATGTCACACAGGGCAGAGGGTGTGGGAAATGGGCTTGGTCAGGCTGGAGAAGATGGGGCAGGGAGGACCTTGTTGCTGTCTGCAACCACTTAGTGGGTGTTGTAGACGGGACAGAGCCAAACTCTTTCAGATCTGCACAGTGAAAGGATGAGAGGCAGCAGCATGACTTTCACAAAAGGAAATTCAAGTTAGATATACAATAAAAGCTCTTCACAGGGAAGATGGTCAAACACTGGCACAGGCCCAGTGGGGTGATGGGATCTCCAACGTCAGAGCTCTTCAAGCCTTCTCTAGACAGCAGCCTGATTCAGCTTTGAAACTGGTCTTGCTCTGACCCTCCAGAGATCCCTTCTGATCTCTGTAATTCTTTAGTTATCCCAGGGAAGGACCAACACTGTTGTCCAAAGCTGTGCTGGGACCTTTTGCACCCCAGCGTGCCCCATGCAGTGAGCAACTCCTCAAAAGGAGCATCTGGGGCTGGAGGGACACTCACAGTACGCTCTCTCCACGAACAAGCCGGCGGTGATGGCAGAGAACAGGACCACGCAGACGATGTGGCGCCGGTAATTCTCAATGAAACGCTTGAACTCCTGGATCTTCTGCTGAATTTTGTTCCGCTGGTACTTCTTCCGTTGCGCTTCGGTGTATAAATGCAGCTGGTACTGATTTGCCCTGGCAAAAACAGGAAGACTGGCGTCATTTTGAGGTTTAGCCAACAGGGCATGGCTCAGGGTCCTCCTGCTCCGTGCAGTGGGCTGCAGGGTCCATATTAATGCATCTTCCTCCCTGTACAGTGCTGCAGCCGCCCCTGCACAACAGTCACTGCAGGGACCTGCAGAACACAGTACCAGAGGATGATCTCAGGTCATCGGCTGGTCTACTTGAGATATCATAAGAGATCAGCAGGTAGTGACTCACAAATGAAACCACAGATAAGAACTGTAAAAGATAATTTTCATTGTAATATTCAAACCTTCAAAAATATCCCAGGGTCAGGTAAGGTTCTCGGAGCTGTTAAGGCAAACCAGGAAATTATGAGGACTATATTATTTCTGTTTAAGGAAAACAGCCTTTTAACTGCTTCTTTGTAGAAGTATTTGTCAGTGACAGAGCAGTGAGGACAGGAGCCTCTCCTGCAGCTCTTGCAGGCAGCCTACAGGTGAATCAACAGAATCAAGGAATCACAGAATCATAGAATGGCCTGGGTTGAAAAGGACCTTAAAGATCATCTAGTTTCAATCCCCCTGCTCTGGGCAGGGTTGCCAACTCCTATAGCAGGCTGCCCAGCGCCACATCCAGCCTGGCCTTGAATGCCTCCAGGGATGGGGCATCCACAACCTCTCTGGGCAACCTGTTCCAGTGCCTCACCACCCTCTGAGTGAAAAACTTCCTCCTAATATCTAACCTAAATCTCCCCCGTCTTAGTTTAAAACCATTCCCCCTTGTCCTATCACTATCAACGTGTGTAAACAGGCGCTCCCCCTCCTGTTTATCCACTCCCTTCAAGTACTGGAAGGCCACAATGAGGTCTCCCTGGAGCCTTCTCTTCTCCAAGCTAAACAAGCCCAGTTCCCTCAACCTTTCCTCATAGGAGAGGTG
>VXAA01001141.1:585461-605167 GCA_013399115.1 Anseranas semipalmata
TCCCTGCTGGCCACCCCTTTTTTAATGCAGCCCAGGACATAGTTGGCCTTCCGGGCCGCAAGCGCGCACTGCCGGCTCATGTCCAGCAGAGTCCCAAGGGGCAGAGGAGTGCAGGCAGGACTTGCCGTGAAATGTCTCTCTCTGTGGGTAAGGTGTACACCCCAAAAAACACTATTATTTTCTCCACAGTTGGCCACTTCATTTTTTTTTTTTTTTTTAATCAGAGAGACATCAATACACCTCCACTATAGCAGGAAAGCAGCCAACCCTGTGCTGCCCCCACAGTAGGTGCTCAGCAAGGGCTTGATGTGCCTGCTGGGGCTGGAGCACCTCCTGCAGAGATGGTCTTGCATCCCCTCCCTGTGTAGTGCCACTCCTTGCAGCTGTGTCACTTGACCTATGGTCTGATACAGAGACGTGAGAACCCCAAGGAGGAGAGGAGTGTGCTCACTTTTTGCCTGGTCTCTTCCTCAGCTCTTGCCCTTCTCGATCCCTGTAGTGGGCCATCGTGTCCAGGTTTGTGTCTTTCTCCCCATCTGAGATGGTTCTGCCAGAAAGAGAGGTATGTCTCGCCTGAAGCTGTCCGTGCAGGAAGGGCTGTGGGTCACTCCCACCCCTGCAGTGAGACATCCCAGACACATAGGAGATGCGGCGGGGGCTCTTCAGAAGGCAGTTCCTCCCCTGCCAGGGGAGGGCAGAGGGCAGCAGCCCCCAGCGTGGTCACCCCCCCATCCCCAGTACTGGGGGTGCAAAGGCCTGGTAGGAGCATTTGTTGGAGAAGCTGAGGTGAAGGATGGATGTGCACAAGGGCAGAAAGAGAAGAAATAGCAGCAGGACTAATGAGAGCACTTACCCTCTGGGCTCTTTCTTTATGAAGGAGACGCGGTTGTGTAGGTTTTTTTTGAACTCCTCGGGGACACCTTTCAGGAGCCAAAAGGACAAAACAACTGTTTACAGCGGGGAGGATGTGGGGGACAAGGTGTTGGCATCTCCGCTGGGCAGGGGTGCGGTGGGGAGAGGCTCTGCACTGAACAAAATGTGTCGCACATGGGGCGACAGCCCTTGCCCGCTTACTACCCCATAGAGAATTGGGATTGGAGAGATTGATGGGACAAGATTTGGGAGCGATGTGTTGGGTGCTGCCCATCCCCTCCAGCCCTGCGGGCCCTGGGGTGAGCCAGAGCTCCTGCCCACTCTCCCACCGACCTTTGACGCAGAGCTGGGTGAGACGAAGCTCGCTGTCGTGGTCCCGCAGCATGTAGTGGAAATCCTCCCATGTCAGCTCATCCCTGTCCTGAAACCCTGAGGCCCGAAACATGGACTCGGTCACCTGCTCTGCCTGCTCCCTTGACAGGCAGTTGTTGGAGATCTCAATGAAGGACCTGGAGCAAGGAGGAGAGACAAGAACTTCAGAGGACCATAGCTTGAGTCCTTGAAATAACACAGGGCAGAGCCCCAGACAAGTTTCACAGGAGAAATGGGTTCCTCGTTGTGAGTGTTGAGCCCGTGGGCTCTCATGTAGCTTCCTTGGGGACTGAAGCACAGAAGCTGGGAGTTGCTTGCAAAGACACCTGTAACTGCAGACATTGTAAAAATGTCTAGAGGTCTAAAAATGTCTAGAGTACCTGAGCATCCTCAAAAACTCCTCCTTGGAGAGGAACCCATTCTCATCAATGTCATACATCCTGAACATCACCTTGGACTTCTCCTCTGAGGACCCTGGTGGCAAGGGAGAGAGGCAAAGTAAGAACAAGATCCTAGTTTCACCAGCAAAGGTGCTTTCAGAGTCTGGACCTGCATCAGTGAAATCTCACCTAGCTCTGAAAAGACTGAAACCACACCGCTGATCACAGTCTAAATGGCATCTGATTTTGCCTTCAGACCCCTGTGCTGCCCTTCTGCTTGACTTTCTCAAGTGCAAGGTGAAAAATTGGGTAAATACACATTCTTTGTTGTGCATTATTTTGCAAACTCAAAATGTGCTTTTGCATAGCAAAGACTTTTTCTGGGAGCTGCTGTGATTGCATCTGGCATTCATCGCCTCCATCTACGAATCTGTCTTTCCAGTGGTCATTTAGGGAGGATGAGATCTGATACCAGATATGGCTGTTATCATCTGTCAAGGATAGATGCATGGATAGATGCATCTCTGCCCAGGAGATGGGGCAGACTTGCACATGGGAGGTGACAGATCAGCAAAACGCTGCTCTGAGCTAGCTCCCCTCATGAACAGTCTTACAGAAAACAATCACATTGTCACTGCCCCATAACTCAGGCTGAAGCATCACTATAAGTGAAGGGAATTTTAATCTGTAGAAGTGTCTACAGATTGACCTGCTGGATGGATATTGTCCTTCACTCTGCTGGTGACATTGCCACAGTCTAGAAACAAGGCTCAGGGCAACAGATGAAGACACTAACCACCACCAGCTCCCACCTTTCATGAAGACCACCAAGATGTCCAGGAACTCCCTGAAGGAGATGTAGCCATTGCCGTCCTTGTCAGCCAGGGAGAACATGGAGTCCACAAACATAGAGTGGGCTTTGAGCCCTAGGGCCTCAGCAAACTCAGCCCTGCTCAGCTCACATGTCAGAGACTCCTTTGCCTTCTGTGAAGACTCAAAGTTGAGCTCTCCAGCATCCGACTTGTCAATGTCCAGCACCTGCAGGTTGCGTCCCACAAAAGAAATCCCGTGAGTGCTGGTAGAGCAGCAGGTTGGTGCTCACATACATAACCTATCGCGCAAAGACCAGTGGCTCTCTTGGCACAGAATTCATGGCAGATACCATGTGGAAGTCCTGTGTTTCTCCTACACAATACAAGTTTTACACTAAACACCACTGACCATTATGGAGACAGCAGCTGCATCATCCAAAAGTCTCTTTACAGCTTTAAACACTTGTATCACCACAGCAGAAATCCCTTTGTTTTCTACACGGGGAAAGATCCCTTGGTCCTGGAAGTATTGGCAGCTTCCTTGTGCATGGCTTGCCAGCTCTTGTGGAGCCCAACAGCAGCAACATTTGTTGCTTAGTCAATACAGAAATACCTTCCTCCACACACCAGAACCTGCCACACCTGTACATACCTGAGAAAACAGGTGCCTAAAGAAAGTCTCCAGAATTTGTTTCCTCTGCTCCTGGGTGACTGCCCGTTTCAGCAGGTTTTGCTCCTTCGTCTCGGACACAAGCAGATCAAGGCAGCTCTTTTTCAAGTAGTCTCGTAGCTTCCCAAGGAAGTTGCTCCTCTCTGCCTCCTCATTGAAAAGCAGCACCTGCGAAAGGCCCCACCAAATGGCTGTGAGTGGCAGAGGATCAGCCAGGCTGGGCTTGGACATCACACCCAACAAGCTAAAAGCCCACGATCTCCTCAGCAGATGTTGGTGGCTGTTTTCAAGCTGGCCTGACCTCCCCTACCAAATCCACCCCACGTACGCCATGTTTGTGTCCACGGGTATCATCTGAGACCCAATGTGCTAAAGTCTGGAGGAAGGTGTCTGCCTCCAGAACAGCTGCTGCTGCTGTTCACCACATGTACGCTCCATGGTATGAGCTGGACCTGCTGGTTCTCAGGAACAGCCACCCTTTGGGGACCTACTCTGCTCTGAGATCCCAGTGCCCAGGACTGAATGGTGCAGGGTGTACGCGAGCAGCTGCAGAGGATGGTGGAGGGTCGAGAGGAGGCTCTCCCCAGGCATCATGGTACTCACCAGGTCATACTCTTTGGGGCTCTTCAGCAGCAGAGCTTTGTTCCCTTTGTTGCTGGAGAGGATCACCTCCACCCTTTGATGGGCTTTCAGGCTGATGTTCCGGAGCACTGACCCTCTCCCATCCAGCACTTTGAGCACTTTGTCAGCCTGGAGCTGGATGTAGACGGGAGAGCTGTCTGTCTTGGGACCGTGCCACTCCATGGCTGATGGGAGAGAGCACAGCACTCAGTCGGAAAGACACACCTGCGCTTCTATTCATGCAGCCACTCCTTTGCCCCGATGCAAGCTTGGGAGTGATCGCATTGGGCTTAGCGACTAGGGATGGCAATCCTTCATTCCTCCCCTGCCAACACTGCACAGTGCAGACATGGTACAGAAAGCACTCTGCGGGTCACCTGGGTGGCTGGATTTTGCTGCTGCATAGCCTGACTTTGCTGCAATAACTATGCCATCATTGGTGCAATGGTACAAGCGTGCCCAAGTCTTAGCTGTGTCAGAGTTAAGCTCTGCCATCCAATTTCTGAAAATTTAGGCTTGCAGTTCTCAGTTTTATTTGGGCTCAATGTTATTCTCTAACTGCTTGTCGCACATCTGCCAGGAGACCAAATGCATATTAAGAAGAAAATGACGATCTCCCAGCTACAGAGCTCAAGTGCATGGACATGGGGCTCAAGTACAGCCCATGGAGCAGGGAGGCAGGATTTTTCCAGTGTCCAGAGCAAAGAGATACAGTCCCTGTCCTGGAGCTACCAGTGCAATTGCCCTACATAGATTTCCTTCAGGTAAGAAGTGACCTGGGTCACAGGATGGCTTGGATTGGAATATATCCAGTTTGGATCAAGCTGCAAGCCTAATATCCATGACACCTAGCCCTGCCTGGGTACGTTCCCTGACTTCAGCAGCATCACCAGGCACCATCACAGGATTGACAGTGCCACCTCACCGCGTATTGCCTCGCGGGCCACCTCCCTCCGCACGCTGGCCTCCTTCTTCTGCAGCTTCGTGAAGTCTCTCTTGCGGAGAACAGCAATGATCCAGGCAACAAACAGACTCACTGGGGACACACGGGAGAAGGAGGCATGAGATATCACAAAGATCCTTCCTGCTTTGGCAACATCACCTGTACGACCAGGGCGGGCAGGGGACCATGGACACTCAGTCCCTTTCTCCAGCAGAAATGGAGATGGGTAAAGAAATGGAGAGGCAAACCTAAAGGCAGACAGAAGAGGACAACGATGATGATCCCGAAGCCTGCGCCGCTGCCTTCGAAGTAGTCCAGCACGGTCATGGGCGTGCAGTTGGCCAGGAGTTGAGCTGTCAGCTGCTGGGGCTGGGGGCACGGGTCCCCTGCATGGTGGGAGACAGGCTGTGAGCGTCATGGGACTTCTACCCTTCTCGCCTCTGTCATCTCCAGGAACCTCTGCAGGCGAAGTGCTGGTGGGGTTCATTGCCAAGTGACCCAGGGAACACCACAAAACTGGGGTGCTTGAGATCTTTAGGAGACAAGCCTTGTTTTCAGGCTGAGCCTTTGTGTGCCACACCAAACCACGTGCAGAATTGGGCTCAAGTGCTCTGTGGAGTTCAGCACCATCACCTCTCCAACGGGACTGAACAAGAAGCACCCTGGGCCATTGCAAGCTGGGGCTCAGGGCCTCTGCTTGTCTGGGCTGCCAGCTGGGTGCTGCAAATCCAGGGAGTTCTCCTGGTGCAACACCAAGGGAACTAAAATGCTTTGCAAGGGCTGGAACACGCACCAGATAAAACGCTTCCAGTAAATGGGAAAGGTGTGGTCAAATCCCAAGAAGAAAAGGCTGGCTGCTATTCCTGGCCACACCTCAGCCTGAGGATAGTGCCAGGACCGTCCCTGTGTCTCAGTGGGGAGAGAAAACCTCATTTCAAGGATGGCACAGGAGGGTACCAGGGTGAGGGATCCGCATCAGCATGGGACTTGGGGTTTTAAGGCTGCTCCTAGCCTGCCAGGAACCCAAAAATGTGCTGAGATGCAAGCCCTGAGCTCTCCCTGGGCTGAAATCTGTCTGGTGCAGTTCATGGTGCTGTTGCAACCACAGCTGCAGGAAAGCCTGGCCAGCCCTCCCAGCAACCCTGGTTAACCAACCCCAGGCAGCTGATGAAAGGCAAAAGCAGGCAGAGTTACACAGCTATGGTACGCAAGGCTAAACTCATCTGCAAACTTCGTCACGTTTCAGGTTGCTCACGTTTAACCTGCAGACCTGTGTGTGCATGTAGGTAAAAGCAGATAGAGGACACGTCAGTGCGGAGCATGACACAGCATGGGGTAGGCAGAGGCCAAGCCTTAACCCCAGCACAACCTCCCAGGGCATCAATTGCATTTTTTCATACTTGCGGATCCTTCCAGGACTCGTGCAACGCACATGCCTGGGCTTCAGCCCGCTTTCAACATCAGCGCTGCCTGCCTTGCTTGCAAGCAGGCCTTGCATTTTGTGTGCTCACCGCTGTCGTGCATCCCAGCTCGGGGGAGCTGCTCGCTCGTGCCGTTTGCCCCCGTGCCCTGCCGCTGCATGCAGCACTCACCATTCCTCCAGACAAACACGTTGCTCTGGATGTCTGCCGGGTTCGTGGAGGTGACTGCAACCAGGATGTCACGGAACGTGGTGTTGCGGATATCCCTGACTTCCGTCTCTGTGAAGAGCCTGGGGAAACAGTGGTGGAGCCGAGTGGTGGCCCCGGGGTGTCACTGCTCAGCCCAGAGGCCTGGGGAGCTGGTGTTTGCTCCTCATGCTGTTTTAGGAAATGAGGGAGCTGGAGGCTGGTTTCCAGCCCCACCCGATGGGGAATTTACCCGTTCTTGGTGTTTTCAAACCAGAATCTGTCACCATCACGTAGGCGCACGAACTGGTCCAGGATGATGGCACTGAAGAGGAGGTTGTCAGCCTCCAGCATGCCTCCGGGGAGCATCTCCAGCCTGGCTGTGTTGTTGGCGTACAGGGCAGCAACCTTCTCCAGGACCTGGCCAGAAACCCACACCGCACACATGTGAGCAGAGAGAATTTTGTCAGGGCTTCAGAAAGTCCTGGCAAGCCTCAGGAGGAGTGAGGAACGTGCACTTCCCAGGCGTCATGTCTGTGGGCTGGGAGGATGCTCAGCCCCATGCAGCCTTGAGCTCATGGCATGGACTTGAGCAGCTACACATCCCTCCCCGAGCATCTCAGCTCCAGGAGGAGCAGAGCACACAGCAGCACGGGAGCTCAGCACCAGGGCATGACAGATTTATTCATACCATGTAATGTACAGTTACTCCAGTGCAACAGCCCCATGGGCATGGAAATGAGCTAGGGCAGGTTGCACACTGATGTCCCTCTCCCTGCACTGCTGGAGAAGCTAGCTACTGCTTGGACAGCCCCAGGGTGCTCCAACATGCACGGTTTCCATGCCCGGACCAGTTTCCTGTTACCTCTTGCTCCAGGTGTGGGGCAAGGCCCGTCCAGTTCTGGAGAGGCTCCAAACCAAACCGCTCCCGGGCTTGGTTATAGGTGGGCAGGCCAAGGTCTCTCCCGCGCTGCAGCCAGCTGGCCACGTAGTCGGTGCGGGAGTACTTCAGAGGCCCGTACCAGTAATCTGTAGGTGGAATCAAAACCACTGTGATGGTAAGGTAGAGCTGAAATGGCAACCCCAACCGTTCCAGATGCCTAGCTGGCCTTGTCCCTCTGCCATGGGCCATGCTGAACATGGAGATCGCCTCCATGCCCTTGTGAAGACGGCCCCAGGGACATGCTTAGCATGCCCTGCAGCTCCTCTGCACCCCCATTAACAGGGTTGAAGCTGGTTGGAACAAGTGGTTGGGTGCTGACAGCAGTGGTGATGGGACCTGCCTCCCCTCCTTGGCCCCCACACGGCCCCAGGAGAGAGGGTCCCCCACCAACGTGCCAGCTAAGTACAGGGGAGCACAGACCTTGGAGATCTTCCACCACAACGTTGTCCTCCCGCTCCGCAATCTGTGAGCTCATCCCCAGCAGGAGGTTGTCCACGTCTTCTGCCTGCTGCATCTCAGTGATCTGAGGGAAGATGGGAAGACGGGGTGATTCCTCACAGGCAAAGGATGTGAGGTAGCCCCACACCCCTGAACTGTTGCCCAAAGGGGACCCGTAGGTCTTCCAGGCTCATCTCCTCCATGTCACCTCAACCTTGAGGTCTGAGTCCACTGTGGCTGAGGAAGGCATCTTGGAATGTCTGGATGAGGAGGATCTCCCATCTCTTGTTTGGCTGCCCTGCTGTGCCCAATTTCCCTTTCGGGACTCGTGCGGTCCTCCATAATGTAAAGAACTGAAAGAAGCCTCCCCCGGCCATTCTGCCAGCTTTAACACAGACTGCCCAAGCAGGGTACGTCTACCACCAACCTGAGTGACTATTGGACTTTACTGTCCATAGCGCACACGTCCTCCTGCAGAGCCTGGGGATCAGGAGCTGCACTGTGGAGGGCTTTTGGCATGAAAACATTCCTGCCACCAACACCAGCCATGGAGCCAAGTGGGACCCAACTTGGACCAAGCTGGAAAATAACCCCAAAGCAGGGGACAGGAGGTAGAGCTGCTCTTCAGTCCAGCACTTCCCACAGCAGTAACTGCTCTGCAGACTGCTTTGTTTCTGTGCCCAGCACAGAGATTTTGTCCTCACATCCCTGACCTCATCAGCTGAAGGGATGATGGGTCCCTTCCCTTTGTGGGAAATGACTGCTCAGAGGGTTCTTCCCAGTGAAAGGAAAACCTGGGAGACATGGAGCTTCCATTATATGTTTTTGCTCCCTTCCCCATACCTGTCTGCTCCAGTAGCTGTTGCAGAGCCGCATTGCTGGGAATGGGCCACCGGGGCCGGGCACATTCTGGAACTGGCAGGTGGTGTCCCTGAGACAGCAGAGAAGGGCTGGACACATAGCCCCTGGCCGGGGATGTCCCCAAGCTGGGGCCAGGCAGGGACCATCCCCAGCCATGACCCAAGCTTGGGCATCCCCTCCCCTGGCATCACACTCCCACTGCCCCTCCGAGATGCTCCTACCTCTTGTAGACGCCCGGTGGCACCATGGTGGCCAGGAAAAGCCCCGCTGCCACCACGAACTCTGGCGAGAGGCTTGGGTCCATGTGCTGCTGGTAACCTGCAGGGTGGCAGCAATGGCCGGATCCAGCACCCAGGATGGATAGAAAGGGGATCAAGCCCTGACCCCAAGCTCCCCTGGTCCCTACACAACCTATGGTCCCATTGCCCCCTGTGACTCTCACCTGTGTACTCCGGGACATCTCTCCCCAGCAGCGCTGGCAGCCACTCGTACAGCACGATGCTCTAGGGCACAGGGAGCCAGGTCAGGGACATGACCAGGGAGAATGTTGGGGAACATGGGGTCCCGTCCCTTACCTGGAAGGTGGCGATGACCCTCTTGCGAACGTGCTGGAAGATGTCCTCATCAGACCAGCTAGGGTGCGTGTTGGCTAGCTCTGCAGCCAGGTAGTTGTGGTACCGAAACCAAGCGATGCTCTCAGCCTGTAGGAAGCTGTTCTCGTTCCCCCAGGCGTTCCCCAGGTCTGCAAGAGCCGCCGGGGACATCAGAAGGGGACACAGTCATGGATGGAGACTGAGCCGCCCATGCCTTCACCTCCTGCTCCCCATCCAGGGGCTTCTCTTGTCCGTGGTTGGAGAGGCCCCCAGCCCCATGCCCTTTTCCCCTTGCCTTTTCTCACTGGGGAGGTGAGCAACCCGAGCAAGCAAGAGGCAGCACAGGCCCCAAGCACAGACCAAAGGTCGGGTAGGTAAGGAATTCAAAGCAAGCTGAGCTGGTTTTTATCATCTGCATCCTCTTTCCCAAGAGGAGATTGCCTCTGATCTGAGACATGAGCGCCCGCCAGCCTCTGTGCACCTGCTGGGAAATGATCCAATGCCTTCTGGGGACACAGCACCTTCAGTTCACAGCCCATCTTTGCCAGGCACGCATCTTCCTTCCCCTCGGGCTGGGATGCTGCCTTCTGTCCCACGAGGCTCCTGCACCCCCCTGCCCCTTACTTGGGTCCCCTTCAGGCATAGCCTTAGCCATGCTCATAAATGACCAGCACTCCCTGCAAAGATGAGGGGGAGGATGCTGCAAGGCAGCACTGGGTGACCCCCTCCTTGACTCATCCCACCCTGAGATGGGGAAAGCCTCCATCAAGTCACTCAGCTGGGGTGAACATGAGAAAACCACCAAGGAAGCTGCAGGTTGTCCCTTACCATAGATCCCACGAGAACCACCCTGTCCGGTGGATGGATCCAGAGCTTTCCACATGGGGACCCTCCCGTCCGTCTCCCTGGGGAAGCGCTCGTGGGTCCCCGAAGCCAGCTGTCCCCCTGAGAAGCTCCGCAGGGCATCGCTCCAGGAGTGTGAGGGGCCATAGATGGAGCTGCCATCCAGCCAGCCCGTCACCTCGTTGGTCTAGAGAACGGGCATCAAAAGGTGTAAAACATCTGAAAAGTCCCACCCCAACCTGTTTGGTCTTGCAAGCCACGCCATCCCCTGTTTTAGCAAGAGCTATCCGGGTGAAAATATGTACAGAGCCAACCTCCATGCAACCTGATGGACTAACTCCTGCAAGAGTTAGTGACAGGTACGCTGGGGATCCCTGTCCTCACAGCTGGCAGTCCTACCACCCTAGCAGCTTGTGGAAGTATCTCCCCTGTCAAATATTTCCTTGAAAACATCCTTTTTCTTTTGAAAGCATGCTGGAGTTTTCACTTTTCTACGGTTCGAAATACTGCTGAAAATGTGACCTGCTAATCTGGTCTCATCACACTTTGTCACGTGAAAGGTTTGGGGCAGGGTGATTTTGCTTCAGTGATTTTGGTTGGGAAACTTCCCAGAATAATAATAAAAAAAAAAGCACACTGACTTTGGAACACATCCAGCCTCAGCACAGCAAAATATGGAGACATTTCTGGAAATCCAGAAGCTTTACAACTTTATGACAGTACCAGCTCAGTTTCATGATACATTTTTAAAGAAAAAAGTTGCCTAAAAAACATGTCTTAATTACTGATCTTCTAGAGTGGCACGAGTGTAAAAATCTGTTAGTGAAGTTGTTTACACTTATCATAGAAAGGTCCTGGTTATCACTTGTTTCACGAGCCAGAGGTTGCTCTTATCTGGCACCAACAGACTTATCTTTGCTCATTTTGACTGAAGCAGTAAAAAACTCTGGCAGCCAAGGAAGACTGTGAACTGTTCCTTTACACTTTCTCTTCTGCTCTCCCTAAACAATGCAAGATATTCAAATGTGTATTAAAATAAATGGCATGAGCAGAACTAGAGTAACCATTTTTTTTTTTTGGCCAAAAAAACCACTGAGCTTGAGCAACCACAGTTGTTGTTCCATGCAAACCAGTACCTTGGAAGTTGTGCTTTGGGTTCGTCTGCAATCAGTTCAAACACTTGAGAGAATTATTTTTTAAGTAAACAGCAGTGCTCTCCTTTTATTTGGAAATCCTATCTCAGCTTCTATAAACGCAAACACTGGGTGAAGAGGAATTTAGCTGAAAGGGGAAAAGCAAAGGAGACGCAATCTCCTACCTGTTCTCGGGGGCTGTTGGGGCTCTGCCCTGTCTCCAGCGCCCAGTGGATGCGCTGGAAGGGCAGGACCACGTCTCCAGTGCCCGCAGGGTCAAACACGAGGTCCCCAGATGGGATGTGGATGTTCAGGAACTCAGCAGGACAGCCAGGTTTCTCCGTCCCCAGGATGTCTGAGAGCACGTGGAAACCTGTCAGAGAGCCAAGCACAGGCAGCTGTTGGGAGGATGGTCACCAGCACCTGGAGCAGATGGTGCTCCAGGTGCTCCTGGCCAGACCTCATGAGGGTAGAAGGATCATTCAGGGACCAGGGTGGAGAAACTCAGCCAGTGGTTCAGCGACCACCAGCAGCTGGACCATCTGCAGGCCACCATTTCACCAGGAGCAAGGCTCAGCCATTACTTCCCTGAGCTCTTCCTTGCCCGTAGCCTTCAAGACCAAGGGTTGCTGCTGACATTGAGCTCAGCAGTTACTGTTGCTGTTGGCTCATTTAAGCTTAAGTGGGATGGGAAAATCTGCCTCCAGGGAGAAGCTCAGTGGTACTGCACCGGTGTCTGCCCCTCCAGTGGCCCATCCTAGGGCATCTGGGGACGTGTATGAACTTTGAGCTGTATGGGGAGCTAATTTGTCTCCACATCTTTGACAAGTTCGGCCTGTTTCCTTAATGAGCCAAGGATATTTCCCAGAGACCAAAGACCCTGCCAGCCTCCTGAGCAACAGCAGGAACTGCTCTGACCTGTAGCAATTCTGCACAGCAATTACTGTGCGGCTCTTATCAAATCTGTCAGGTGTTTTGCAATGAGATAGCTCTACTGCTAAAACAAATGAGGTATTTTGTTGCAAAATTGCATTTGGGGCAACCGTCAAAGATCACCAAAATTCATGCTGGGCAGCACTTTGCTATTAATATGCAAGGCTTTATCTTTTGGGGTGTTGGTCTGCTCCGAAGCAGCAGGTGTGGAGTGCTCTGCAGTGCAATCTGGGGGCATGAGAAACCTTCATCTTCCACCTCTCGGCAGTCCCCAGCTCTTACCGAAGAAGACAGCCAGCACAGTTGTGTTCCTTCTGGAGGGCAGCCCAGAGGGTCCCCGTGCCACTGCGTTGCTGAGCTGGCGAGCATTGGGCACATGGGGCTCCTGCAGAGCCTGGTAGACACCGTCCGCGTAGTTGGCTGGCAGGAGACGCAGCAGTCGGGCACCTGTGGCACCAGAGCAACATGGTGTGGGCCAGTGGCACCCAACGGATGGGAGCCGTGGTGACAGCAGGGTACTCCAGTGTGTGTGGAGGTACAAGAAAGAGACAAGAGGACGTAGGCAACAGTGGCCAAGAACACACAAGTTTTGGCACCAACACCAACTCCCAGAACTTCTTGCAACACTGGGATCTGTCCTCTTAAAGTGAGGGATCCTGTGTGGGTATGTTCCCTTCCAGTTGTCCTTCTCCTCTCCCTCTGCATCCCCTTTGCTTTCTGGAGATCTGGGGAGCTCAGTGGTGTGCTCCAGGTGATAACTGGAGTGGTATCGAGCTGCCTGTGTTGACTATGCAATCGCATGTAAATATGGGGATTGCCAACACTGTAGGAAACGGGAGAGGGAACAGCCAGAGGTGTGCAGAGACAAGGGAGAAGATGAGAGAGGAACACCCTGGCTTCGCACCCACTGCCTGACCCATAACTGAAAAGCTGGGAGGTGGGGGGTCATTTTTCACTGATGAGCAAGTTTGTTTCAAAAGGCTCTTCACCAGTGTGGTGGGCTTCATTTGATAGAGATCCCTAAAACTGGGGGAAATCCTGAATTTACTGGCTTAGCTTTGGGTTTAGGTTTCTTTCCAAATATTAAGGGCTGACCTGTGTGCTCTGGTAGAGAGAGATCTCATTTGCCAGGACCCACTGGATCTTCCTGACAGGCTTTCATGTCGCACAAATACTCCGTGCAATGTTTGGACCATGACCTTGTCTGCCTCTGACCTGGTGTTGAACACTGCTCAAACTGAATGCTGATTTTGTCTCAAGATGCCATTTCCCAGCTCTGGGATCCCTGACCATCAGTGAAACGCCTGTTGGGAACAGCTGCATCCACCCTACCTCAGATGTTTTGAACTGGCCCACAATGACCCTACTCTGGCCTAATCCAGCACCAGCATGGCCCGCAGATGGTGCCTGGGCAGAAGGGAAGAGTGACACGGCCGTGGCACTGGGGAGAAATCTGGGCTGCTTGGCCCCCTCAGGCTGCTCTAATGGGGCTGTCAGGTGCATCTAGGGATCTACCATGAGTGGCAATGCGAGGGCAAACAGACATGGGAGGTGGCATTGCCTGGTCACCTCCTGGGTTCGGGCTCAAGTGGGAAAGGGTCTCTCTCTCAGTCTGGATGTCAAAGTGCCAGCTCTCCCCATCCCATCGCCCCTATCCTATGGCCTGGCACTCACCCACTGAGCCGCGGCTATGGTGCAACAGGTTGTTGTACCAGCCATCGTAGCGCTGGACCTCCCAGAAGATGTTCTCCTGGGCACCTGGAAGAACACCCACCAGACCCATTTGGTGAGCAGCAAAAAAACGCATGAAAAGAGTATCTCCATTACAGAATTATATTATAATGTTATATTTTCCCATATTCTTTCTGAAACCTTCTGTCCAAACAGGTATTTAGAGAAGTTTTGCCTTTCTTTTGAGGGATAAGGAATGTCTAAGATAATCATAGAATCATTAAGTTTGGAAAAGACCTCCAAGACCATCTAGTCCAACCGTCCCCCTACCACCAATATTACCCACTAAACCATGTCCCTAAGTACCACATCCAACCTTTCCTTAAGCACCCCCAAGGACGGTGACTCCACCACCTCCCTGGGCACCCCATTCCAATGCCTAAACACTCTTTCTGAGAAGAAATTTCTCCTAATTTCCAACCTGAACCTCCCCTGGCACAACTTGAGGCCATTCCCCCTAGTCCTATCGCTAGTTATCTGCAAGAAGAGGCCGATCAAATAAGCAATAATGACCCATAAGCAATAATCGACCCATAAGCAATTCATGCTTATGATCCTGATTACCCCAAATCAAAGTATACAGTTTCTGGCTCCCAGTATAATCCCAAAGGATCTTTGTTTTCTCCTCTCTGTGTCAGAAGTCTTCCCTTACTTCTGACCCCCACATTATCTATGAGAGTCAAGTGAAGGCCTTGACACTGGGGTTATGCTCTCCTGTTTGCCCTGTATATTAAGAATCAACCTTTGCTGATAAATTTATGCCTTGTTTCGTTTCTGTTATTTTTGTTTCGTTACAACACTAGGAAGAAGCTCCATTTCCTGGTTACAAGCTAAGTACACAAATAAAAAGCAGTAGGGGAATCTCCCAGACTGCAGGTTCCACACACTCAGGATTTTGCTCCATTTTCTTATCTCCTCACAAAATGAATCATCCCCACCTCTGACATGATACCCCATGAAACTCCTTTGTTTTCAGGATCTACCCTTGGACTCCCTTCCCAGAAGCTGTCCTTACCCCCAAAATTCCATATCACCAGTAGAACCACAGTCAAACGCAACGTCATCTCAGTAGGCTGCGTTGGCCACTGGGTCCTTGGAAGAAACAATCTGCAAATAAAGAGGACGAGGAACGAGCTGGAGCTAGGCTGCTCCAGGAGGCTGGGAACTTTGACAGACCGTGTTGTCAGCTCCCTCTTGTGGTTTCTACTGCCCAGTGAAACCTCACTGCTGTCACCCATCAGCAGCATCACCCAATTCAGGCTGTGGGAAGGTGGCAGGGGCCGTATGGGAGCCCATCACCCCGGAAAAGCTCTGTCAGGAGGTACCACCTGGCCTGAGATGTCCCTTCTGAACAGCAGAAACAGCTCCCCTGCCTCGGGGTAGCCTCAGCTGTAGGTTCACAATTCATCATCCACGGCAGGAAGATGTTAAGCTCTGCCAACTCAGTTAATAGAAATACACTCTTCCTTACAGAAACAGACACGTTTAAACAGGCAGTTTTTCTGTATGCACATTGTCCCATCCAAACAAAATCCAGCTGTGAGTATGATGGGAACATCCTCAGCATGCAGCCAGGTGCCCCCAGATGTGCTAATACTGCAGTTAAAGAACTCTTGGTCATCCCTGGGTTATCTGCTTGCAAAAGCCTGATGACACTCTCTCAAGACCAGCCATTCTCGTGATGTTTTACCATCTTACTTTCCACAAAGACCCTGAATCCAGAGCAAATGTCATCAGTGGGACCTGAACCTTCAAAGTCCCAGCCAACACCTGACTGAACAGAGAGACTCCAAGCCATAAAAAGCAAAGGTTACATTTTTTTTTGGCCACGAATGCTATAATGGTGCCACTGGCTTTCCATGCACAGGAATGCCAAACTTGGATTTAACTCCAAGGGTTTTCCACTAAATATGGTCTTTGTCCGCTTGTTCTGACACTATGGGTAAGTAACAGCACTGTGGATGTGTATCCAAAGGCTAATATCATTTTGGATGAGCTGCACTGCCAAGAAATGCGAAGATGCACACATTTCTCTGTGTCAAACATCTCTGTTTTTCCTACATTGCTCTGTCACAAGCCATCCTTTTACCTTCTTTTTGTCATTGTTTTAATCAAACCTTAAGAAGCAATGGTTTCAGGAAGGCTTACACATTGCCAGCAGTTCTGTAGGTTTTATCTTTGATTTCCTGGGAATTGCAATGGGGATTTATCACAGGTAATTATCTGTGGGGCAAATTATAACATACAAGTCACTAAATACATTATCCACTTGCCAAATGAAGTGGTTTGAGATTTAAATGTTATCATTTGTGCTCACAGTGAATTGCGTTTGTAAAATTGGATGTTCATTGCCAGGTTATGAGCATAGTGTATAAACTACATTAACTCACTTCCATCAGAGATTTCTGTACCTTTGGCCTTTTGCATTAGAAAGCAAGCCATTTCTCAATGAGTAACATTTCCCTGTTCCTCCTCCTTCACAACAGCTCACCTGCACTCTACAAGTCACAAAGTATTCTTACAGACAAGCCACTTTGTTATCTTTCCGTAACATGGATTTTAAATCTCTGTTGAAATACCTCTGCACCGATTGCATTTTCAGTTCTGGCCTCACCTTCTCGCGCATGGGAGTGCAGTGTCCAGCCCATATCTGGCTCTACGGGAAACATGGGACACCTGCGAAGAGCCGCATGCCCTGAGGTGGCTCTTTCTCACTAGCAAACCCTGCAGTTTCACAACAGCAAAATATATCGGGAGAGCTGTGCGGTGCTTGGGTCATCCTGCAGCTCCTCAGCAGCAAGCACCCCACAAACAGTTCAGGCACAGTCCCTCAGCTATGGCACGGGGCTAACAGCAAGTCTGTGCTACACTGGGGGCTGCTGCAAGCCTCAGAGCTGCTAAGAGTAGCATCAGAGGGTGTCCCCAGACACACAGTGCTGTCCCTGCCCTCCTGAAGCACCCCACTGTGCAAGGGACCGCACAGCTCCTCCATCCCACAGCCCTCTGCTCAGCGTGGTCTTGTGGGCACAAGATTTGGGTTGTGCAGTTGGTGGGCACACAGGCTTAGTGAGTCCCATCCCATAGGAGGAACACAAAAGTTTGTCCAATAGGTGAAGTGTCATGATGCTTGGGACCTCTGCCAGGAGTGGCAGAGCCACCATCATCACATGGGACTTTCTACCAGGAAGCTCTTTCCTGTTCCCTGCTGAAATCAATGTGAAGGGCTGCCTGGCAGGAGACACCCTGAGAAACCAGCAGCAGTTGTGATTTCCTTGTGCGCAGAGGTCCACGCGACCTCCCACGCTGTAGGAAGGGAGCCTCCATAGACACTGCTGGATTTATCTCCTGCTGACCCACAGTGTACAGAGTTGCAACCCCCATCTACAGCTGAAGCGTGAAGGTGAAGATTTACCAAAGTCATGCAGGAAATGTGGGGTGAAGCCAAGACTCAAACCACATCACCATAGTCACAACGTAGCACCTGTCTCCCTTCCCGTTGCTTTTTCTCACAGGGCTCCAGCAGAAAATAATTTTGAAAATTCCCTCTGTCTCTGAGTAAACCTCCCATTTCCTCAACTATGAGAATTACTCTCGATTCAAGTCATGAGACAACATGCCAGTTCTCATTCAGTTCTCCTCTGTCAATGGACAGGCACTGAAAACCCACTTATTGCCTGGTCAAATTCTACACACTGGGGAGTCCTTGGAGATCTTCCAGCCTTGGGTAGAACAAGCCATGGCCAGCATGATACAGTGACAGTGGTTGTCTTTCTCTGAGCAGTAGGTTGGACTATCTTTATGTCTTCCCATGAATTATTTGGCATATCTGCAGTGTGGCTCTCCCAACCAAACCCTAAGAGCCATCTCCCTTTCACAGGAGCACCTCTTCATGGCAGAACTTGGATTGTGCAGGCATGGAGAGACACTGACACCATATCTCCTCTGTCTATCAGACTTTCTCCAGCCATTGCTGGGAACTTCCTCGAAGGCAAGGCTGAGTGACACCAGTCCTTACAGGATATCCTCAAGAAGGGGAAGATGCACATCTGAGCTCGGGGCCCCATGCCCAAAGAAGACAGGCATCCCACGAGCAGCACTCAGCTGTCCCACAGGCTCCTTTCCCATGCTGCAGCTGAGAGCTCCAGCTTCACTTTCCCCACTGTGCTCTCTATGTTTTGAGGACCCATCGCCCGGCTTCTCCAGAAAGAGCCTCCTGCTCTCACATCTGCCTCCAACCCCCCCAAACCACCCAGGGGCTTCCCTGACATAATGAAATGAGGCTGACCTTGGAAGCCCATAGTGCAGCTTGCTGATTGAAAGCTTTGCAACCTTGGATTAGCTCCATAGACTTGTCAAGCTTACCAGGAAGTTTGTAAGGTCTGATGAGCCCTCCAGGCATTGCTGTTCCACAGATTCCCTGTGCTACCTTGGGAAAGGCACTCCTTCCATCTGCACCTAGTGGAGGCAAGCACCAGCTTCTCCAGCCCTGTATTCTCCCATAAGAAAGCAAACCTGTGCCCTATCTTAAACCTGGGTTTTTACATCCCTGAGTATGTTGAAACCCTGCTTCAGAGAGTGCATGCTCTGGCTTCCCCCAGAGCCAGGACCTCCAGCTCCAACTGATCTCAGCAGATTTGGCTCCCCCAGAGTTAGGACTTCATCCTCCAAACATCTCCTGAGCTCTCCCCAGAGCCATGTGTCAGCTGGAACTGTGAACCCCATCAGCATACTGGAGGAGCGGCTGCGCCATGGCAGAGCTAAGTGTGACCATACAGGTAGAGTAGAGCAGACTCAAGTCTGAGAAGCTTAGAGCCTGATCCTTCCAGTCCCTGTTAGTCACAGATTTTTACTGACTCCCTGCTACCGGTGCTGGTGGGACAGGCTGGGGGAATGCCACCTTCCCTCACCAGCCAGCCAGTCCTGGGGTTTGGGAACAGACTGCATCTCTGCAGCCTTGGATGTCATCCAGAAAAACCCAAACCTGGGCACACACTATGGACAATGTTCACACAGGAGCCCGCAGTGTCTCCAGCTCATCCACCTGGGGACTCCCCTGGGGCTAGGTGCCCCGGTGCCACCACAGTGCACAGCAGGGACTCCCTCCTCTGGTGGGACGTAAGTCCCAGGGGGTTCTTACCTGCATAGCCCAAACCCTACGTCCTCAGCCCAAGTTGTCCTATGGCCCCAAACCCTGACATGCAGGGATATTCATGGCTCCATTGCATCCTGCAGGAGGGGGACATGCATGACCCCATCCCACTCTGTCCTCACACAGGCATGGATACATGGACTCCCCAGTTCTCCATGCAGGCAGGGACATGGGTGGTCACAACCCCCTAGTGTCCTATACAGGTGTGTTCTCCAAACAGGCAGGGACACCAGCAGTCCTGGTCCCTAGGTCCCCCATGCAGATGGGGACATGTATCCCCATCTCACCCTGTCCCCTAAGCAGACAGGGACACCAGTGGCCTGGCTGCCTGGTTCCCAGGGAGGTGGGGACATATGACCCCATCTCACCCTGTACCTCACACAGGCGAGAAACATGTGGCCCAGCCCCTTCCATACGCCACACAGCTGGGGACATGCATGGCCCCATCACACTTTGTCCCTCATGCAGGATGAGAGGAGTAGCACAACCCCTTGCCCCCCCACGGGCAACAGCGCGGTAGCCCAAAAAGTGCCACGCCTCTGCAGGCAGCAACATGCACAGCCCTAGCTCCCACTCCCCCACGCAGGGGGAACATGCGTAGCTGCGATCCCCCAGACTCCACACTGACAGGGAGATACATGGAGGTGATCCCCAGGCGCTTCCCCACCCAGGCAGGCACAGTCGAGGCCCAGACCCCCATTGTCCCCATCGACCCCTCACGTCCCCAACACCCCATGCAGGCAGGGACGCGAGTGGTGCTGATCCCCAGCCCCCACCACGCCAGCGAGAACAGGAGTGGCCCCA
>VXAA01001141.1:605392-655098 GCA_013399115.1 Anseranas semipalmata
CACGCGCCCCGCTGCCCGCCACCGCCGCTCCCCGGCGGGGCGCCCCACTGCTGTCCCAACCCTTTCGGAGCTTCGGGGAGGAGCCCTTGCAGCTCCCTGACCCTCTTGAGGGGTCCCGACTATGCGAGGGTGGGAAGGAAAGGAAGACTCTCCATCCTGAATTAACTCAGAAGTTTTTCCTTATCCTGATTTTACCATCTGCCAGGGTGGGAAAGTACAAGGAGTCCCATTTACAGGGGATTGGCCTTGGAAATTTCAATGGGAAATATAAATCTGCAGCCCGCAGCAACCCAATCTAGGATTGCTATTGGCTCTGCTGCAAGGTTCTGGGACTCCTCTGAAAGGTCTCTTCCAGCCTGACTCGTCCTATGACAGGAAAATGTTGTTTCTGTGAGTGGAAACTGCTGGAGTTTCAACAAACTTTCTGCCTCCTTTGTCCTTCTCCCTTATCAGTCCAGAATATTTTAAACAAAAGATAAGTTTCTTTCTTTCTTTTTTTTTTTTTTTAATGTCCAATTCTACTAAATTACTGAGCCTTTCCTTGAAGATGTTTCTAGCCTTTCTGTCTCCATACACCGATAGAGGAGACAACAGGGGCTCTAGGGCTACATACATGCTTCTGCATGGAGGATGCTTTCCAAGGTGCAACAACTTCAATTTCTTCTGTCCTGAGCTGCAGGCCTCAGTTTTCCACTTCAAAGCTGTGAAAATGCCAAGGAACTTGTCTTCTGTGCAGGAGATTCAAGAGAGAAAGATTGGGCAGGCAGCAAGAGAAAACACTATTTCCCTCAGAATTCCCCAAAAAACTGTTGTCAGAAGTGTAGAGGAAATGCAGACATACCTTAATATTGTCTGAATGTTACCATTAGATTAAAAAAGGAAACACTTTTCATGTTATGTTCCAGGTTTTCAATTCTTATGTATTGCTGATCTTTTGATGACTGTTTCAAGTTGCAAAGAGTTGCATTTTGGAGAAAGCTTGTTTGGAAAGCATTCCTTCCCTCATGACATCTTTTGAAGTTTGGACAAAGATATAGTGAAAACAGTGGAATTCAAGCAATCAAGATTTAACTAGTTGTAGTCTAAACTGTTTGCTTATTCCTTCTTTTACAGCCTCTCAAACAGTTTGTGGGCACTTTTGCTGATCTGGGAACCCTGCGGCTGGACTTCAGTCTGATATTGTAACATTGGGACTGAATTACTGCTCCTGCTTGTCAGGTAATCCTAGTAGGAATGGTGATTGAAGGCTGTCCTCTGTGCTTGGCTGTCCACAGAAATATGCCAGAATAGTTATAACAAAGTAACGTGGAACAAGATTTTTAAGTATACTTGATAGCTCTGTTATTCTGGAACAGAGTGTCCAGATAAGATGAGAGCTAGATCAGTTGTGAGCCAGAACATTTCCCTGTAAAACCCAGCGTCTGTTAAACTGTTTGCTGTTATGATCTGGGTTTCCTGACAGAGAATTATTCTGAAACAAAATATTGCTTTATGGATTGAAAAATGACTTCAGCTGCCCCGGTAAATTGTTTTAAGATACTTACTGTAATTGCCACCCACTTCTAGGGATTTGGGAACTGCGCTTTTCTGGCTGAATTGCTTTGGGCTGGATCTTACCTAAAAATATGATTATTACCGTTTTCAGAAAATAAGAATAAAATCAACTCCTCCATGCAAGGACAGAATGAAATTATATTTGGTCATGAGTCATATTGGCTCTGGCATTCCCTGACTTTTGAAGACTTCCCACGGTAGTTACATGCAGAGATGCTATTAAATAAGCAAAATGAAAGGACTAAGCATGTAATCAGTTTTGGTAGAAAAGATCTAACCCAGAAATGGGGGAAGTTCTGTAATTGACAGAACTAAAGTGTTGGTGGGAGATCAAAGCAGTCTTTTGGAATTGCACAGTTCGTCTACCATTTGACCTTGTGTAGCTCAGTCTCCTATAGCCTTCAGATTTGCTCCTGATGCTTACGTGCTCCAGTGCCTTCCATTCTTGGACCCACGTCCCAGGTCCACAGGTTGCTTCTGTCCTCTTGGGGCCCCTCTGGACCAAGCATAGAAACAGAATGCACTTTGCTACTCCCGAGATTGTACTTTGCAGTTCCTGGGGAAAAACCTCCTTGAGGAGAAGTGATGGAAATGGAGATGGTGGGCTTTGCTGTGCTTGGTGATTGTGCCCCTGGCTAGGATAATTTTGCTTCTGTGAAGTCAATGTTCTCAGTGGTTCATTGTCATTTTGGAGGAACACTGCATGTGCCAGCTTGGAGGAGCGGCGGTTGCTGGCTTGTAGACTTCCTCGAAGAGCATGCCACAAAGTGGCAAGCCCTGGCCACATCCGGGGAAAGACCTGGCTCTGTCTGGGGAAGAGCTGCTTGGCAGGTTTCTGGGTCTGGGCTGCTCCTCAAGCTGCAGCAGGACAGCAGCTTGTGGTTCCCCACGCAGCCACAAACCCCTCAGGCTGGCTAAGCCCTGACCCAAGCACTTCCTCTCCTCCCCTGAGGGCTTTGGGTGGCATGTTTCTCTGCTGGGAAGTATTTCATCGTGCCTATTTCCTTGCAGTGTCACATTTCCTTGTCCCTCTGGGGAGTTTTGAGGTGAACCTCCCGCAGCTGGTTATTCCAGAGCTGAGCTGGAGCTGGTGACCACAGGCTCAAGAAGTGAACGAGGCAGTGTGGGCCTCCGCTGTGACCAGCCTCTCTCCCACAGGCTCCTGGAGGTGCAGAATGACTCTCTTCAACGGCGTCTACCCCTTCTACCCGCAGCAGAGGAAGCCCTTTGTGTTCGATGTCAGCACCATCATAGTGATTATTGTCTTCCTGACGTTCGCTTCCAGTTTCCTGCTCATCATCCCAGGCATCCGTGGACGGGCGGTGCGTGACCCTTCTTCCTGGAGACAAGCACCCACTCCCCACGTTTTGGATGCTGGGAAACTCCTGGCTGGTTTGGGGTGAGGCGGGAGGACAGCCAGGCACTGTTCCTCCGTGCCTGACGTCCCACCTCTCTCTACACAGAGGCTGTACTGGATGCTCCGGGTTCTCCTCAGCCTGGTGGTGGGAGTGGTGATTGTCGGTAAGTGCTGCGCACCCCTTCAAGGGCGGGCCTGGGGCAGGATTCGGCCCTGGGGCAGGGTCTGTGTCTGGGAAGTGTGAGCTGGTGATCACAGCTGTGGCTTGGCAGAGGCTGGTTGCCCTACCCCTGCTATGCAAAGCAGTGATGCAGCTTCTTGGGTGGGCTCCCCCACCACTTGCACAGGGGCTGAGAGCACTTGGAGGTGCCTGTGCTTGCTTCTGAATCAAGACGGCGCTTTGCTTGCTCTAACTGCACCGGGGAGGTCAAACAGCCCCACATTCCTCCAGCTGTGCAAGCCCTCCTGAGCTGCCTGGTGCCGAGGGAGTGCAGATAAATAGCTCAGACTGCGACCGGGCGAAATTGGAGGGTGAAAGGAGCCTTGCAGTGATGTAGAGAGCAGAACAAAACAAAATACAGTCAGGATGGAAGTGGGGGGTAAAGACTTTCAAAGGAGCAAGGCAGGAGCACACGAAGGAGAGTATTTGATTGAGCAGAAACCAGGAAATCTTCTGTAATAAATAGGACTGACAGCTGGAACCTGCAGGGTCCAGGCTGTGGGCATTTCAAATTTGGACAGGGCTACAGGGTGTAAGAGCAGCAGTGAGGGGAAGGAAGATGACGGGTGGGGGAGATCAACCAGTCCTGACCCTAAATCAAGGAAACTCTCCAGCTTTAAAGGACAGGGCAGATTACGAGACTGCTTGGAGCAGGATGATGAAGCACAGCCTAACTGACAAACCCCAGTTCGACTCGAGAGTAGAAGCAGATAACCAGGCTGTGACCAGCTGCGTGACTCTGCTGCCTGACAAACGGGTTACGGGGCCCAGTCTGGCATGCGGTGGTCACCCTCCACCTGGGGGTGTCCAAGTGCTGGGAGATGCCACCAGAGCTGCCCAAGAACACGGTGTCAGGCTGCAGCTGGCAGAGGGGTGGAGATCGCGGCTTGCTCCACAGCCTGAACCAGTTCAGCCCTTGCTCAGCTCTGGAGAGCCATCCAGCGCTGCTCTCGTTACAAGGATGCAGCCAGGTGCTGCTTGGGCACACAAGAGGAATTAATTGTTTTAAAGCCAGCGTCAGGATTTCTGCAGCTAGAAAATGTTCCTACAAAGCTGCTACCGGATCAGTGCTCTCACAAGTTGATTCAGCAGCTGAACTTATTTTCAGGCAGGTTTGAACGGTCTCATTCAGCCTGAGATTCAGTCATCGCCTTTACTTTCAACTTATATCATTGCTGGAAAATTAAGTCCACTGCAAAGTGAAAGCGTTTCAGAAAAGAAAAGGTTTTTTTTTCCCCCAAAAAACTATACCAAAAATGGTTCAAATTTTTCTTTCTCTCTCAACCGGAATGACCAGCAAAAGCTGTGATGGCACTTGCCACTTCTCCCCACCACCTCTATTTGACAAAAATTCTAGTGAATTTTTACTATTCACTGATAGTGCTATCTGCTGCTTACTAGGGAGCTTAATAATGGCAAAGAAACTCACCCCTGTTCCTGAAGCTGAGGAATGGGCTCATTTCCGAGCCCTGTCCTTGGGGGCTGTGGTGCTTGCCATGGCGGGGAGCTTGCAGGGAAGTCCTGAAGATGATGTCTAAGGAGGAATCGGGTCTTGGGGTTCGTCCCTGGGGATCTGAGCTCCCCCCCCTCCGGGACCAAGGGAGTGGATGCTCAGCAAGAGGAGGACAAGAGCTCTGCCAGGGCGTGGGAGCTGGTTGAGGCACGTCCTTATGGCTGAGTCATCTCTCCTGCCCTTCTTACACTCCCTTGCAGTGCCACAGTGGGAACACAGCAACTTGTGCTCATCCCAGGTCCACCTTGAGCACAGCAAGGCCTGAGACCAGCCCTTCTTTAACCCCACTTTAATTTTTTTCTGGCAGCTGTCCAGTTCACGGGAGACTGGGAGAGCGGCTGGGTGACAGCAAACACCTCCTACAAGTCCTTCAGCCGTGTTGTGGTGAACGCGGACATCGGGCTGCACGTTGGCCTGGCAGGGGTGAATGTCACGCTGGTGGGTGAGTCTGATGTCCCTGTCTGTAGCTCTGGAGCAGCCATAGCAATGGGAGGTCTCCAAGTGCTTTGTGGATGGCCTTGGTTTTATGGGAGGCTCCCAAGCCACTGTTGTCACTGGTTGCCTGTGCTCCTGGCTGGCAATGCCCAGGCTACTGGGCCACAGAAGGACCTTAGTCTTCCTCCTCTGGCAGGAAACCCGGTGAATCAGGTCAATGAGACCATCAGCTACAACGAGCACTTTGCCTGGAGCTTTGATGCAGACTACGACCACAGCTACAGCGAAGGCCTGGAGAGGGGGCTGCCCAGCCCCATCCTCTATGTGGCGGAGAAGTTCACCACAGAAAGCCCCTGCAACATGCACAGGCAGTACCGCATCTCCGGCCACTACGCATCGGCCACCCTCTGGTGAGCTCTTCTCTGCTGGTGCGGGCAGGGGAGGTACAAGGACATGGGAAGGGCTTTTCTGCCTTGTTCCTAGGCCTGTGAGGGTGGTGAGTGGTGGGTGGTAATTGGAAGCTGCCATGAGGAAAGCCATGTACGTAAAGGGGGCTCTCTGAGGTCTGCTGTTAAACCAGGGGCCCTGTAGGCCCTTTGGGGTGAGCAGATGGGAGGGATGGTCCTGGTTCTCTCCCCTGGTGAACTCCACCAGAACTAGGCAGGATGCAGGAGGGAAAGAAACATGGTACAGATCCCTGCCGTGACGTGGTGATGAGGGCTGGGGCCTGTACCCATGAAGGGTGTTGGAGCTGCTGTCCTTAGTATCCCAGAGAGGCCCATGGGCAAGCACAGAACTCTCCCATCCCCATCCATGAGAGTATTTGATGTCTGGGATGGGACCAGATGAGGAAAAGTTGATGATGCTGTTGTTGTGGAGTGATCTCAACTCTTTAGCTGGATCTGCTGGGCACAGTGCATCTCACTGGGCACATGTGGCTGCTCACCTGGGCTGAGGAAAGGCTGGTCCACAGCTCTCAGGAGATGGTCCCCTTTACCACCGGTTGTGGATGTCAGGGGCCATTGCAGTGGTGCTCTGGGTTTGAGAGCAAGGATGCAGAAGCTAGGAAAGGGGCCTGGCAGTGTCAAGAAGCAAGAACCTCTGGCCCACAGCTGAAGGCTTCCCCTGTCACCCAGCTCCTGAGACAAGTTCAGAGCTGCTGCAAATGGCTTATACCTACTTCTGCAACGATCCCAGTCCTGTGTACTGCTCTCTGGGGTCTACCCTGCACCACACTTGGGAGCACAGGGAGCTGAGGTGGTCTAGATATGTGCAGTGGCACCCGTGACCTCCTGAAGGCTCGTGCCATCTGTAGGCTGAGCAGTGTGAAGAGGAAATCTGGGCTTCTGCCTTCTGATGTAGCAGTGTGAGCATTGCACACCTGCTTCCTCAGCCTGGGAAACCAGGGGTCACTCCAGCCTGCCCACAGAGATTCTTGGCCTCATGCAAGGCAGCCAGGACCCTAGATCTCTGCTGCCACATGGAAATCCTCATGTAGAGCTTCCTAGTCTGTGGCACTTGCACATCTTATCCACCGGTCTTCTCTTGTTTCCAGGGTGGCCTTTTGCACTTGGCTCATCTCCAACATGCTCTTCTCCATGCCTGTCCTAGTCTATGGAGGCTACATGGTCCTGGTCACAGGGGCTTTCATAATCTTTTCATTGCTCTCCTTCTCCACTGTGAGGAACTCACTAATGTGCCCGATCCAGTTTGGGACTGCATCCCTGCTCACAAGCTATGGGGGATCTTTCTGGCTCACGCTAGCAATTGGTAAGTACTTCAAGCTACAACAGGGCTCACCACAGAGTCCTTCTGGGTGTGCAAGAGTTCCAGAGCTCTCCTCATAAATGGAGTTGAGGGAGCTTGGGGAGTGCAGCCCAGTGGAGGCTCACCCTGTGCCTTGGCACAACAGCTCCCAATAGAGATATGGAGAGGGCTGGCAGAACTGGAACACCATCCCTGTCTTAAGGGTGGCGGAGGGATTTTTAATCCCTAAATTGCAGCAATGCAAGGAGTTGGGGATCATAAGCCTGGGATTTAAGAGCCATACTTGTTTTTTATGATGCTCAGCACAGCAGCTGAAGCCACCTCATACATTAGAAGGCCATCTTCCATGAGAGAAGGTATTGTCCCACAGTAGGGGGCCATCAGAGTAGGATGTGGGGTTGGAAATGTGCTGGTGTTTACAGGATTGCTCTCAGAGAGCACGTTGTCTTCCAGGCTTGCTCTGTTTTGTGGCTGGGATCACTGTTGTCGCACTGCACTACTTCAACTTGGACCTACTGAAAACTTTCTTTGATCTCCATGAGGGCAGAGCAGAGGACTGCCAAGAGATGACCGAAGTGTACGTCAACCCTCAGTTCATGAGCAATGCACAGTCTCCTCCTCAGCCCTCCAGAATTAGCCCCAATGGCATCTAGAAGAAAGTTTTTCCTACTCCTTCCCTGAAGGGGGGCCCAAGAAGGCAGAGCACAAACCTTTCTTGGTGTCTCCTGAGACCCATCTCCATGTCAATCTACCTTTAAAAAGTGCATAAGTCCATGTTGGGATGGGGACTTGCTCAGAAACACCTTTGCAGATTTTATCTCCCTGATTACCCTCTCTGGGAAAAGGGCAGGCTTTGCCAAGAGCCAGCAGGCTGCAGTTAGAGTAGCTCAGATCTCCAGCAACTTGAGCTGCACGTTCACCTGGGAATCTCTGTCCCAAGGAGAAATGCCCATTCCTGCTCCATGCCTTGCTATGGCTTGGTGCAGGGAGTCTCTGGTGGCCAGTTCCCACACCAGAAAGTAAGTTCTCTGGTGAGACTTCTCATGGGGAGCACTCACGACTCCAAAAGCCAGAGATCAAACCTGTTCAGTTTTTCTTTCCCAAGCACTGACATAGATCTTTCTTTCCCAAGCACTGATGTAGACTGTGTAGACCTTTAGATGTCCCCAGGAAAGCCAGGCACAGACCCAAACTCCCCGAAGCTGGATGCTGCATGAGCTAGAGTACAAAAGCTGCTCCAAAAATAAAGACTGAGTAAACATTTCATGGAGCTTGCCAGGGGGGATGTGGTGATGTGATTATTTTCACTTTCAAACTTGGGCTTTATTAGGTGAGAACTGTAGCCTAACATGGGCCAAAAAGATGCCACAGGGCAGACAGGAGAGGGAAGAGTGAAATTACACCCGTCCAGCTGGCGCACACTTGGGCTGGCTGGGCTTACCACGAAATGCGACCCTGAGTCAGATCCAGCCTGCTAGTCGCTACAGTGAGAAACAAAGTGCATCAAGTTGCATAATTACAAATAAAAGATGGGCTCAGGCACCAAATCCACCAGTCTCATGAGGTCTCCACAGGCACATGCAAGGAGATAGCCATATCTGGATGCTGAGTACCTGGACAGCTTTAGTCCAGTTAATTGTAAAAGACATAATTTCAGTATTTTGACTTTTTCTTCCTGAGAAAAGACTCTTGCTGTTAAGTTAGACTACTTATGCCTTTCACATGATGGTTGCGTTGCTTTAGTGTGATTTGTTACTGGCAAGAATTATTATTTTTAATAATTTTTTATTAAAAACTACTTCTTTGATACACTTCTCTGGGCACTTTCTGGTTTCTTCAGTGGGGGCTGTGGGGCTTGTCTGCAGGCAAATGCTTGTGAGCTCCCAGCAGTGGCATCCTTCCCATGGGGGGTTGCCCTGGAAGAGGCACCCCCAGGAAGGATGAGACTCATTGGCTCGGATCAAAGTGGGCCCCTGAGAAAACCCTTATCATCTGGAGCAGCATGCTACAGGGTTGTAGGAGAACCTCAAAAAGATTTTAACTAGTCGAGGTGGAGGATGAAAGCCAAAAAACAACAAAACTCCCTCAAGAAAAGGAGGATGCCTTCTGAAGTCTTTCATTCTTGAGTACAGACATATCAGGTCTGGAGGCATTGCGGGAAGATGCTACAACCAAGCACAAATTATCGGGACTGCTGTGGGAGAGATCCTGTGTCCCAGAAGCACAGGAGGCTGAGGAGCTTCCTGTCTGTCCTGCCACCACATCTGGCACCCTCCTGGGGGCTGCAGCATTGAGCACATTTCTGTTCCGCTCAGGGATGATTATTTTGCCTCGCTATGTATTGTCATAACAGTTTGTTCACGTGCATCATGAGAGCTGTGGTTGTGTGGCCCCTGGCTTGTGCTGCCAGGACCTCCTCTGTCCATCACAGATCCTGTCTCAGTTTCCTGGCTGGACTGAGCTGCTGTTGGACAAGATGTGAAGCAATTGCCAACAAAGCTCTGGCTCTCATCCTGGGCTGTTTCTGGCTCCATGCTGCCCAGATCGGGCCCATTGGCTGGAGGGAACCTGGCATCTCACCAGATAGCCAGTGCCAGGAAATGGAGCAAACACCATAAGCATCTCAGAGAGCACAGTCTGGGGCTCTGTGAGGACAGTGGTCCCCATGCCTGGAGGCACTCAGTGCCCCAGGGCACGCAGCCGTTGTGCCACCTAGCAGGCACCAGAGCTGCCTGCTACCTGGCTGCAAGGAGGAACACACTTGAATTTCAATTCAATAAGTAAAAGGTTTTTGTTGCACCTTTCATCTTTAGGCTGAAGCATCTCCTAGTAGACACTTTTGGGAATGTCCTGGTTGAGGTCTCCCAAACCCAAGGAGTTCAGCTCCAACCTCTTTGTAAATGCCTCTTGGGTCCTTGAAGTCCTCATTGAAGGGTCTTCCATCTGGAGTGGGGGTGAGAGAAGTTGCCATGCCTAAGCATCCCTTCCCTGAGGGCCTGCCCCATGGTGGTCCCTCTGCAAACCTCTGCTAGGCTGGTGATTGTTCCCATCAAGATATCCTCATGTCCAGGGTCTCTCCAGACCTCCCATATCCCACCTGCTTATTTGCCTAAGGATGCTCTGATACTCTTCTTACCAAGTATCAACTTGCCCCTATTGCCCTGAGCTGACTAGCCGTGGTCAGATGTCCCATAGGGGGCCACAAAAAGGCTCTGCCTGTGACTTCTTCCCTTTCCTATGACCACCATGTCAAAGGAATGGTGCATCCCCAGCCCCCCAGCCCTCAGAGGGCCTCCTTTATTGACAGACAAGAGAAAGACTGGGTCCAACTTATTTTACTGAGACAGAGGGGAAAATAAGTGAGTACAAAACAGAAAAAAAAGTGTTGCACAGAGTTAGAGGAAGGCAAACCTGAAATGCATTCCCTCCCCAGCATCCCTGCATGGCCAAGATACCTGCTTGCTGCTGGTATCTGGGAGGGGGTGGCCACATCCACCTTGGGTCTGCAGGATTCCAGCTTTGCATGCCCCATGACAAGCCCATTTCCACAGTTAAGAAGGATGAAACTAGCCTCCCTGATGCTCACCTCTGGCAAATTGATTACAGCCACTCTCTGGGGCACTGTAGCACCTCCATTCCCATCTCATCCTCTCCTTCCCTCCCACCGAAATGTTTTGTCTTCCTTTTAGAGGGCTGCAAGAGTGCTGGTAATGCACATTTTGTGACCATTGATGACGTTTCTGCCTTTGACACCTGATGTGTGAAGCTGCATGCAGAGCTTTGCACAGAGCCAGGAGAGGGGAGTAGGGTGGGAAGGTGGTCCTTTGCCCAGTCCTGGCTCTTTTTAGGGCAGGTAGACTCTTTGATGGTTTGATGTTCCTTAGTGATCCAGCCATGATCCAGCCTCCTAGGCTGCTCACAGGCTTATGGTTTGTGGCGTTTATAAGCACTGTAAGAAGCAGGAACCAACCAACCAACTCCCTGGCTGCTCTCCTTCCAGCCCATTGTGTAGCCCAGCATGTCTCTGACCCACTGCCCATGAGCCTCAGCTGTGGGGTCTGAATGTGTCTGAAATCCCAGATGCCTCCAGAATTTGGTAACTCCAACATTCAGGATGCTTCCAAGGTTTGGGACCTCCAACATCTCACTAAATCATGGACCTCCTTGCCAACCCATCCTTCACTCCAGACCAAGAGGAGGTGCTCAATATACTGGGTACCCTGGTGAACACAGCTCTGCTCGCTCTTCCTGCCTGATGATGGGAAGAGCATCCCTGGCCAGAGTGGGCTTCTTGGAGGCCTTTGGGGTAATAGTGCTAACGGGGGTGCTCTGCTTCTCCTTTGGTTCATATTTATGCTTCTGCAATTATTTGGTTTCTCTCTAGTTTCTTCCAGTTTAGCTTCCACATCTTAGGGAGGGCTCCCAGGCTTTGTTGGGAATGGATGGACTAAATGGAAGGGCAGTAGCCTAGTGTCTGTAACTGGACAGCCAGGGACGGGACAAGGATTCACCTCACCCCAAAATCTCTTTCAGCTGCTAGGNTTTTTGAGACACCTTTCCAGATTTGGATATTCTTGTCTTGTATCTCTTCCCACCTCGGCTCCTGGGGGTTGGACCTGAACGTGGATTCAGGGGGCATGTCCTCAGTCTTTGTCCTCTTTTTTCTGCCACCCCACACTGTGCCTTAGAGCTGGGTGGCCGTCACCTCGCAAAGCTCGCCCAGGGGGACCATCAGGACATCCTGCTCAGAGGAGCTGGACTCAGCTGGCGGGTAGGATTTGTCCCACCTCTCTGCTTCTTCTCCCTTTCCCTCATCCAGGTTAAAGACAAGCTTCAGCTTCTGTGGCCGCATGGAGTTGAGGATGATCACGCCCAGCCCCAGCAGCAGGCACAGCAGCCCTGAAACACACAGCGTGGAGAGACGCATTGGCCCCTGTGCTTCCTCCTAATGTGCCCCATCCCCATCCAGACCCAGGCCTGGGAATGGAGGTCAATAGCACATGGCATCACCTGGGAGGTCAAGGGAACCTTCCCACAGCACCTCCACATCTGGACACTGCTGTTAGTTTGGGCACTCCGGTACAAGAAAGAAGTCAATAAACTGGGACAGAAGGCCCAGACAGCTGGAGCTGTAGGCCACCATGTATGGGGAATGGCTAGAGGAGCTGGGCTTGTTTAGCCAGGAAAAGAAGAGTCTTCAGGGGGACCTAATTGCCACTTTCTGCTACTGAACAAGAGCCAGTCTCTTCTCAGAGGTGCACGGTTGCAACATGGGAAACTCCATCTTGATACAAGGAAAAAATTGCTCTCCATGAGTGGAACAGCCATGGGACAGGTTCTGAAAGGCAGAGGGGATCTTTATCCATGGGGATACCAACCACCAGACTGAACAAGGCCCTGGACAACCTGATGTGGCTTTGAGGCTAACCCTACTCTGGGCAAGGGCTGCATGAGAGATTCCCGAGGGTCCTTCCAGCCAAGGTCTTTCCCTGACTTTGTGATTCAGGACTTTCATAGCACTTCCCAGGGCACACCTCCACACAGATAGCTTTGGCCACTCAGATGAGAATGGACGAAGTACTGTTGGGGCATCATTGCTGCAGGGAGCCCCAGGAGCAAGCTGAGCACTCACCTGTTGCTAATGTCAGCCAAAAGGATCCACCGTAACCTGTTTTGAGAGAGGCTGGTCCAAACTGGATGGGACACTTTGGGGTGTTCCTCGCAGTGGCAAAGAAGAGCAGTGAGAAGAGCATCAGTGCGCCAGTGAGCAGGAGCATGTAGCCACCATAAAGGAGGATGGGCATGGAGAAAAGCAGGATGGAAATGAGCCAGGTGCATAAGGCCATCCTATGAAAGGACCACAAAACAGAGCTGCAGGTGTCATACTTGGGCATGACGCTTCCTGCAGTGGTGGAGAATGCTCTCCATGCCTGGGGACATTCCGCATTGAACTACGCAAGGCCCCGAGCACCCTGGTCCGGCTTTGATACCAGCCCTGCTCTGAACAGGGGTCCTCCAGAAGTCCCCTCCAAATTAAATCTTTCTCTGATCCTGTGGTCCTTGATAACTGGCCAACCCCGGGTGGTTCCCACCTATTTGAAAGGAGAATGGCAGCAAGGGAGACCTTTGTAAGAAGAACCACACAAGAAGCTCTGCCCACCTCTGATTCAGCATCTGGAGTGAACCCAGCTCCCAGCCCTGCCCTGTGCGTAGGGTTTGCATTGAGCTCACTGGGGAGGTGAGAAATTGTTCTGATTCCAAGAACAATAATGAAGAATACTTGTACATCAACTTCCCTGCCTTGAAGTAACTCCCTTCTCAATAGTAGGAAGGTTTGGGCATGGCCAGTTATTTTTGATAATGAAGAAGGAGATGTAAGCAGGGGCTGGGTGCTGGCACCCCTGCGACCTGCAACATGAAGCTGCCTGTGCTATCCTTTAGATGTTGCAGAACATTTTCACCAGCTTGATGCATTAGGCTGGGGGAGATAGATAAGGACTAGTGGGGAGATGGCCAAGCATGGGCATGAACATCCCTAATTCTGCAGAAGGGAGGGTGCCTGAGACCAGCCAAGGCTTTGGCGTGGCCTTCCAAGGACGAGGGAGGCTCCGTCAAGCACTCTCTGCTCTACTTGATTCTTTCTACCTCCCCACTGAGCAGAGATAAAACTGACCTCTTGCTCCTCCTTACCACAGTGTGATGGATGCGTAGTGGCCGGAGATGCGGTACTGCCTGTGCATGTTGCAGGGGCTTTCTGTGGTGAACTTCTCCGCCACATAGAGGATGGGGCTGGGCAGCCCCCTCTCCAGGCCTTCGCTGTAGCTGTGGTCGTAGTCTGCATCAAAGCTCCAGGCAAAGTGCTCGTTGTAGCTGATGGTCTCATTGACCTGATTCACCGGGTTTCCTGTCAGAGGAGGAAGAATAAGGTCTTCTCTCAGCCTTGGAGGCAGCTCCAAGATTTCCCAGTACCACAGGACCAGTACCTGGGTGCACAGTGGCCAAACGTGTGCCCAATCCCTTCAGGCTGCAATACGCACTCACCCACCAGCGTGACGTTCACCCCCGCCAGGCCGATGTGCAGCCCGATGTCCACGTTCACCATGGCACGGCTGAAGGACTTGTAGGAGGTGTTTGCTGTCACCCAGCCGCTCTCCCAGTCCCTGGTGAACTGTATGGCTGTAAAGACTGGACAGGTTAGCCATGGCCTGGTGACCAGACATGTAGTGACAACGTATGCTGGAAGGACCTGCCGTGACTGTCACCATGGCCTGAACACCATTCCAAGGGCAAGACCCGGGCTGTAAGCCTGGCTTGTGAGCAGAAGCATGTCCTTTCCCCAACACCTACCCATGACCCCAGGAGCCCCTTTTGGGATGGTTTCTCCCCATGCCCAGCTCAGCCCCCAGCCCTACAGGCAATGGGGTGGTTTGTGGGCACCATCCAGGCACTGGTCCTCCTCTAAGTACCTGCCAGTTTGTCTGGGTCCCCTGGCAGATGGCAGCAGGCATTCAGTGACTGTCCTAGAGGTGCTCTGTGCATCTGACCACCCACCTTCAGAGAGGAGACAGCTGAGTGCCTGTGACTCCCACCACTTGCTGATTGCCCTGCTGGAGCCAGGTCCTGGGCACGGGAATGGGTTGGTCTTCCCTGTGAGCTCATCCTGCAGGCTGGACTTGGCTGCTCCATTCACCCCCCACCCACCCACCTTGCTTCTCCATGCCCCACATCTTGGGCATCCTTGCTCTTCCCCACCTGGCTCTGAGTGCCCTGGGACCCCTGTACTCACTGAGGACCACTGCTCCGATGAAGAGGCCCATCACCACCCGCAGGAGCCAGAAGAGTCGCTGCAAGTGGGAAGCAGAGTTGGGGACAGGTCTCAGGGTTTGTGACCTGGACTTCAGCTCCAAGCAAGTCCCACCAGAAATGGGTCCATCCCTTGCCTGGGGAGCCACACCACGGGCTCTGTGGGTGGGTAGGACAGGGGAAGGACCCATGGCTTGGGCATCCTTTCTATGGTGTGGGGACAGCTGGGGGGAGAAGGCAGCAGGGAGGTCAAGGCAGAGCAAGAAGGTCCAAGCAGCCCATTTGGGAAAGCCGTGCCATTCCCTTTCTGGGAAGGATGGAGCCACTCCCTTTAATAGTCCTGAGCCGAAGTTTACATGTTTTGATGTGCTGGCAGCTGGCCACAGCTGGAGACAAAAACAGCTGAGGTGGCTCCCGGGTGGGAAATGCCTCTCCTCCAGGCTTGTGATGTGGGAGCGGTGGGGTCGGGGCGAGGTGGGTTTGCCGTGCATCCCCCTTGGTTTTGGCAGAAGGTGCTGAGGCATGCACAGTGCACACCGCCTGTTTTTCTGTGGATTCGGGAAGGTGGAGCAAGCTCTTTGTGCCTCACCCAGTGAAATCATTCAGGCTAAATCTAACCAAGAACTTGACAACCTCAGATCTGGGCTGCTTGTAAATTTGGGATGGTGAAGTCTGGCTTCTCCAGCATGGGAGTCGGGCTGGAGCTCATCCTCATGGCTTGTTGGAGATCCCACAGCCCTGGCCATCAGCAGGTCCCTGCCCCATGGGCGCATTTGCTCCCCAGGTCTGTTGTGGAGGCAGGGAAGGAGGCGGCAAGTGGGGTGCATCCAGCATGGGGCTGAGCTCCCCCAGCCCCTTCACTTACCCCCTTTCCTCGGATGCCCGGAAGGATGATGATGGAAGTGGCCAGCGCAGAGAGGAAGACTGAGGCGATGACGACCCAGGTGGTGTTGAAGGGGAAGCAGGCATTGGTGCGAGGGTAGAAGGGGTAGGAACCATTCCACAGCGTCATCCTGCTGCCTTGGGGGGTGGAAATCAACACTGAGAGCCCCCAGGAGCACATCACTGCTGGAGGCATCTGCTGCCTGTGGTTCCCCGGACCCAGCCTGCCCCACAGAGCCATGTTCTGCCCCTGTCCCTGGGGGTTGTGCCCCATCCCCAGTGCCCACCTCCAGGGAGAGAGCTGTGTGGGGGCTCAGTGCTGTGCTGGTCCTTCAGTACGGCTCTGTCTGCCCCTCCCTGGTCTCTGTACGGGGGAGAGCACCTCGATCCCCCACCGTGAGCATCACCACCTTGCATCTGGGTATGCGTTCAAGCATCCCCCATGGGACCCCTCCAACTCCCCAGGGCACATCCCAGAGCAAAGCAGGCTCAGAGCTGCAGGGGTTTCTGCTGCAATGCCTCGGTGTGTCCCCAGAACTGGACAGCAAGATGCATACACATCGCTGGACCTTCTGCTCACCTCCTCTGCTTGTTCTCTACCCTTGGTCTCTTGCCTGTGCTCCCGCCCTGTGCCGGGCTGGATTCTCATAAAAAATTCCAGCTTCTGCTTGTGGGTGCTGGGGGCACTCAGTGCGTCAGGGCTGCTCCTCTCTAGGTCCCAGATGGAGGCAACCCCAAGGGAAAAGGAATAACCCAGAGGCAACGGAGAAGCTGCCCTGCCTCTATCCCTGCTGCCAACCCTGCATCCTCAGAGCTGGCTGGAGGCAGCGCCGTGCCACGGCAAGCAGAGAGCTCAGAAAACAAGCGCGCCGTCGCCGTTCTGGTCAAGGCGTTTGGCCAAGACGCTGCCCAACGCCCCTGGGTGGTGGGTGCTATCCAAGCAGCAGCTGCAGAAGCACCCGCACGCCCCTTCCCCGCGCCGAGCCTACCTCTGCCGCGACCGATGCCGGAGCGCCTGCTGATCCCCAGGGCCGGCTGCTGCTCGGAGGTGCTGCCTCCCGCCTGCCCACGCTGCCTCCCGGGGCTGCGGGCGAGAAGCCAGCCTGGCGTGTTTCTTCCAGCAGTTTTTTGTGGAGCCCGCCTCCTCCAACACTCCTGCCAAGCCCCAGGACAGGTAGGAGACAAGGGAGTTAGGGGCTGGCACGGCGCCTTGTGGCGTTGCAGAAGATTTTCCTCTACATTTCCTGTGGAGCGGTAAAAAGTCCAGCTGTTTTTTATGGCAGGAAGACACTGGGGCTGCCAGGCTCCTCGGGAGGGCAGCAAAGGTCTTCAAAGCCCCCATCTGCATTGTCCAGTGAAGCATCCTGGCTGAGAACATTTCGCATGGTTTGTAGCTGCATGATTTCCTCATTGACCATGCTCCAGACTCCATCCCCGGGGGGGTTCCCAGGAAGGTCCCAGCCAACCTCTTGGTCACCAGCAGCTGGTGAGGGGACCAGCAGAGAAGTGATGACAGCTCTAAAGGGGCTCCAGCCCCTTTTTGCAGAAGATGCTCAGATTACTGAACTGGGAGCAATATGGAGATAATGGAAATCCAAGCTTTGGGTGTTGGCTCTCATTCTTTGGCATTTCAGTTGGCCAAAGAAAGTTGTGTTAATGAAGGTAGGTCCCAGCATGGAAGAAACATTCTCCTGAGCCCATCTGGGGGCTTCCCTCCAAAGCTGGCAACATTCCTGCTGTCCATCCCTGGGGTGGGAGCTCCATGTCTCCTCTGTGCCAGAGGCTCTCTCAACAGCCGGAGCTTTGAGACAGACTGGCGCAGCATGCTCATGGGCATTTCTTTTGCTCTGTCCCAGCACTTTACGGTGATGGATGGCCTGGCTGGGTGCCCTGAAAAGCTGTACTTCCAACCCCCTTGGCGGAGGGAGGTGAAAACCTTGCCTTGTTTTTTAACAAGTTCATGCCCAGCAGAAAATGAGGCATTTCTGGTCAGACTTTGCCATTTCCCCTCAAGTCCCAGACTGTTGCTACCCAGTCTGAACACTGAATCCCTCCCTGGCGGTTGCTTTGAAAACAAAAAAGAACAAAGGGATGGCAAAGGTGACGTGGCTGGGAAACACGTGCAGAGCTGTGCTGCAGACGTGTCTGCTGGCGCAGGCAATGCCTGGATGTGGAGTCAGCTCCAACTCCAGAAGCATCTGCTAAGCCGAGGGAGATGTGGACTTCACAGCAAATGGTGCGGGTGCTGGGGGGGTGATCGCTGGAGTTTGGGGCTTTGGGCCTCTTGGAGAGGTGTGGGAGAGGGATAACTGAGGAGATGCCTGGTAATCGCCAGGCTGAGGTTAATTAAGTGGGGAAGATGCAGCTACGGGAGGTGAAGTGAAACATGGTCTCACCAGGAGTTTGACCAGCCCTCGTTGCACTCCCTGGAGCTGGGAGTAGCAGCAGAGGGGTGAACTCTGCTTGGCCAAACCAACAGATGGGGTAGCCTGGGGAGGAGATCAGGGTGATGTGGTTATTGTGCTGTGCATGACACTCATGTTTTTTGGGGAGATGCCAAAAATGGGGTGGGGGACAGTTTCCCTCCTTCTCTATGGGAGGTGATGAAGTGCCCAGCATTTGGGTGCAAGGACGCTGGGGGAGTGCACAGGGCTGCTCTAGTTTCCCACCTCTCTGCCTGCAAAGAACCATAAGCTTTGCTCCATCAGGCTGCACATCAAACCCCACTGCCCAGACAAGGTATTTCCCCAGATTTCCACTTTGCATACAAACCTTTTTCCCCACAGGGTGGGAGCTGAAGGTTCTTGCACAGCACAGTCACACTTCTCCCTGGAGAAGAGCCCTGCTGTCCTTCCCCAGACACCCCCGTCCTCGGCAGCGATAGAAATGTGGCAGGGGGACGTTGCACACCTCCAGGCTGCTGATGGGGTTGTGGGAATACTACTGGCTTTGCCCTTCACCAGCACTCTGCGTCCATGAAGAGGTCTTAGGGGAAGCCTGAGGCCATGATGATAACTCAGGCTTCAGTTTTTTTCTTCTCTCCTTTCAAATTTCTAGGTATTTCTCCTATTTTCTGGGGACAGTGGTGGTGCAGGCATGCCATTCACCAGACACCTTCCAGGGAACAGGTCTAGGGGTGAGTTTTAGGTGCAGGAGCTCACAGCCTCGTGCTCAGGGCACTGTTCCTGCTGTGAGCACCCTGCCTGCAGTTCGAGAGCCATCTTTTATCGAGCTGCTTCTGCTTCGCCCTGTTTCCAGCGATGGATTGGGATGAGTCACCCCATCCAGGCCATGGGAGGGAGGGGGGGCCATGGGAGCAGCCCCTCTTGCGCAAGCAACCTCGTTGTTTCTTGCAATGCTGGGAGCCAAGGCGGGGACAGCGCGGGGACATGCCTGGGCAAGGAGGTGGCTTTGGGGACGCAGCAGGAGCCCAGGAGGCTGCCACAAGGGATTTGTGCCCGGCCTGTTGGTGCCAATTGGGTTGAGGTGGCATTTGTGTCCAGGTGTCACCCTGCCCCACTGGCTGTCCCCATTGCCCCTCAGTCCTGGTCCCAAGCATGGACACCTCAGCTGGGGTCAGGCTGGGGCTCTGTTGTGGTGGAGACCACCCCTCACATCCCCCCATCCAACATCCCATTGCTGGAAGAGGTCTGGGTGGCAGGTCTGGGTGTGAGCAGGTGGCGCCTCTTGTTGGCCAGTCCATGGGAAACCCTGATGAGATCTCCTCAACATGGGTGCCCACCAGGTAGGCAATGGCGTGGCTGCCACGGAGTGCTGAAGGTGATGCGGGGCAGGCGCGTGTGGCTGCTGTGGAACCAAACATGAGAGGAAAAGGCCAGACATCTCAGCACATGAGACCTGTAAAACAAGACTGGCCAAGAGGCCAGGGCACAGCACGGTTCCTCTCCCCTCCCTGTGACTGCTGCTTGTCTCAGCTCCTGACTCGTGGCCTCCATCCACAGCAGATTCATCCCAGCACTGCCCAACAGCCTGGTCTGGGCAACAGGCTGATCGCACCTCCATCGTGTGTCATCCCATGCATCACGTCCCTGCCCACCCGCTTCCTGAGGAGTGGTGCTGAGGACACGGGGAGCACCTCTGACCAAGCACCCCTCTCTTCCACCATCCACAGCTCCTGCGAGGTCCACCTACAGGCTGGCCTTACCAGCTTGAGTACCTTCATTGGCCAGGGAGCGGAGAAATGCCCCAAACTACTTCGCTCTCCGGGCTGCAGTTTCTCCACCTCCCCGATCACATCCCATATTCAGGAGTATGATAAACTTGGCTCACTCTCTACTGGCAAAGACAGACCCGTGAGCCATGGCTGCCCAGAAAGTCAAAGGCAAAACAAGCCAGCTGGGATCATTTTATGCTTCGACTTAGTGCAAAACCCTGGAAGCAAGAGCATGATACTGTGCAGGGCCACCCTGCTGAACAGGTATAAAAGCTCATAGATGTGTCCTTGCACACATATGGCTAATAAGAAGGATGCAAGAGCTACCATGATCTTTGCTTCTGAGGCCAGCACGTTGCTTGACCTGGCCCTGGCAAAAGTCAACCATTGCACCAAGATCTTCCTGTGCAATTGCTTTGCTCCAAGGAGCATCAAGAGTGAGCTTGGTGGCCAGGTTGCAGCGTTGGGCGAGAAATGGGATCAGGGCAGGAGAAGGCTGTCAATGAGTAGGATCATCTCTGGATGCTGGGATGTAGCTGCTGGCCAGGGATTCGTATCTTGTGATGGAGACAGCTCAGAGCTGGCCAGGAGGGCTAACAGGGAGATGGGGCCACCATCCTCCTAGCAGGAAATGACAAAGGCATGAGCCTTTGGGACACATCTCATCATGGATTTTACTATCTCAGCTTGGAGAACCCCTTCCTGGAGATAACAGCTGTTCCTGTCAGTTTGACGTAGCTAAGAGGGAGTCGACCCGTTCCAAGCTTTGCTGGGGCTTGTTAATGATGCACTGCATGGTAATTAGCACTTTCAGCCCATGTTGCAATTTAGACTGAAGCTTTCTCTCATAATCCCTGTTGTTAGAGACCTAATTAAAGTGATACCCATTTTTCCATGGAACTCCTGTGTTTAGCATCTCCACATCAGCCTTGAAATTAATGAACAGAGCTGTGCTACCCCAGCTCGGATGCAGGTCAGTGTGTGAGCGCACACAAGCACTCTGCATCCTAGCTGTGGGTAGAAGATCATCTGAATATCTGTATCTCCATGCAGGCAAAAATGCCAATAGCACATGGTATAATAGGAAACCATTCCAAAGTTGTGGAAAGTCCTGAGGGCTGGTCTGGGGCATGTGGGTAGAAATATTGTAAGATAAATTGCAATCAACTGCTTGCTTAATATTAAAGAAAAAATAATCCATAGGGTCAAGGTAGTCTGCAAGCAGAGACAGGGTTGCCTTAGCTTAGGTGCAACAAATAGCTGCAAATAGTGCCAGCTCCAGCTGGAGCTCACACAGGTTTCTGTAGGGCTTGTGGAAAGGAAACTTCCCAAAGTTTACTGGGAGTTTTGTTCATCCTTATCCTGGTGGAGGAAAATTGCAAGAAAGGAATGTCCTAAATTCACTTTTGCTAGCGCATACCTGGAGCAGGAGGGTTCTTTCTTACTCTATGTGCTTCTGCCTACTGCTTAGGGAAGGGGGCTGCTTTGATTGGCTTCCCACACTGGGAAAACATCTCAGTGTTGTAATATTGATCTAAATGCATTTTATAAAACCCATCAGTTTAATAAAATGCATCAATTATGCAGTAATCTGGCTAGCTCTACAGCTCCTGGCAAGGTCTCAGCATTGTGTGAGGACTCCATAGGCTGGCGGTGGAGTCGGTAGCAGCTGGGTTATGGCACCTTCCTCCCTGCAGCGCAGCAGGAGCATGTGCTATAGGAACAGTGCTGCACAAAGCAGTTCCCATGTGCTACATGATGTTTATCCTGCTCATGATATTTTATAAACCACAAACTTGAAGTACCAATTACTATATGAATATCTTATTCGCATTCCTGGTCGTTATCACCATATACAAATTAAAACTGTGGCAGAAGTATACAGAAAATGGATGTGACATCATGTCAGACCTCCCCTCTCTGCACATCATCACCCTGATGGGTTTGGGGGTCTGATGTAAGGTCCTGATGCAGGAAGGCCCTTACCTGGCTCTGTGGCTGGTTTGTCCCTGCTGCTGTAGAACCTTTTCCATCCACTGAAGACTGACAAGTCCCATCTGCCAGGAACAAATGCTGCAAAGAAAGACCATTAAAAGGTTTTGTGGATCTGTAGCTGGGACAGTGTGTCTCTCTAGTGCTGGGCAGCAGCACATACACTGTGAGAATGTCCTTCTGAGTGGAGTGACATGGGGGACCATGGGTGGGACACAGCCCTGAGATTGCCCAAGACCTCCAGGACTAGAAGAGAGATGTGATTCACTCAATACAGTCAAGTGCTTGTGCCTCATTCCCCAGGTTATTCACAGCAGAAGAAATCACAGGATTTCCAGACACCATGTTTCACGATGTCCTTGTTGCAGTTGCTTGTCCACAGACCACACAAATCCAGGACAAGTCATTTGCTTGGGGTTCTCTTGTGGGGAGATCTGGCTTGGGAGAAGCAATACTGGAGTTATTTCATACTCCAGAATGAATCTCCTGGGCTGAGAAAAAGGATCAAGAGATGTTTCCCACAAAGATTTGAGTGGCAAGAACAGGCTGCATGTCAGGTTTTATGGAGTGGGACCAGGGGAGTGTGGCTCCCCTTCATCTCCAAGTAAAATTGGGTAGCTGTTGCCAGCTCCACTGTGAGATGGAGCCATTTTCTGAACTGGTGGGGTTCCCATGGAGGTACCAGATCTCTGTCAGGCATCTGACTGTCCACCAGAGCACATCTCCTGCTCGTCTTTAGCTGACTCTCTTCCCAGGGCTCTCAGCTGGAAGGACCTGATGCAATGCAACGCTGAAACCACTTCAGGGTCCCATAGCTGTTTTTTCCAAAGTGCTTCTGCCATGCTCCAGCCAGACACAATGAGAGTTGGTACATGGCTTAGATCTCCCTTCTCTTCACCTCCCAGGTGACCCCGTCCTCAGTCCCAAAAGCTGACCAAAGAAAGGTGGCCACATGTACACCTATGGTGGGGCTGGACTACTTTGAAGAAAACAGTGCTGGATTCAGGATACAAATCCTTGCTGTCTGCTGTTTGCCATTAGGTAAGATCCCTCTGGGTCATTGGTGTCATCCTTCAATGCTTTGCAGTGAGCTGTTGGGTTCTGTCCTGGAGAACAGGTCACCATAGCCTTGATGGAGCTACCCAGATGGTTTGCAACCCTGCACTGCCTTGGCCCCTCTGCACCAGGATGCCCTGCTCCCTGTGATCTGGAAAGCATTTTCCAGACAATAGGGGTGCCAACCTCTGAACACCCACTTTCTCAAGCTGTCTCAGCCTCTGGATTAGTTGGGTTTAACTTGGTCAGGTCAGATTTCAGTGGCCCTATCAGGATGAGAGGGGCTTCCCTGGAGGAGCATGGGGATGGCAATGGTGTTTAGGCGACTGAGAGTGTTTTTGCTTCCTGATGGCAACTTGATTTCCTTTCTGCCCCTTTCTCCCTCTTCCTCATTGCCTGGTTTGTTGGTCTCCTATGGAAGAGAGGTCTCAAAACACTGCAGAGGAAGGAGCACACCAACCTGAGGCCTGACGTCTTTGCTGAGGATGGAGGAGAGCCAGTCCTATGCAACTGAGCATGACAGGGAGCAATTCACTAAGCCTGGGACACTAATGACACCAAGTGGTAGCAGTGGACCTTCAAACACATTGCTGTAAGCCAGCTCCTCCTCATGGGGCAGTCCCACAACAAAATAGAAACAAATGTCAGTGGTGAAGGTGGCTTATCCCCTTTTCTCTTATCTCACTTTGCATCCTTTTTCCATCTCTACAGTCATGCCATGGCTACAGGGGTAGGGGAAGTCCAGGAGACTGGCTGTGATCACTTCACAGACATCCACGCTCTGAACCGTCTCAGATGCTGAGGGTCTGTGCAGGCTGGGGGCATCCCAGTGACCTGTCAAGTCAGTGGCCTCAGTGCACCTCTGCTCATGGTGTGCAGAAGCAGCCAGCTCTGCTGTGAGCAGGTTCTGGAAAACACTGAGGCATGAGAACATGGAAACTAGGAGTCCAAGCTGCAACATGGAGGAGTGGCTAGGGGAACAAATGCAAAGCTGGAAAAACTGAAAAATTTGCTAGTTTCCCTAGCCTGGATGCAAAGGTTTGGTCCTGGAAACTCCCAAAGAATACAACCTGGTAAGCAACAGAGCATCGTGCTTAGAGATTGTGCATGCTGTGGACCAGCAGCTGAATGTCAGAAAGGCTGATCCCACGGCAGAAGAGGCAGATTGACAAATCTGGGGACTTCTTAAAAGTTTTTCTGACCTCCCAGTTTGTAATTGAAATTGAAGAGGGACTGGGGACTTTGGGCTTGAGTGATTGCTTGCCAGTGTGCGAGAAGGAGAAACAATGAAACAGCCAAGTGACGGAGCAGCAGGTCCAGTACCAGGCTATGCAGCCTTCATCCCCAGAGGTTTTCAAGAACCAACAAGACAGAGCCCTGAGAAACCTTGTTTGAGCCCAGAGCTGACCCTGCTTTGAGCAGGTGGCTGGACTAGAGACCTGCTCAGATCCTCTCCAGCCCAAATTATCCTATGCTTCTAGGATGGTGTCCAAGGCAGGTGCTGGACACCATGCTTCTCTGCAACACATGGCTCTGGGGGGGCCAACATAGCTCCAGTGGGCTACATGGCAGCTCAATGTGGCTTAGATCTCTGGATCCTCTACCCACCAGAGACCTCTCTTGTGTCTTGATCTGCAGTCCTGGTGCACTATGTATGAGGACTGTGTATGTGTCCTCTGCCACCTGATGCTCAAGAGACCAAGAATAGGTCTGGCAAGAAGCACATATTCCTTCTAGCTGATCTGCATTCAGACTCTGCTTGGACAACCACCTTTCCTAGGTCCCTGCTCAGCACCTGAGTCAGTACTCAAATATTTATATTATATTAATTGGCAATACATTAAGTTAAATTCCCCAAATCGAGTCTGTTTTGCCCATGACAATAATTGCAAAGTGACCTACTCATCTTTATCTCAGGGCAGATGGTGGACAGACAGACAGGCAAGATGGAGAGGTTCTTGCTGGGAGAGGGAGGTTCTCACATCTGTATCTCATGGCAGGTTTCTGCTGAGACATCCAGAAACCTGCTTGCCCTCCCCTAAGCCTCCCTGGGCAAGACGTGAGCTGGCAGTCCCACACCGTGGCATATCATGAGACGGTTGAGCGTCAGGTCAGGAATCCCATAAGGCTGTCACTCCATCACACTGCCGGCTGAGAGGCATCTGGTCTGCTCCAGTGTCAAACGTGATAGGCTGTGCCATTATTTTTCTTGCTTGTAATTAGTTTATAAGACAAGGCTTTGCTACAGCTAATGGAAGGCAAGCTGGGGGTCACCCACATCCCAGCACACAGCAACAAGTCTGGGGAAAAATTAAAAAATGAGTTGAAGAAAGGTACCTCCCAGAAAACTTCCCCCTAGCTTGGTCCCACTCTCCTGAAGGATAAAGGACACTAGTGTTGGGGCATTTGATGGGGAGCACCAGGTTTTGGAGACAGTGTTGGGGGCAAACGAGTTGCAGGACATCTGTTTTTCACCTACCAAAACCATCTTCAAATAGCTGAGAAAACTCCAACTCCAAGGGCTCAAAAACTGGGCTGTAAGTGGGAGAGAAAAAATGCTCTTTTATTGATCTGAGGTGTGTATTTTGTGGGTGTTTGCTTGGGGGATACTGGGTCCCTATTACATCTGGGCAATTGCTGCCAGCAACCCCCTGGAGTGACATGTAGGGGACAGAAGGGGGTCAGGCAGGCAGCTGGACAAACAGACAACTCTGCAAATAGCTTGCAGGCTCATTTTTTGCAAAAATGAGCAGTGCTAAAGCGCCTGGGCTCGTTGTGCCTAGAACAGGCTCCAAACTCCCAAATTAAGGTCTCCTACCATGGCTTTCCCCTCCCTCTGCAGTCATGAGTACATTCAGATGCTGGGTCTTGCCTTGGTGTGACACGGCCCCAGGCTCCTGTTGCTCTTGGGAGAAGGACTCTCCCCCCAGCAGGAGCTCAGAGCAGCCCCTCGCAGAGGTTCAGGCTGAATTTAGCATCAGCAGTGCTGGGGGAGAGCTTATGGTTTGCATCTCTCTGGGAGCTGGTGCCAAGTGTAGCTCTTCCTGGGGACATGCCCAGGGTGGCTGGGGGACACTGTATCTATGAGCAGCACTTTCACAAGGGACAGAACCTGGGACACAGGTTCTGCTATTCCCCTCTGCAAGGCTTGTTTCCCAGCCTTCAGCACCTCTCTGAAGGTAGTACCATCATTGTTTCAACCACATCTTAAAAAACAGTAACAAAAACTAATAAAAATAGCCTGCCTTCTTCAGCTGTCCCAGAGGACTTGTGCCTGTGCCCATGTCAGGGCTTAGCTGAGAGCACGCATTGAAAGTGCGCCAAAATATCACCCCAAAGCAGGCACACAGCCAGGCTGAATGGTCACAGCCTGCACCCTGAAGGACAGAAGGTCCTGCCATGGGCCATGAGCATGTAGTAAACCCTGGGGTCCTGCTCAAACCAGCAATCACAATGATATGAACAAGATGCTTCCTGTTTTCCACGAGAATTTGCTGGTAATCTCTCCAGCAAAGAGGTTTTATAGGCGTGTTGCTCCAGTAGTGAGTGCTGCGAGAACTTACCCAAGTTTGTAATTTTGTCCTACAGCAGTAAGCAGCAGCTGCAGGGAGCGTATCCTATCACCTCCTGGTTGCTGAGAGCCAGCAGCTTCCTTCCATTCCCCATTCTTCCTGCACAAGCCATGGGGTCCACCTCTCCACCCCCAAAGAAAAGTCCGAGCTGGTATGTGCAAAGAGCTAATTTTATTCACAGGGGCACATCAGATATCAAGAAAGCAGAAAACATACAGGAAATATACAGGGTGGCTCTGCTTTTCATACAAGCAATCACTATTAACAGTATTACAGAAAGAATAAATAAAAGTGATGTTGCTACAGTAACCCACAAGGATGATGCTCTCCTCCATTTGCTGTGCATGGCCGAGCCTACAGACTTCATCCTCCACCGCTGTGCTTCTTCAGTTCGAAAAATACTTCTCCAGCACCTTTGTTAAAAGCCCGGTCTCCTACAAGAAAAGGCACAGCAGTGAGCCTTTGGTCCCATACACAGCCTCAGCTGACATCACCTGCCTGGGCAGCATGGGGCTCAACAGCTGGACCACAGCTGACATCAGAGGTGAACTGGGCTGATGCTGAGACAGCCACCACTGCGTTGGCTTTCAGGGACGAGAGCAGCCTCAAGGCCTGATCCAGCAGGGAGCTATGTGAGAGGGCAAAAAAAAAAATACACAGAACACAGCAGGGAAGAGTTATAGATAGATTTTGTGGGATTGCATACTGCCCAGAGCTATGCAGAGCAGCATCTGCATTCACCCAAAGTGGGCTCTTCTCCCCACATCCTGAAGTCATTTCACTCCACACGCATGGGTCTCACCCTGTTTGCCTCCAGGAGAAGTACAAGGAGATGTCAGCCCTTCCCACCCCCACCAAGGATGAGGACGATCCTCCCCCGCCAGCCAAAAATTTGTCACACACAGCACTGGGGCAGCACCAGGAGCACCCCGAGAGCCAATCCCTGCCTATTGCATGTGGTTAAAAAGACAAAGAAAAAGAAAATACTGTTTGCAACCCCCTTCTGTTCTGTGTGACTTCTGCCATCACTAGCATGAACCAGCACATGGGCTCCTGCTTTGTGAAAGGACATCTTGAGATAAATCCCACCAGCAGCGGGCAGGACTAAGCAAAAAAATTAAGTCCTGGGATTTGTTTAGAGGAGCCCCACGGAAAGGAAGAACCAGTCTGTGAATGATCAGTGACACAGCCTCAAAGGGAAAGGTCTGCTTGGTTTTTCAATAAAAGTCTGCAAACACAGCACGCAGATCAGTTCAAGCACAGGCTGGCTGCTGACCCCAGGTGTCCAACAACAGCCACAGTGAGGGAGAAAGCAGTAAAAGTGGCAGGAATTTACACTGGCATCATGTCACCCACAAGAGCAAAAAGTAAGGTCCCACAGAAAAGTATAACAAGGCCAGTGCTCAAAGGCACCAAGGAGAAGTAATATCAACCACCAGCTCAGAGACAAGGATACCCCAGGGAGTGTGAAGAAAGGAGCAGGAAGGCAGGAGCCGAGTCCAGTGAGATGCTCAGGGGTGCCCAAAGGACAGAACCTGATGTAACACCCAGCAATGAGCAAGGTCTCTGCTGCCACCAGGATGGCTGGCACACTAGGGCATTGGCCAGGTCAAGGCAGGAGAGGTGAGAGGCTCTGGGGGGAGGCAGGTGAGGGGTAGGAGCCAGCTGCACGCCAGGCACCTAAGCTGTGACACCACCTCCCACCCAGCCACCAGGCATCAGGGCAATGAGGCAGGCAGCTGGCCAGTGTCTGCGTCACTGAGAGCCAGATTGCTCTCCAGCAACGGAGCTTTGACACCCAGACGGCGTGCCAAAGGTGAATGTTCAACGGCAGGTGCTAATCCTGGCCAGGACCTGCTTTTGAGCACTGGGAACGAGCATGGCCATGGCTGGCAGAGCACAGGCATCCAGCTGGCAGCCTAAGACACGGGACCAGCGTTCGAAGCAACCTCCACCCAAGCACATCTGCAGTGAGAACAGTGACCACAGGACTTACCTACACGCAGGAGAGCCACAAGGATTGCACATCCACCAGCTCTCCCATCTCAGATAGTTAATGCAGCAAATACCCTCCTCCTCCTCCTCAATGGTCCCCAGGCTGGTTGAGGAAAAGTCCAGGACCTGCAGAGCCCTCTCCTCCCTTTCAGCTGCATCTGAGAAGCGCAAGCTGCAGCAGTGCAGTGGACAGAGCACACAGAGCACCTTGAGGGGAGCAGGGTGGGCTGGTGTCTTCAGCCATGCCCAGCTGTATCTTCATTACAGAAAACCCTCTATCCCGATGGGACTAGTTCCCTACGAGAGCCTCAGTTTACCCTTAATCAGATGAAGTCGAGTCAGGAAGGTGCTCGAATGATCAGTACCACTCAGGCTCACCTCCCTGCAGCTCTGCTTCTCCTGTGCCCTCCCAAAAAAGCAAATAGGAGCAAGCACTGCCTAAACCTGGATGACAGAAGCAGCTTTACCTGTATTCACTGTTACTGGATAAGCTCCTCAAGCAAGCAGCTCAGTGGGACAGCACACACAGGACCCACCTAAGTGGATTTCATCCCTTCAAGGCTCTCCATTACTTCCTGCTGTGAACAGAAAGGGCAAGCCACCAGGGAAGCATACATGAGGCAGCAAACGGACAGAACCACATGGACCAAGCAATTCCACCTCCATGTCCTCTGTGAGGATCTGCGCGTGCTTTGCTCCCAGTGGCTAATTTTCCACTAGGAGTCGGGTGAACCCCGAGGCAAAAGCCACACCAAGGAGTTAAAAAGAGGAGGCTGAGGATCTGCTGATGCACAGCAAGACAAACGGAGCTCCTGCTGCAGACAGAGCACTTGCCTGCTCCCCAAGACCCGCTCTGTGGCAGATTAATGCACACCTCCCTTCTGCAAGCCAAGCTAACAACACTACATGCCCCCTCGGTAATGAGGCATCCTGACCGTGGCAACACAGCCCCAGAAGGGGCGATCAGAAGCCCGAGACCTCTTTGCGGGACAGACTTTTCCCTGCACATACAAAGCTGTGCCCCTCTTTACCTCTCTCTACAGAAAGAGAGGGGGAGGCAGGATTTCCCTGTCCTTGCAGTGGCTGGGTAAGGAGACGTATTTCTTTATGACAGCCGCAGTGGCCAGCCATCCTCTTCTGCAGCTGATGAGGATCCAGATGTTCACTAACAACCCCTGGGATGGAGATCACCACATTCCCTGCCGAGCCTTACACCCTCTGCAAACATTTGGGACTACTAGCCACTGTCCAGCTGGACACAAGCCTTGAAAGATTTATCTGCTCCTTTGTGGCTGCACTTAGGAAGTGGTTTAAGGAGGGTTAAAAGGAGCAGAAGAGGGGAAATAAACCTCTAGCAGCTGCGCAGGTGCTCCCAGCAAGGCTGGCTGTTGCAGATTACCACCACTACCTCCCTGCTCTGGGCATCTCCCTCCATATTAGTCAATATTCACCTGGTCAGTGAGGTCATATTTTCCTTGGTTCTCATCCAAAAGTCTTTCTTGCAAGAGGATTTTCAGGAGCTCACGGGTAAGCAGTTCCATCACGTCCTCCAGCAAGGCTCTGAGAGAGGGACCAAAAGCCAGCGGCACTGCAGGCTCTTCTGGTGACTCCAGGCGTGGAGCGCCCGTGACGCTCTTCTTCCCCATGAAGTGGCCTGCAAGACAATGCACTTGTGTATCTACACAAACGCCTGGAAGGAGAGGCAGGGGCTCCGGCTGAACAATATTAAGCTGTTATCTGCTACCGCATGCTGACACAATTCAGTGAGATGCACCAAGCAAACCAAACACCTAAAATAGCCAAACACAATGCTGCGAGGAGCTAGCGGGGAGAAACCTGGAAATCCCAGGTCATTGTTCCACACTGGACTTCGGTGGGCAACAGGAGACAGGGACCCCGTGTCCCACAGCCGCTCCCCAAGACGTGTCCCCATGCCACCACCTCCAATGACAGCATGACCAGAGACCACCCCAACCCTCTTCCTGGATGGGAACCACACCAGGACCACCCCCCGCCCCCCCGAATACCTGTGGCCCAGAGATTGCCGCGGGGGTTGACCTTGATCTTGGCCGCCTGGCTGCGGTGCTCGGCGAAGTCGAGGTGCACGGCGGGCCCCAGCGCGGCGCCGCACAGCAGCAGCAGGAGGCAGCGCAGCACCACCATGGCCGCCCCGGCGGGACCCGCTCCCGCCTGGCGCCGCCGCTGCCACCGCCCCGACTTATATACCGCGGGGGGCGGGGCCTTGCCGCGCCACGCCCACAGCCCGCGGGGTCCCGCCACCCCCNCAGCCCGCCCCCGGCTCCCACTCCTCCTCTTCCTCTCCCCTTTAATGGGACAGGTCCCTGCAAAGGTGGGGGCAGGGTAGACCCCCGCTTGTGACCCACTGCTAGGCAGGGTTCGAGCCGTTAACCACAACCACCATCGACATCCCACCCCCTACGTACCCCTCTGGCATCCACTTGTCCCAAACTGAAACATGCCACCTTGGGTGCACCAATGTGGTGCTGGATCCACCGCTGAGGTGGATGGTGGCACCACTGTGCCCTCACCCAGTAATCCTGTGGCTTAGTCACAGAAAGAGATGAAGGTGGGTTTACTCCTGCTGCTTCTCCATCTGCCCACAAATGTACTCCAGCAGGGCTTGCTCTGTGGTTTTCTCCATGATCTTAAGGAGTGGCCGTGCAAGGACATCAGCCAGTACTGATGGCTAGCTCTCAGCACCCTCAGAGGCAGCCTTTCTGCACTCATGGTTTTATGGGTCAAGTTTTCTAAGTAACACCCATCTTGACTCTCATCCACTGCTGGTTCTTTTCTCTTTGAACACTGCCTCCAGGTGCAGAGCCTGGGAGACCTTCTTCATAACGACTGAGGCAAAGAAAGCACGGAGGACCTCAGCTTTACCTATATCCACTACTGCTCGCAGATGTCCCACATGTTCTTTGCTCAGCCTTTTACAACTAAAGTAGCAGCAGAAGACCTGATGTTCCTTGCACATCTCAACAAACTGAGCTCTGGCTTTCCTAACATCATCCCTACATGCCTGCACAATGTTTCCAAATCTCTCCACAGCCTGTCCCTGCTTCCACCTCCTGCATACAGCCTTCTCACATTGGAGCTCAGTCATGAGTTCCCAGCTTAGCCAAGCCCATCTCCCAGTACATTATTACCTGGTTATTGGGATGGCCTTGGAAGATCCTGTCCTTAAACCTGCCAGCTCTCCTGAGCTCCTTTACCCTTTAGAGCTGCTTCCCAGAGGAAGCCACAGACCAGTTTCACAAAAGGGTGAAAGGGTGACTACTTGCCTTTTCCACTCATTTTAGGATCTTGAAGACCTTATCACTACAGCCAAACCTGTCACGGATAATCACATTCCCAAATACTTTTTTTTTTTTTTTTCAATCAATAGGATAGACCCATGCATGCCAGCAATAGCATGGATAGGGTTGTGCACAGTGCACACCCTACTGTGCCAGGAACAGTGATAGTAAGGGTGTGAAACAGTGACTGCTTACACCCATGGCTCCAGTACAGTGAAATCCATGTAAAACTTGATCAGAGGACCCTGAAACACAGATTGTGCTTGGTTTCTCTGCAGCCTACAGGGACTTTAAGGCTCCTCCAGGTTCCTCATTCATACCAGGGTGTTTTCAGGGAATAGCAGGGTACAGGAGAAACCTGTATGTCTGAAGATAAGTAAGAGTGTCCAGAAACCTCACCTGGCGTGCTGGGTTTTAAATTATCTCCATTTTGTGCTGTACAGGCAGACCACTGCCAGGGAGCAAAAGATCTGAAGGGATAGGGGCTGAGCAGGACCTGGTGGCCAGCAGAACCACCAGCCAGGGCCCAGTCCCACAGCACCGAGAGGCACGCAATGCAGACAGAGATGGTCACCAAGTTCAAACAAGAGCCCAGATCATCAGGCACGTTCACAGTGATGAGGCAGGTCCCAGGTCAACCTTCAGGTTAGGAGGAGGTCTGGTGAGGGTAAGCAGGGTCAGGCACAGCCCAGCAATCACCAAACAGCTCTGTAGCAATGAGGCAGGTCTGAGACCAAGTCAAGAAGTCAGTCCATGGCCAGGCACTGCTGAACTGGAGACCAGCACTCCCACTACATAGCTCAAGGAGAGAGGGAAGACCCAGGGCTGAGCTTAAATCAGTTCCTGGGCCCATGGGCCCAGGTGGGTCCCATTAAGGCCTATCAGTGCCCTTGGGGCCCTGACAGCTTCTGCCAAATTTACAGCTCCACGGCTTTGCAAGGAGGTGCTGGCTTGTGGGGGAGGAGATGTCTGAGGTGACCCAGTTCTCCTGGGAGCTGGCACAGGGAAGGCATATTGGCAATGCCCTTCTCAGGATTTACTGCTGCTCAAGAGGGAGGGTCTTGAGGAGATTCATTCCTCGGCCACAGCAGGGGGTAGAGTTCAAATGTAGCTTTAATGTTACAAGAAGGAAAAATGAAATGAAATGAAATGAAATGAAATGAAATGAAATGAAATAAAATAAAATAAAATAAAATAAAATAAAATAAAATAAAATAAAATAAAATAAAATCTCATGTGAAGTGCTCCTGTGCTAGGCATGCATACTTCCAAACTGTGTGTGTGTCTCTGCGTGCCAGCCGGCTGGGCAGAAGGTGCAGACTTCCCTGGAGGCAGCTTTCCTGTCATTGTGGGCTCCCTTTCTGCCAGGGAAATGTGCTGTGCTGACGGGCCAGCAGGCCAACTGGGAGACATACCCTTCTAGTTGGTCCCATCAGGGAGGCAGCTGCCTCCACTAGCCTCATGCCTGTGTGTGCTGGAGGCCCTGGGCTGCAAAGGGGAATCTCACTCTTTCTCACCATGCTCCTTCCCTGACTCTCTGCAGCAGGAGTTTTCCTCCAGTGGATGTTCTCCTCCACCAGGTGAGCTGAGAGAAGAGCCCCAAGGCCCTCCAGCCTCTGCCCTGGTCGTGCTAGGTGGTTGTGACCACAGCTTTGGCTCTGATGTCCCGTGTCAGTCATCAGAAGCCCTGTGGGAAGCTTTCACTAGCGTTTGAGCTGCCTGGGATGATATGATCCCACCCTGGTCTGATTTTAAATAGATAGAGTACCAGAACTGACACAGATCTTTCCTCTTTTTTTTTTTTTAGCTGGCAGCTGCGGACTGTACACACTATCTTGGTCAGGGTGTGAGAGGAGGAACAGGTATGTCTGATCCAAGGTTGATCTGCAAAACCTCATCTGCACCACTACCTCCTTGGGAAGGCAAGAGGAGAAGACAGGGCAGTTGCTGCTGCAGCTGGTGCTCCGGCTGCACACGCATGCTTCTTACCCAATTCCTCTTGCTGGCTGTATCCTGTGCTGTCACTACGTACGGATAAAACATAGCTTGAAACATGTCATTTCAAGCCTTTTTTCAAAACAGTTTTAAAGTCACCCGTGGTTGCAAAAGCGCTGGAGATTTGTGGTGTTATCTGGGAAGCAGAGCTGCATTCTCCTGCGAGTGCTTTGGAGCCGCTGGCTCCATGCACGTGCAAATGATTCTTCCACCGCTTCCCTCCCCCAAAATGCCAGGGCTTTACTTGGGCAGCCGCAGTGTGCTCAGCCCAGCGGTCTTGCAGAGGTGCTGCACAATAAGGTGTGTGGAAACTTCTCCCTATAGCAGGGTCCAAACCCAGCAGGACTGGGTCTGGCACTTGCGATAGTCGCTTTGTCACTTCACGCGAGCAGCGGTGGGGAAGAGTGAGATGAGGAGATACGTGTAGGCTTACGGAGGATGAGACCGGGGATGAAGTGATACCAATTACAGAGTGGGTAGAGAAACGAGTTGTGGGCAATTACAGCACCTACCGAAGTGTGACGGGGTTAAGTCCTGCTCCTGCAGCACAGTGCTCCTGGGAGATTAACTGAGAGGGGAAGGCAGCCTGAGGGACAGGGACTGTCACCTTCCTAGCAGCAGGAATCAGCACAGCATTTCAAACAGGGTGAAGGCTTCTGTTCTGATCTATTTTAACTAGATACACAACCAAACTGACACAGATCTTTCCTCTTTTTCAGCTGGCAGCTGCAGGTGTTATCTCAGCCAGGGTGCGAGAGGAGGAATGGGTATTTCCGATCCCCACGCTACTGATCAGGGACTGCAAAGTACAACATTTCAAGCCAGGCCTCTCAAGAAAGGCCAGGAAAAGGAAAGCGGGGAGCTTTCCTGTCACAGCATCATAACAAATGCTCAGAAACTGAAGGTGCACTGCGTTAATTGCCGAGTAGCGAGGCTTGGCCAGATGGGGCATGGGGAGCTTGGGGTAACATGGGCCCATAACCCTGGTTTCAGGCCGGGGAAGAGCAATGCTCAGGGGGCTTGGTGCAGGCTGGAAGTGGGAGCATGATTTGCGGCAGCCAGTGGGGTGTTATGGAAAACAGCTCGTGCAAGCGACCCGAGCTCACTGCTTGCTGAGCAGCAGCGTTGGTGCTAAAGGAAGCTGTGCAGGCAGGGTTTGAGAACACTGATTTCATCCTCTGCAGCGGTCTTGTTAAAATCGAGTGTGGGGCTGGAGTGAGCTGATCACACTGCAGTGAAATTACACCCTTCCTGAGCAGGCAACAGGGCTGCAAGAGGGGTTTGGAGCCTGCTGATGGGATAGCTTTGGTCTGGGCCCTGCTGGGACCTCCAGCACTTGAGGCAGGGATTGTCACTACAGTGCTCCTCCATGGCTTGCTCTCTGCAGCTCAGCAGAAGTTCACTTTACCAACTGCTACCAGCCGCCAAAGGAATCTTCCCAGCTAATATATTAAAGAAAGGCAGTACAAATTCTATTCTAGAAATTGATTTTGCCAGCAAAGGTCACCACACTGGCTTCTGCAGGTGGTCCCTGTCAGCCACCAGCTTCCTGCAAGGGCCTTGCAACGGAGCCAGGGAAGGACAGAGGTGACTCAGCAAACGCCGGACTTCTGATAGATGGCTTTGTCCGTGAGGCAGCGTGTGTCTGCACAGAACTCACCATCCCCACTCCCAGCAGGATTAACCCCTGGAGCTGGGCCTGAGCAGCCTGCAGCCACCTCTCTGCAGCCCTACATGGATCCACACCCTCCAGGAACTGTTCCATCTCACCCAAAGCAGCCTAAAGGCTCTAGGGATCCTTCAGCTAGCACCATTGGTTTCCCCTGATGCCTCCAGTTGGAGGAAACAGCGATGGTCTGTTTTGCTCTCTATTTTTCCCTAATGATTCTCACTTGTGATTTATTTTCTTGATGGCTACTGACCACTGAAATGACATTTTCATAGCACAATCTGTTACAACCCCAGTGTTCCAGATGGTAACACTTAACTCAGAACCCGTTGTTTTATAAATAGAGTTAAAATTGTTTTTTCCCCCTGTGCACCATTTTATATTTATGTACATTTGAATTTCATCTTTTTTATTGCCCAGTCTCTTTGCACAGTTAGCCTTCATCCACACAACCCTGAAAAACTTTGTATCAGCACCAGACTTCAGTATTCGCCTTCTTTTGCAGATCATTTTTGAATACACTAAACGCAGTACCTGCACAGCTCCCTGGTGTTTTCTGCTACCGAAACAGATTGTTTCCTCCTACCTTTTGTTCCTTAGCTTTTAGCAAACGATTTCTCCCTCTAAGGACCTCCCCTCCTATTCCAGGTATGCGTCCTTTCTTTAGGAGCCTTTGTTGAGGGACCTTGCCAAATATCTTGGGAAATCCAGGTGGATGATCCTGGTAGGCTCACCTTGCTCACACACCTCCTAAGTCCTTCAATGAGCTCCTTACTAAGGAGCTAAGCTTACTCTTAGAAGAAGTCCTACTCCTTTTTAGCCCTCAGATCTGGTTTATAGCCTGCAGATCCCCACATCTCCAGCCCAGCCATCTCTCTGTCCCCTGGCGCCATGGTGGGTTTTACAGGACAGGTACTTGCCACGGCGAATAGCTCAATGCTTTCAGGTTTGCATCCCATCAGAGCCCATGGGCAGCTCCATCCAGGCCTGGGGGTTTGTTGTTATTCTCTCAGTCACTGATTTCTTCTGCAGGTTCTTCTGCTGCTGGTGTCCGGGAGCTGGTGACAGCGCAGGACACCTGGGGTGTCCCCTTCCATGTCAAAGAGCAACGCTTGGCTGCATAGGGCTGATGTGAGTTCTAACAGACCTGTGAAACAGGCACTATTAACAAATCCTCCAGATGTACCTAAAGACAAAGCAAGTTTTCACCAGAGAAAGCAGGCAGACCTTCCTGTAGCTATGCAAAATAAATGTATCCAAAAACTGCACAGTTAAGAGGGCCTTGCTAACACTGAGCTAAGAGCGAGCAAACTTAATGGACCAATCTGAAAATGCCGCGGTTCATAGGGTTTAAAGCAGGGTCCATTTTGTGTCTTCACTATTGAATTATGCTTTGATACCTTGGCATTGACTAATGCATCTCCCAGCGAGGCGGCCAGTCTGTCCTGGGCGGGATTCTGAGCTGGAGAGCTCCAGAAACACAGCACAGATGCTCCCAGGCCCTGCAAATAGCCACTGGGCAGGCAAATGCATGCTCAAAACCGATGGCTCTAATAAAAAACAAATACAAAGAGCAAAGGCCTCAGATCCCCCCTTTATGTCTCTTTCACAGAGCTCCTGGTGCCAATAAAACTCTTAGGAGCAGTTCCTTCAGCTTCTTCTTCACTGCTTCTCCAAAGCCAGGTCAAATTTAAAGTCCTGTCGTATGCCCGAGGGTCTGTTTTGATGCATTTGTCTCTTATTTACAAAGATTAAATCCCTCTGTTACATTCATTCTTCCACAGGCAACAACTGTTGTTTATAAAAGATAAATTTTGAAATCTCGCACATCTTGTTTTCAACTCTTTTTCAATTTTAATTTAAGCAGTAAATGAGTTGTGGTTTTCCCTGAGGTTTCCCACTCACTCCACACCCACTGGACATGGTACAAATAACGGCTTTGCGAGAAGACTTAGAGAAGAAAATCTTGTTTTCTTGCAGGCAAATCCAGGCCTAGCTCAGAAGTGTCCCAACCAGAATTACGTGGCAGAAGTCTGACATCCCTGTTTGAGCGAATTGAGGCTTAGAGAAATTAAATTGAAGTTCATTTTCTCCACATTGTTTTTACTTCTGTCTCTCTGGAAACTGAAGCCCTGCAAGGCTGGTTTCTATAGGACAATGAGAGATTGGAGAGGAAAGGTGATAGCAAGATACTCAGCAGAGAGTGCTCCAGGAAGCGCTTTTAAATTATTAAAGAGAATGAGCAGCAAAGTCAAGAGATGAGGAGCTGGGCAGAGAAAGCAAGAACTAGAGAGCGTGTCTGCGCCATCCTGCATCACAGAGGGTGCGTTTGTAATCTGTCCCTAATTAGGCAGCTCTCCATGCAGAGATTTGATTTCCCCCAGGGTTTAGGGAGCTCTGCTAGATCGAACATTCAGAAGACCTACTAGAATTGAACATGTGCATGAATTGTCCCGCGAACGGGGACAGGTGCCACTTGTAACACATGACGTGCTCAGCCAGCAGGACCCGGCTCGCAGGCACGCCTCGCTCGGTGGTGAAGCAGGACTGCACGTGAAGGGGTGTTTGTTGCAGAAACCGAGAGGCAAGCAGGGCCAAGAACACAGCACCAGCAAAGCCACGTGGAAGGGCTCCTCACGGCTGGGCAGGCTAACAACAGCGAAGCCACCTGGCTAAGGAGATCCAACAACAACATCCACCAGGAAAGCCACCTTGCCCCTTCCCACGTGGTGACTCCGGCATGCATTGGGCCGGCGAGCTGCCTCTGCAGAGACCTGCTGTTTTGTGGTGGGTGAGCAAGCGGAGTGGCTGGGTGCAGAGAACAGAAAGGGATGGAAGTACTGCAAGGGAGGGCAGAAGGTAAAAGAGGCAGGAAGCTATTAAATTGGCTCAAGACGCAGTGTAGGTGCTGTTTCTCTTTTCCCAGCAGTCAGAGCTGAGACAGGCGGACCAGTCATCTACTACGCATCAATCAGCACCAGGATCTGCTGACACGGATGGGAACTGAAGGCTGTGTCTGCCTGGCATCACCCAGGCGTACCTGGCTGTCGGAGGACTGGAACCAGGACATTCCTCATCTGATTCAGCCACTGAGTCACCCACACTGTGTGGGTCTTCAGGCGGGGAGAGGGACACATCCGCTCTGCGCTTCCCCTGCTCCAGCACAGGAGCCACCTCTGAGTGACAAGCTCTGGCTAAGCCACCTCTCTTGGCATCTCTGCTCAGCTCGTCCTGCGTGCTGGGTTTGTGGTCATGCATTTCTCTAGCAGGAAGCTGTCTTCTGACCATGCACAGACAAGGCTTTGCCTTGCAGAGTCTTCTCTGAAAAAAATAAGGTTGACCTCTTCTGATTATAAAGGCAGTAAAACCACCAAGAGATCACCTTGTCTTTTTAAAGAAAGCATGCAACCAATCACCTTACAAATCCAACTCCTAGAACCCTGCTAAGCAATATGCAGCGGCAGATCTGGAGGAAAACAGGGTAACGCTCATCACTGCTTAACCGATAACCGTGCATTCAAGCATCATAAACATACAAACAAAGACAGCCTTTGTCTCAAGGAGCTTCAATTTTCAGCATGTTACTCCTCACAGCTCACCTCCTATCCATCATGCTTCCGTTTAAGCATTCAGCTTTGATAGGAAAAAAGAGTCAACCAACAGAATTCTAGCAACGATACAAAACACCCCAGCACCGCTTTGCTCTGATGAGGCAGCTCCTGCCCACGAAGGAATCTGTGCATTGCAGAACTGTGCCCTGAACTGCGGATGTGATTGAGCAGTAATTAGGCAATGACATTGTCTACCAGAAAACCTGCTCTGTTTGGCTGTAACCACAACAGAGTCTGTGGCAGTCTTAGCCCTGGCAGATTTTTTCCCTTTTTTTTTTTTTTTTTTGATCTTTATAAACCAGACCTTTCAACACCCACATACTTTACAAACAAATCCCATTCCTGTTGTGACACAAAGGTCTCCATGTTTCCTAAGCCACCCTGAGATCCTTAAGTCTCAAAGGCTTTGCTGGAACCGGCCGGGCGGCTTCACCTTTAAAAAAAGAATAAAACTGAAATAAAACAGAAAGACGCAGCACGTCCTCGCAGCAAAACCCCTGGCTCTGCGAGAGCATGGCAGCACTCGCCAGACATTTCAGCATTAGCACCCAGCTGAACCAGAGATCCTGCACGCTCTGTAGCTTTTCTGCTCAGCAAAGCAGAATAAGAGACAGGGACGGAGCCAGCAGCAGCTCTTTGTCATCCTGCCCCCATGTTCCCAGTTTCCAGCCCGTGCGGGCTCGTCCCCGGCACCTTCCCTTCCCACAGCGGCAGGAGGGCCGTTACACGGATGCGGGACGTGATGTGGGAGGCAGTGCGGGAGCTGGTGGGTGTTTGAGCTGTGAGTAGGTTAACTGCTTATTTATCCTCGCTCTAATTAGAGCCAACACCTCGTTTCACGACTGCAGATAACACAGAGCCACGTTCTCAGCTACACTGAGCTGAAAATAGGCAGAACATGGGCCGTAGAAGCTCACAAATCAGACCGTGGCCCCCACGAGCACCGGAGCTGGGCTGCAGCGGGAAATATCCCCCTCTTTACCCCAACCACCGTGCACTTTTTAAACTCTTCCTGCTCCATTACATCGCATGCCACCATGCCAGAGCAGGGCCGGGAAAGGCACACCTTTGCACCCAGGTTTGCAAGGAGCGTGTCCTCAGCCGCACGGACTGCTGACACCTGCTGCCAGCAGCCCGCAATGCCAGCAGGGTGGCTGTGCCACAAGCAGGACAGGTACATTATTATTTCCCAGCATCTAAAATGACCATTTCTCATCTCTCAGAGCTGGGGTTCAGCGGATGCTCTTTGAGAGCTAATCCTTACATCCCCTACAATCAGAATTCCTTCGTATTTTAGCCTTTTTTGTTAAATTCTCAGCGACAGTAACACAACTGCTTGTGTGCGCTCAGGTTCTTGCAAAAGGCGTGAAAGCGAGAGGACTTGGAGAACAGCACCTGCAGCACTTTCAGCAGGTTTTCACTGAGAGGTGTTGATTAGCAGACTTCAGAAAAGCTTGACTCAGTCCTTTATATGATCCCAAGTTAAAACAATTTATGCACAAAGCAATTCAAGCCAAAGACAAAGCAGGGAACAGAGACTCGGCCTCGGCGCTACCTGCAAATGCAGAAATGTTGCTCTGAGTCCTCAGGAAGGTGCTCCATGGTGACAGTGGCCCTCAAAGAGAGATTCTATGTTCCCTCACTGGTGCCTGGGTTTGGCTTTGATGAAATATCCCCTCCCTCACTCCAGCATTTTGGACAAACTGTATCCAAATTCTCTTCTCAAGGGCTCCAACACTGGAGTGGCAGATACAGATTTTTATTACTATATTTCTTACTAATTTATAATTACTCAAAGAGCTGCAGGCCCAAGGCTCAGTGCTAGCGGCTGGACCTGTTTGTAGACTCTTAGCAGTGTCCCAGATATAAATAATTTCTTGCTTCATCCTACCCAGGGAACAAACCACACGGTTAAACCAACTGGCTCTGTTCATGTTGGGATACCACATGTCAGCACAGCTACCGAGTGTTAAACAAAATGGCCCCATGGCCATCAGCACAATCCACCTCTATACATGGCACAAAGCCTAACAAGGTACATATGCAAGAAACTGAAAATAGACCATAAACGCCCCGTTGGGTTTGTCCTTGCCCCTCCTGACTGCTTTTACCCTACACAAGCTGTGTGTGTGTGACAGCAGTAATCATCTTCACTGATCCCTGTTGCTGTGCAATCTTGGAGCAGTCATGAAGAAGAGGGAATAGAGGACGCGGTGAAATGCACCTGAAGTAACACACAGTAGCCTTGAACTCTCGGTAGGTTTTGCAAGATTGAGAGGAGAGCTGTTAATCCAGGGAGGGTGCAGATGGGGAGCAGACAGGACCCTGCTGCCAGGGGAAGCTGTCTGGGGAGACAACCAGTAAGCAAACTGCACGAGGGGTCAGGCAGCTGGAGGCAGCAACGGCAGCGTGATCCCAGTGTCTGCTCTCATGAAGATCTGCCCCAACGAAGGGGAAGCAGTCTTTCCATAAGTCAGTATAGATAGCACAGAGGTAAGTTATAATGGTCACACACTTGGTGCAAGTGGCACAAGTTTGTATAGGACCAGATAACTACAGAGCCTCTGCCTTGTACCTCCTCCTCAGACTCTCCCCTGACACCACATCTACACAAGCAGGCTCACTAACCATACTGGGAAGCTAAGAAAACAAGCTGTTGCACGTGGTGCTGTGTGGCTTCCTCTTCAAAACCTCCGGGCAGTGGGGGTTCAACCAGAAAGTCGCTTCCAGGTGAGCTGTAAGAGACGGCCCAAAATCCCATTTCCAAAATGTAAAAAAACCTGCCTATTGCATCCTACTAAATCATCCCTGCTAAACAGCTATGGATATTTCCCATCCCAATTCTTCTGTTACTCAGTGCCGCACTGAATGCTTATGCACAAAGTAATCCTTTGCCGTCTTCTGCCCAAAACACATTGCAGTCCTTAAGCAGATTATTTCGGTGTGATTTACAGGAATACAGAAACATTGAACGGATCTACAGCTCAGGACTGCTTATTCTCCAAAAAGAAATGAGAGGAGCAGCTGCTATTCTGTAAAGAGAGGATAAGTCAATTCAGTGGCTCTAAGGAGTCAGTCTGCAATGGCAAAGCCCACCCCCCTCCCAGGGAAGCTGGGCAACGAGGCTGGGCAATAACGAAGAACGTGGCAGGGCTCATACTGGGCGAGATGCAAAATCTTTATTCCAGTTCTGAATTGGAAAAGAAACAAATCACCTCCACAGATCACCATTTGACAGTTCAGTCAGCAGAGGGCGAGGTCTTGCCCAGCAGAGGCACAGACTTAGAGGACACAGTCCTGTAGGCACTTGGAGAGGAAGCTCAGCTTCAAAGTACAAACACTGAACAGTTTGGCTTAAACTTTTAATATAAAAACTCACTAAAAATGCTAAAATGTGACAAACCATTGGAAATACTGTGACAAACATTTGCCCTTACGCAGTAAAAAACAAAACAAACCCAAACTGGCAAGAAGCTTTGAAATGTATGTTTTCTTCTTCCTCCCGGCACATCGGACCATCATCTACTTAAAATGTTCATCTACAAAATCCATGGCACCTTCACTACGTACTTCAGTGCAACAGGCTACTCTCGATGGACCAGCACAAATAAACCCAGTAGAAAGAGGACTGCATACTGTAAGAGAAAGCAGAAGAGACAAGAGTACACACTCACATCTAAAGATGCAGTAACAGCAGTAAATATACAGGGCAAACGGCCCTGCCTGTGCATACAAAGTTCTCATAAAGTGATTTTAGCTGGGGTGGGAGAAGCAGGGAGAAAATGAAAGAACTCTTACCTTAAATTTTGGATAATCGTTCATTAAGATGGTCACTATTCCAATATAGGGCACAAATCTGTAAGAATAAAGATTTTATTTAAAAAAAGAGTATTCAAGGGTGCACACAGAGCAAGCGCTGCCCTGTACAAAGGAAGTGCTTGCTGTTAAAGCGTGCTTTCTATATCTGACTGCTATGGTCAACCGGCTTGGGACTTCTTCCTCCCCAGCAGGGAAGCCCCAGCGCTTGTTTTAGCCTCTGCCTTTGTAGGCAGAAGTGCAGAAGCACGCTGCCTTCATTCCTGCCTAATTGGGTCCTTTACCTCTACTAACTAACGATTTTTTCCTATGTCAGCATCAACCTTCTAGGTTCTTGGCGCTCAAGGGCTCAATGGTGCCTTGGAGCAATCAGACCTAATGAGGTAGTGCTGGGAAAAAGGTTATCCGTTTCACCCAGCGCTCCCTTGCTTGCATCTTCACACAGGCTGGATTTCCTGAGAGCTATTGTAAAAGGAGCAGAGGCCTGGCCAAAAGGCAGGTTCTTTTGGATCAAACAAGGCCGAGTCGATCAAATTGCTCGGTATGCGTGGTGTGCTGCAAGGGAATTCAACCAAATTAGGCAGCCACCACCTGCAGCTTGTTGCTGATCCTACTTCCCCAGCTCCTTTCAGCACAGTAAACCCCCATCCAGGTGCCAGCAGGTTTCTAACAGCAACCACTGGAAATAAAACATTGGTGTAATACCAGCTTGTTTGCTGAAGAGGAAGGGAGGGGTAATCAGTACCAGGTTTGCAAAAAATCGATTCAAAATAAATGAACGGCAGTGGAGCTGCGTTGGGATAGACGGATTTGGCACAGAAACAGTCTAGCTTGTAGGGTCCTTAGCAACTGCTATAGCAAACAGCAAAATCTAAACAGCCCTGCAAGAGTCAGCTATCTACTCCCAATTATTCTCATGCTCTTGATGGTTAATTAAAGTGACATGCTTATGCGTGACTTAGAATACGAGAAAAAGCTTAACGGCGAGATTTTTTTTGTAATTTTTAGTGTGATTATCAGGAAGACCAAGTTCTGTCAATATTGTGAGTACTGGAGCTCTTTTGTCTAATTGAAAGAAGGTCCTCAGTTAAAAGGACAACTCTTCAAAAAAAGGGCAAGCAGGCTGTGGAGATTAGAAACAGGTGGTTGTTTCCTCCTGTGAAGAGGAAGAAAGAATTTTTGAGCAAGCAGGCTCTCAGGCCTCTACCAACTCTGATGATAACCTGTACCACTTGAGAACCTGCTCATGCACACAGGGGATTCCACATTAGAAATTCAGATCCTGCTTGCCTGGGAAGACTGTGACTTGCAAAATGATTTTGATAAAAATTCTCATCATGCCTTAATGCCTGAGCATGCACTGCCTTTGCATTGGTGTCCTTTCAGCGTCAGAATCTCAGGATGCAGCTCACAGCTTGATTCCTTCACTTAAGCCAAGCTCAGAACTGACTTACCTTTAACTCTCAACGTCCCTTTTGAAATGCTTTCACACAGGTCACAAAAACCCAGCAGGGCGAGTTCAACAAGAGAGCGGAGCGGGATTAACAGCTGGTATTGGGGAAGAGCAATGCTGCATCTTTCTCAGCTTCACTTACCCTCTTGCTCTTCCTACTACGTCCTTTTTCTCCAGCCAGTGCTGCCCTCGTTTGTACAGCCCTCTGTCATCAACAGCATTATTGTCTCCCTTTGTCAAAAATTTGATGTCACCGTTTTGCCTAGCAAAGATAAGAAAGACGGGTAAGTGAGAGAAAAAGAACTTTTTAAGAGCTGTTCTAGAACAACCACGTGGAGACTAACACAAAGATATTAGAAGCAATTGTGTCCTAGATGTTTGAGCAGGATGAAAGAGGGAAAGTGTCGAATGCAGAGGAAAGAAGACTGGGGGGAAAAAAAAACACAAATGGAAGAATGAATTCTGACCCCAGGCAAACTTTCCTGCAGAGTTTAAGAACAGAACCAGCGGGATGAGCCATTTCTAGTGAAGGTGCAGCTACTGTCTCTTTACTTTTGACCTCTCTCGTGTTGATGCTTCTCTTGCTTTATATACAAATGTTGGGTTCTGGGCTCTGCACTACCATCCAGAATGGTAGTTCAAGGATATAGCTCCCCTCAGTAGTGCTCAGAAGCAAGCTGAAACTTAGAAATTATTAAGAAAGGGGGACAGAACAAAACAAACAATACCATTGTGACACTGTTTGAATTCACGACGTCCCTGCATCTTGAATGCTCTGTGTAGTTCTGAACCCCCTACATCCTTTTCTGTAATGCAGAGAACTGGCAAAGGTTCAGAAATGGTTAACAAGGTCTGGAACTACTTCCATGCAGGAAACAACAGACCAGGACTCTTCAGCCTGGAGAAGACCAGACTGACGGGAGGTATGATGGTAGTCCAATGTAAATGACACAGACAGCAACAACCAAACAGCTTTTCACTGCCTCTTCTGATACAACAGATGCTCTAGAGGGCATCCAACAAAACTCAGAGGTAACAAAACAAGCGAGAGAAGGTGCAATGCATAACTAACACAATGCAAACTAAATCATGTCTCTCTGTGGCACCACGTTTTGGATGGCAAAAAATTACATCAGTTCAAAAAGTGACCAGCTATCCCACGTAAAAGAGAAAATGGGGCTATTAATACAGAACTATCACTTCTCGCTTGAAACTGTAATTTGCAGAAGGCAGGGAAATTATCACTGCACACTCTCTCTAGTTTTTAATTCGTCCTTAGGTGAATTAGTTAGCTTGTCAGAAACAGGATCCAGTGGTAGAGGAACCTTTGCTTTGACATGGAAACAGCTGCTGTTATGCTCTAGCTTTACACATCACGTTTTGCATACTTCCCCAGGCATTTCCATCCAGCTTGCTGGACACCTGGCAATGCTTGTTTCAAAGCAGCAGTTTGTGCCACTGCTCGGGGATCAGCTGGCCCCTGTCATCTCCCTGTGGCATCTGAAGGCAGATGCTGAGCGGTAGCGTTCCTGTTGCTCCTGTTGACAGATGTCTCTTCAAAGCACATCTGGCTCACAGGGTGGGAACAGCAAAAACCCTAGGAGCTTATAGATACAGTCTGGAAAAAGATGAAGATACCCAAAGGTGCAGATAATGTAGTTTCAACTCTGAAGACCGATGGTGTAGGAGCACAACATCTTATTGAAAAGATTCAATGCTGTATCACGAACCAGTGTGAGAATCTCTCAGTGGAGTTGCTCTGCTGTCTGAAAGGTGAAATGAAAGCCGGTCTGGCTTTCCTCCACCAAAGCCACTAAGTAAATAACTCAACACTAAGCAGACTCTGTGCTCAGTGATAAAGAATGAACCCAATTTCACTCTGAACAACGAGGAAAAGGCTAGCAAGTAAAAAATGTTTTCACCCTGAAACAATACTGATGTGAACTGGAACCCAAGTTGGTGCAAAATCACAGACAACAGGGCTGTCCTGTTCTCCTTCATTTTGACACTCCCGTTAGCTTTCACAGAGACTTTTCACAGTTTTCACACTCAGTCCATAACCACAGAAAGAAACTGGCCATTCAGAGGACAATTCCAAATTGTCACCAGGAAAATATTCTTCAACTAGCAAGAGGAGCAACTGATAGCTCAGAGTATGAGCTGCCTTCAATGCCCTGCTTCAGGTCACAGCACTCATTTTTCAGTTTTATCTTTACTAACACAAGGATCAGGTTTGGGTTTGTCTTATTTTAAAATGAAATGAAACATACAGGAGAATGGCTTGACTTCACAAAATCTAGGATTGGTACTATGGTCCTGTTACATCTGAAAAAAAACAACAACCGCTGGATAACTTCAGACCTAGTGTTGAGATAAAGCCAGGCCAAAAAGAAGGGTGGCAAATATCTGGAGACGAACTGTCACACCGAGTGTAGATTTCTGCTCCTCCTTCCCATACACTGACAGCAGAGAGAGAGGACCCTGACTTTTCTTGCTTCTTCAATCATCAGTCCAAACAGCAGCGTGGGAGCCCAGATGAGGCTTTTGTATGCAACAGGGGAGAAGGAAAGTAGTGTTTCACTTCAAAGAGTTCCCAAGACATCTCGAAAAACACGTGTGCAGCGTTAGATACCAGATTTACCACCTATATATACAACGCAGCAGGCATTTACTCAGCAGAAACGGATGCTAGGACTCCATCCAATTGTTGCCCTCTTCTCAGAGCTGGCTTGAAGAAACAAGGATTCAATTCAAGGTTTAGTTTTCATTCAAATTCCTCATGGGGCTGGCTCATATGCCCACGGACTGCCCTGGAGCAGTCACAGTTGCTTCTGACCAGCAAAATAAGAAGGCTCACAACTGCAGAGGAAGCCTTGCCTGGAAAACCAAACCAGAATGACATTGTTTCAGTCCTTCAGACACGAACGCTGCTAAATGTTTTGAGAATGAAGAGTACACAGATAGCACAGCGCATCTAGACTCTCCCAGCATAGCAATGCAAAACTTCCTACAGAGAAGAAAACTTCATACAGGAACACCCTGCTCCTGCATGAGAGCAGGAACCAGGACCATAAAAACAAGCTTTGAAATAGTGCGTGCTACACTCAAAATGCCCTTCTTCCGTAAAGATCTACCTCTACCAACAAGAGCCACTTCACACACGCAAATGCAGCCATACCTAGAGGAGACAACACAGCAATGTCACATAGCAATTTGGGTTAAAATGATGGCAAAGAAGACGTTAAGTGACACGGGGAGCTCGGGATACTGGGGCAGGCTCCCTAGCTTGTGCATTCTTCCAGCTGACCTTCATAAGGAAACCAAAGAGGACAGATTGGGTCTGTCTGAAAATTCGATGTTACTTCCTACAGCAGGGCATCTGTAACTGAAGTTCCAGCCATTCATTTAGCCAAGGAGGTGAGGGAAAATACAATTAATTAGATAACTGCAATAAAAGCCACCAAATTCTTGACATACTTCTCATGAATTTTCAGGACACGATGGACTATTGGAATTTCCCTTCCTTCTATCCTAAAGACCACGATTTCTCCCACTCTGATTGGATCTTCAATTCGGTTTGTTAGGAACAGGAGATCTCCTCTGTGAAATGCAGGCTCCATGCTTCCACTGAAAAAGAGAAGAGGAGCAATTGAGCAATATTTAAACACTCAGAATTAGGCTTTGGAGTTTACAGTCTTTCAAGAAAAATCTTGCAATGTCCTTAATTCGGACTTGTTGGGAAAAGAGCACTGCCAGCAAATCAATGTTAAAAACATACCAAAAAGGAAAAGCCTTCTGCTCTCTTAATAATAACAACAAGCAGCAGCAGCTCTACTGCTGAGCTCTCGGTTCGTAGTGCTACACTGGCAGTACCGCAGCGGTGGGTAGCTTTTTAAATTTTATTTTTTTACAGGTAGATAGATGGTCCTTGTGAGCAAAGCACCGAAAACATACAGGCTCTTGTATTCCCATCTGGAACAAGCAGACGGGTGTGCTAAAAATTTGTTACTGTGATTCATCGCTTTGCTTAACTATCTCATCCCAGGTATTGCTATTCAAATTATTTTTCTCCTGTCTTGTAAATGGCAATTGTTAAAAAGTACCTAACCTTCTTAATTCCAAATAAATAAAGCAGTAACAAAAGGAAACGATGAACTTTAAGTACTGCGTATATTCCTGTTTTATCTCAAGACAGCGCAGAAGCTGCTATCCAGAAGATAAGATCACATCGCCAAAGAAGGGACGTGACCTGGTGGCCCCTGTCTTACTCACTGGGAGGTGCAGTGCGGAACATCTCCGCTGAACTTCACGGATCCATCAGGAGTGCCACTTGCTTTTAATTTGTCTGTCTTGTTAAATGGCACGCGGTAATTAACACTGACGTAGAAACGCGCTGAAAGGCCAACGCAGCTACAGCACACGACCTGCGCGATCCCCGCGCAGCGCCTGGCAGCGCCAGCACCCAACACCTGCCCGAGAACTCCGGCGACAGGAATTTGTCCCAGTAAGTAGGAGGACACGAGTAACAGTGGCGGTACCCACGGCATCATGCTTTTGTGAGGCAACGCGCAACATCTGAAACATATCCAGTCACGGCGATATCCCTCATTTTCAGCCACATGTGTACGAGGGTATGGCTACAGCTCCCCTTTTCCTGGCAGCGTTACAGCTCGCTAGAAGGCCAGGGAAAAGAACAAGCAGCCGTGAAAGAACAGTTAGTGGATACTTGTGAGGACGCAACATAACACGCAACAACGCTCACTGGGTATTTTAGCAGCAAGCCGGTTCCCATTTCCAAAAAAAATTCCTCTTCATGCAAGAGTTTATTTCCTGGCACCTCAAAGATTTCAACCTCTTTCTTCATTAATCAAGACTCATCGCGTAGTTCAACTCTACGCGTAGCACCAACGAGAGAGGCAGACAGGAGGTAATGGCGCTGCGATGTTCTGCTGCTACAGCCTCTACTCCACAGAATCACAGCGTGGCTGAGGTTGGAAGGGGCCTCTGGAGGTCATCTGGTCCAACCCCTGCTCAAGCAGGGACACCTACAGCAAGTTGCCCAGGACCATGTCGAGATGGCTTTCAAAAACTCCAAAGAGGGAGACTCCAGAACATCTCTGGACAACTGTGCCAGTGCTCTGTCACCTGCACAGCACAGACGTGCTTCCTGATGTTCAGATGGAGCCTCCTGTGCTCCAGTTTGTGCCCAGTGCCTCTTGTCCTGGCACTGGCACCACTGAGCACAGCCTGGCTCTGTCCCCTCTGCACCTTCCCTTCAGGTGTTACTTCCTCTTCCCTCTTTGTTTTCCAGCAAGAGCGCAGACCCCTAGAGTGGCTCTTACCCAACCGGGGCCTGGCAGCTGGGCTGGAGGCAGGGTCTGCTGCTGCCCTGTGTCTCTAGAGAAAGTCCTCCAGAGGGCTTAACAGCCTGGAGCACCACCACCACGACCACGACCACAACCATGACCGTGACCACCACGACCAGGACTGTGACCATGACTACTACCATGACCGTGACCATGACC